>JAHHUM010002390.1:0-195385 GCA_036173005.1 Crenichthys baileyi
AAAAAGGGGGATAGGAGATACACAAAAGGATGAATCTCTGTAAATTTGAAAAAGAAGATATTGCAACGCCCCCCGATCAGATATTTTTTCTGTCAACGGACGCTAATGGGCACTCCAGCGCTCTGTTAGCACATGGACAATGCCCACAGAAGTGATAAAAATCCCACTCATAAGGTGCCAAAACACAACACATACAGAATGCAACAAGTCAAACCCCAGCAGAAGAAGAAAAAGCAAGAAGTATGCTTGTTGCGAAAAATTACATGGAATTTACTTTATTTCTTGAATATCTTCTATATTTAATGCTCATGATTTACATGCACTATTTGCTTTATTTCTGCACCACATTTAAAAAGCAGCACTAAACACATGCTGTCGCAAAAATGCTCTTCAAGTCCTGCTGCTACAGCCCCAAAGAAAGCAGGTACAGAAGAGATGTATTAAAGAAAGTCCTCAAGGAGAGCTTCAGGTCTTGATAAGACTGAGGGATTCTTCAAAGTCCCACAGGGTGCAGGTCACGTTTTCTCTTTTTCTTCTAATACATCAAAAGTTGTCAGCAAAGGGAAAAATGCAGCTCACTATAGCTGCAGTCCACACCATGTGAATCTCACAGAAACACACGACAGGGGTTTGCTTCACAATTCTCTCTAGGCTGCAGTTATCTGTGTTGCTTGAACACCTTTTCCATCATGCTTTGTTCTTCTACTAAACTTTTCATTAATTTACTTGGATACAGCACTCTGTGAACAGCCAGTTTCATTTAGCAATGATCTTTCTTGGCTTACTCTTTTTGTGGAGATCACTGTGTGCTGGAAAACTGTTAAGTCAGCTGTTTTCTTATGATTGTATAGCTCATGACATGACCATATGTAACATTTCTAAAAAATCTACTATTTTTCTTGGTTATAAATTATATTCCAATTTTCTGATAAACTGAATTGTAATCAACTAAAAGCTACAATCATTAAAAATTTCTGAAATAATACTTGAAATGTCAGTCAGTAATCTTCTATACTGCTTCTTCCATAGTGGGTTCCAAGCTGGTGCCTATCTCCAGCAGTCTATGGGCGGTTGGCAGGGTACACCCTGGACAGGTCGCCAGTCTATTGCAGGGCAACACACAAACAACCTAGCACACATTCATTCACACACCTAAGGGCAATTTAGAGAGACCAGTTCATGTCTTTGGACTGTGGGAGGAAGGCGGAGTACCCGGTGAGAACATGCAAAGTCCATGCAGAAAGACCCCCGGCCAGGAGTTGAACCCAGGACCTTCTTGATCCAAGGCAACACTGCTACCAACTGCGCCACCGTGCAGCCCCTCCTTTGACATATATTTAATCTAAATTAAAATTTTTTGACTTTATATAAGCCTTTGAATGTCATTTGAGAATTAAAAGGATGAGCAAACTCAGGTTTATATACATTTAGTGCTTTCAAATAACATAAGGAATTTGCCTGACAGAGTGAAGAGACTTGTTTTTATCCTCAACTGGGGAATTTATCCTTCTGTGAAAAGGACAGAATAACTGTTGAATTCCCACTTAGGAATCATTTTGTCTTTCTTTTCAGCTCTTTTCGTTTCTGGGAAGACAATAGCGAAATCTCTGTAAATTCATCAACTACAAGGCTGTTGAGGCTCTGAGTGGAGAGCTACATTGATGAACAAACTAGTTGTCTAATACTTGTATGATTTCACAATCATTGCTCTTTTATCTGGAGGGTATAACAAATATATCTGAAGGGAACTGATATAATTTTTTTATTCATGCTTCTAATTATCTCATCATGGCCAAACTTTATTTTGTATGTTTCATTGCTCACTTCAAGGTACCCTGTAAACTAATAAGATCTCTTTAAACATGGTATTATAAAGAACATATTGGGATAAATGAAAATGTTATATGTGAACTGCATTTTACTTTAGCAGAGATGCTAAGTTTTGCAAGGATAATTAGTGAAGCATAATTTAGTTACTCTTAAATCAACTTCATTACTGTTTTATTTAATCAACATTTCTTTTCCACTATGGTTTTAACTTATGTTTAGTCCTATTATTGCGGACAATAAGAATAAGAATTTTGCAGTTAATTAAATTTGTGTTTTAAATTAAGGTCCAAACAATTACAAAAATGATGCAAATGACAAAAAATATATATATATATTATAAATATGATCCTTCTTACACCATGACTACCGTGATGTGGAAAATGTGGGTGGAGGAATTTCCACGAAAAATATATCATGTTATTTATTAAATAGTGGAAATGATCTGGGTGGTCCATAACAAATGGAGAGTTTTGCCAAACCCTCAAGGGCATCCACAATGAAAGGAAAGTGACAGAGAGAGACAATATTGGTCGCTGCACCCGAGGCTCTGGTCTGCCTGATATAACGTTTGATGCAAAGTGGTACATTTTTGTGGTAGGAACACCATAATGTAATATTAATGTGCACTCAATTAAATGTAAACCCTAGAGAAAATTATCTATTTAATAAAATTATTTGATTTATTTATTTTTATTAAATCAGACCTTAGAGAATTCAAGCTAGCAATAGCCTGTCAAGTCAGCAAGGTCACTAGAAACTCAGAAGTTCACAGAAAAATAGATAAGAACATCAATTGTATCAGTCAGAGATATTCTCTTATGCTTTATGGCCTATATGAATTTTTCTAAATGTGCTTCTGCACTCAGTCCCTCATGGCGTGTTGGTTTGAGTTTTCTAATGGAGGCATGTGCTTCACATTGTCAAGATCTCACCTCTGTGATGAAACGGGTATTTTAAGGTCTGCCATCTGCACATGTGCCAAGACGGTGCGGGAGTCCTACTGGCTAGCTGTGGATCAATCTGAGATTATTCCCCTGGTCTGTTTTCTTAGAAGGATGGTCTGTCAGGCACACTTACTCATGCACGCAAACACTCCCTCTCCCAGTCACTCTCACACATACACATGGGCAAATACTTAATGATTTTTCTGAAGTGAACAAAACAATTAAGTAAAGCTTTCAGCGTCAAAGTCTTTTAGTTAAAGCACAGAGGTCTAAAGGGACTTGTAGAAGCTGGAGAAACTCAAAGAATTAAAAAAATGAGTAAAAAAGTACTGGGTGTTTTTTTTAATGCAAAAGTCTTGAGATTACCTAATAGGGATAGCTTTACATTCTTTGAACCCTTTATTATCTGACAAGGCAACCAGCTGTCTGTAGAGGCTGAAGTCTAATGCAGCTCCTGTATGGGATGTGACAGGCAATGTATCTTTCTTAAAGGAAGGATTATTGGCTTATTTTAGTTTATTGTTTTCAGAAAAACATAAGTCTAAAAGATTAACCTGCATTCACAGTCTCAATTCCAATTTCTGATAAAAAATAAGACTCAATTAAATACCCACCTGGACCACAAAGATCTCTTTAATCATTACATTTTTCTGGAAATGTTGGATTTTTCTGCCTTTTTTGAATCTGTGGGATTCTATTTGGCAGCTGCATAATCATTTAGAAATGATAAGAAAGCTAATTTATCTTACAAACTCATGCACAGCACATATTTAATGCTTAAATATAAATAATGTGAAGAGATGACAGAAGCAGAATTTCAAAACAAATTACTTGTGGCAAATTACTGCAAAACTCTATTAGACTTGAAACCGTAGGTAGGCATCCTACGATCCCAGATGTGAGATACTAAAAAGTTCGAGGAATAGCATCTAACTTTTTTTATACCATCTGGTAATGCAGCAAAACAAAAAGTCACAACCCAGTAGCATATGAATTAGAACACCAGGAGTCTTTTTGCATATTAGTTCATTTCTACAAGTCCAAACTGATTTACTCGATGCCAAAATCTTGTTCAAGATGTGATAGACTCAGGTTGCTACCTAAAGCCTTCCTTGTACATCCCAAAGATTCTCAAACGGTTTAAGCTCTGACTTTTGTGGTGGCCAAACCGCGTGTGAAAATGATGCTTCATGCTCCCTTAACTCTATTTTACATTCTGAGACACTGTCAAATAATATGACGCCACTCCTTTTACAACTATACAACATGCTTGTTTTGTTGTGTTTTTGCATAAACATTCATAGCCTGCACTGATGCAATGTCAGATGAAATACTCAGAAACTGATCTGCAGTTGATGCAGACGACCGTTAAAATCTGTAGCTGTGGAAGGTAAAGAGCAGCTTCATATGATTGATCTTGAGACTGGAATGATCTCAACCATACATTATCTCAGATACATTCCGCTTGATACTGCTTGTTGGCTGAAAAGACATCAGACACACACATGCGGCTCAAACCACATATCAACCAATTAATATTTATAATATGCTTTTTTCCTGTCCAGACCATCTGTCCCCTTGTTGAAACAAGGATGTACTTGGCAGTTGCACTTTGTAAATGACTAATGTGGCGATTACAGCATCCATGAAAAAAAAAAATAAAAACACATGCAGGAATTATGTTAGTTTGAAGATTAACCGCTCTCCTTCTTAATTATGTGTACAGTTGTTACAATTGCAAAACCATTTTCTCTACTCACAAGTAAAGTCAATTTGGCAGAAGGACATTATAAATAGTGTGGGCAGGAAAGAAGTGATCATATATATATATATATAATATATATATATATATATATAGGGGTTGGACAATGAAACTGAAACACCTGGTTTTAGACCACAATAATTTATTAGTATGGTGTAGGGCCTCCTTTTGCGACCAATACAGCGCAATTCGTCTTGGGAATGACATATGCACGTCCTGCAGAGTGGTCAGATGGATTTTAAGCCATTCTTCTTGCAGGATATTGGCCAGGTCACTACGTGATACTGGTGGAGGAAAGCGTTTCCTGACTCGCTCCTCTGAAACACCTCAAAGTGGCTCAATAATATTTAGATCTGGTGACTGTGCAGGCCATGGGAGATGTTCAACTTCACTTTCATGTTCATCAAACCAGTCTTTCACTAGTCTTACTGTGTGTATTGGTGCATTGTCATCCTGATACACGGCACCGCCTTTAGGATACAACGTTTGAACCATTGGATGCACATGGTCCTCAAGAATGGTTGGGTAGTCCTTGGCAGTGACGCGCCCATCTAGCACAAGTATTGGGCCAAGGGAATGCCATGATATGGCAGCCCAAACCATTACTGATCCACTCCCATGCTTCACTCTGGGCGTGCAACAGTCTGGGTGGTACGCTTCTTTGGGGCTTCTCCACACCGTAACTCTCCCGGATGTGGGGACAACAGTAAAGGTGGACTCATCAGAGAACAATACGAGAGAACAATACATGTTTCACATTGTCCACAGCTACTTGCGCTACTTGCACCATTGAAACCGACGTTTGGCATTGGCATGAGTGACCAAAGGTTTGGCTATAGCAGCCCGGCCGTGTATATTGACCCTGTGGAGCTCCCGACGGACAATTCTGGTGGAAACAGGAGAGTTGAGGTGCACATTTAATTCTGCCGTGATTTGGGCAGCCGTGGTTTTATGTTTTTTGGATACAATCCGGGTAGCACCCAAACATCCCTTTCAGACAGCTTCCTCTTGCGTCCACAGTTAATCCTGTTGGATGTGGTTCGTCCTTCTTGGTGGTATGCTGACATTACCCTGGATACCGTGGCTCTTGATACATCACAAAGACTTGGTGTCTTGGTCACAGATGCGGCAGCAAGACGTGCACCAACACTTTGTCCTCTTTTGAACTCTGATATGTCACCCATAATGTTGTGTGCATTTCAATATTTTGAGCAAAGCTGTGCTCTTACCCTGCTAATTGAACCTTCACACTCTGTTCTTACTGGTGCAATGTGCAATCAATGAAGACTGGCTACCAGGCTGGTCCAATTTAGCCATGAAACCTCCCACACTAAAATGACAGGTGTTTCAGTTTCATTGTCCAACCCCTGTACATATATATACGTATATACACTGCTCAAAAAAAATAAAGGGAAGACTCAAATAACACATCCTAGATCTGAACGAATGAAATATCATCATTGTTCTGTACAAAGTTGAATGTGCTGACAACAAAATCACACAAAAATCATCAACGGAAATCAAATTTATTAACCAATGGAGGCCTGGATTTGGAGTCACACACAAAAATTAAAGTGGAAAAACACACAATGGGCTCATCCAGCTTTGATGGAATGTCCTTAAAACAAGTCAAAATGAGGCTCAGTATTGTGTATGACCTCCCTACAACGCCTGGGCATGCTCCTGATGAGACGGCGGATGGTCTCCTTAGGGATGTCCTCCCAGACCTGGACTAAAGCATCTGCCTACTCCTGGACAGTCTGTGGTGTAATGTGACGTTGGTGGATGGAGCGAGACATGATGTCCCAGATGTGCTCAATCGGATTCAGGTCTGGGGAACGGGCGGGCCAGTCCATAGCTTCAATGTCTTCATCTTGCAGGAACTGCTGACACACTCCAGCCACATGAGGTCTAGCATTGTCCTGCATTAGGAGGAACCCAGGGCCAACCGCACCAGCATACGGTCTCACAAGGGGTCTGAGGATCTCATCTCGGTACCTAATGGCAGTCAGATTACCTCTGGGGAGCACATGGAGGGCAATGCGGCCCTCCAAAGAAATGCCACCCCACACCATTACTGACCCACTGCCAAACCGGTCATGCTGAAGGATGTTGCAGGCAGCAGATTGCTCTCCACGGTGTCTCCAGACTCTGTCACGTCTGTTACATGTGCTCAGTGTGAACCTGCTTTCATCTGTGAAGAGCACAGGGCGCCAGTGGCAAATTTGCCAATCCTGGTGTTCTCTGGCAAATGCCAAGCGTCCTGCACGGTGTTGGGCTGTGAGCACAACCCCCATTTGTGGATGTCAGGCCCTCATACCATCCTCATGGAGTTGGTTTCTAACAGTTTGTGCAGAAACAAGCACATTTGTGGCCTGCTGGAGGTCATTTTGCAGGGCTCTGGCAGTGCTCCTTCTGTTCCTCCTTGCACAAAGACGGAGGTAGCGGTCCTGCTGCTGGGTTGTTGCCCTCCTATGGCCTCCTCCACGTCTCCTGGTGTACTGGGCTGTCTCCTGGTAGCGCATCTAGGCTCTGGACACTACACTGACAGACACAGCAAACCTTCTTGCCACAGCTCGCATTGATGTGCCATCCTGGATGAGCTGCACTACTTGAGCCACTTGTGTGGGTTGTAGAGTCCGTCTTATGCCACCACGAGTGTGAAAGCAACACCAACATTCAAAAGTGACCAAAACATCAGCCAGAAAGCAAAGATACTGAGAAGTGGTCTGTGGTCTCCACCTGCAGAACCAGTCCTTTATTGAGTGTGTCTTGCTAATCGCCAAAGATTTCCCCCTGTTGTCTGTTCCATTTGCACAACAGCATGTGAAATTGATTGTCAATCAGTGTTGCATCTGTCCACAGCAGACACAGTTATGTTGAGGATGGTGAGGGGTGTGTGTGGGGGTGGTGTTCTCCGAATGTCCACCGTCATCTCCACAGTCTTAAGTGGGTTAAGTTCCAGGTGGTTCTGAGCACACCAGTGTACCAACTGATCCACCTCCTGTCTGTATGCAGACTCATCACTGTCCTGGATCAGACCAATAACAGTGGTGTCATCTGCAAACTTCAGGAGTTTCACAGACGGGTCCGCTGATGTGCAGTCATTTATGTGGAGGGACAAGAGGAGTGGTGAGAGAACACAACCCTGGGTGGCGCGGGTGCTGATGGTTCTTATACAGTAGAAGATTGTCCCCAGCCTCACCTGCTGCTGCCGGTCCTTCAGGAAGCTGGTGATCCACTGACAGATGGAGGCTAGGACTTTGAGCTCGGTGAGCTTCTGGTGGAGGATGTCTGGGTTGATAGTGTTGAAGGCCAAGCTGAAGTCCATAAATGGGATCCTGGCCTACATCCCTGGGTGGTCGAGGTGTTGCAGGATGAAGTGTAGTCCCAAGTTGACTGCATTATCTGCCGACCTGTTAGGTAAACTGCAGGGGGTCCAGCAGGGGACTAAAGGAAAAAAAAAACAACTTAGAAAGGTTGCTGGGAATCTGCAGTGGTAAACCATCCTCGGGAGATGCTTGAAGTGGGAAAGCATCAACAGCAATTCCTTTTGCAGAGTTTACAATACAATTGGTTTAGCCATTACTTTCCTTGGACCACCAAGTCTAGATTCCTAGCTACATGATCTCAGCCTGTCACATACAAATTAAAAGAGCACAGAAGAAATCACAAGCATTGGGAGAATAAGCCAAACCCTGATTTTAATAATTCCAGTGGAGTATCCCTGGAGAACAGAACCTGAAGTACCAGCTGCTAACCTACCACAGGAGGGCACAATTATCCAAAGAGACCCCTGCCATTCTATTATTCTCCCAAAAGTAAACAAAGGGAAAAAAAAAAAACTTACAGAAATAGATTGTCATATTCGATGGGGTTTTGCAGGACCAAATTGCAAACAGGACTTTCTGAGCAGCATGTTGAATATAAGGATTAAATAAAATACAAACCTGGAAGAATCCAGCAGGAAACAGAATTACAGACTTTAAATACTGAGCCAGGGTTGGAGAAATGACAAGCAAACCAGAAGAGCTAATCAGATGAAATGAGGAGCAGCTGTGCTAGGACAGTGGGAAGGCTGAGGGAGAGAGACTAATTAACACAGATAGAGCTAAACAGATAAAAGAACCCAGGAAAAATCTAAGCTAAATACAAAAAATGGACTAATATGGAGACACCTACTAACAATAATAAACAGATGAATGAACTGTACAAGAGCATAACATCTATATATGTATATATATATATTCATAATTTAATATTTAATTTTGTCAGGCTCAGCCTCTGACTGGTACCTAACTAATATACTGCTACTACTACGATGTGCTCTAGAAGCTGAAAGAAAATAGAAGCAAAAAACTATTAGAACAAATGTAATACAACTTAAATTCTGAGATCTACACACAACAGAAGTAGGAAAACAGTAACAAAACCATGAAAAATGCAAGAGACATCAATGTGTCTTTTTTTTGATGGCAGAACAAGCATTCTGAAAGGAGACCCAATAAAACAACAATAAAGCCAGGTTACAGCTGGCTGAGCTACCACAATAACACAATATCTAATATGAGTTCAGATCAGGAGGAAACGTGTTGATTAATCTTCCAGTCTCATGCTTTATGTGTGATAATCTCTTCTGAACGTGATGTAGGTTCTGCAAAAGTCATCTCATTCCTGAGAACAAACAAAAACACAGTCTTCGTAAACAGCAAATTGCTATTTACCAGCAATTTCGGGGCATGTTTTGTATCCCTTTGAAATAAGATTAAAAAAAGGTACCTTTCTGAATGCATTTTCACTATCTCCAAACACTTTTTTATCTGATGTGCGTCATGGTTAGAACATAGTCATCTGATTACTGTGTTGTTCCATCATTCATTTTAATTTGACTTATTGCGCAAAGAATAAAAAAAGAAACTTTGCTCATTGCTCTCTGTATTCAAGAAAAACAAGAAAGATTTTTTTTTTCTGCTTGATTGCAAATCAAAAAGTTACGCCTCACAGGCCAGACTGAAAATAAAGACTTCCACAAAACCCCATTTCAGAGCAGAGCAGATTTGCTGCTCACTGTGCATCCTCTGTGTTTGTTGTTGTGACATTTTGAGAAGCAACCCAAAAGGAGGAAGAGCTGGATTGAAAAGAGGCATCTGTAGCTCTACAGTGAAGGTAGGTAGGTAGGTAAGTTTATTTATATAGGGATGCTTACAGCAAGAGCACACACTGTACAGGCCGGCTTAGCATCACTCTTTGTAAACATGCTCCAGGTAATATGTGTTAACTCAAAAGAACTTCACTTTTAGCTGAGTTTGGAGCAGAGCACTGTACATTCTGTGCATTTGTTTCACAGTGTTCATGCCTGTTGGATCTATTTTAAATTAATGGCATGGTAGTGGAGTTTTATGGATGCTCACATACTGTTGGTATTGATGAGACATTTTATCTATACAGTTTATTTTACCAGTCAATAGTGCTTTTGACCTCAACGTGTCTGTTGGTTCCCCTGGAATATTCAGCTCACAACTGTGTCTTTGTTCATGAATGTAAAAGCAAGGATCAGCAATACAGGCCAGCAGTTTCTGCATTTTTAGCAGCTGTTCTGCTTAAGAAACAAGTAAACAAATTTTAACATATACTGTTTATAAATACGGTCCAAACATAATGTGTTCTTAGAATGATTGCTAGAAAACACATATTTAGAATTTATGGTGAGGTACCTGAGATGTTAGTCAGCTCCTCTGAGACCATGGTTCTTAACATGTCATAGTTTGGTTTCTTGTTGGACCAATATGCGGGGAAGAACTCCTGAAGCTCGAGGTTTTCAGGTAAGATGAGTCTTTATTATCCATGGCAGGACACAGACAGGGTAGCCAACACACGAGATCGCACATACATATAACATAACATAAGGAATCAGCGGGGAACAAAGGAAACAAACGGGCTTAAATACAAAAACTGAACAGCAGGGGGGACCAATGACAAACGTGACAAGACAATCTGGGGAAAACACAGAACAGGTGTGGGCTTGGGGTGCAGGGAGACAGAAAACAAAGGACTAGACCAGGTAATATAACAAAAACACAAGCAGGTATGACATAACATGAAAAAGATGGACCTGTCGCTCCTGGTTTCTATCTTACCAGTCCCTGCCTCAAGCATAGGAGTATCTTGGTTTCTTTAGGATGGATTGGGCATGAAAACAAACCTTTTGGTTTACCCAATCTGTCTGCATTCTGAAACTCTCAGATGGTCATGAAAAATGGATCATGACCAAAAGGTTTAGATTTCAAATACAAGTGACTGAAATGAGCTTTCTGCACAGAATCACTGGGTTCACCCTCAGAAATTACAGGAGGAGCTCTGTAATCTGGGGGCAGTTTAGAGTGGAGCCGCTTCTCCTCCACATCGAAGGGAGTCAGCTAAGCTGGTTCAGGCAATTATGAAATGCTGCCCTGGGGTCTCAGAGCAAGACCCAGAACTCACGTAATAAGTTACGCTTCAAAATGCAAACGAAGGAATAGGAACAGGAGACAAGCAAATAGAGAAGAGAAATAATTTTAACTGCATTTACGCTCAAATGTTGATACATAAAAAGTCACAATCTGCAAAAAAATCTGACTTTCATGTAATTTTATGTCAAGCATTCACACTGTCATGTCCACTTGATTTCAGAGACAAAAAGGCATTCTGTTTTTGAACGTAGCAAAATCGTTAAGCTGCACAAGCAAGGCCTCTCGCAGTGATCTATCACTGACGCAATAAGGCAATTGTTTAAAATTTCTTAAATGAGCCAAAGAACATTGAGACAAATGTGGTAGACCCAACATATTTCACCGCTAAGCTGGAGATTAACCTGAAATTACGGTTTACCTTAAAGTTTATTTCGACTTCGCTAGGAAACACCGAGCATACGTCCTTGAAAGGTGGAATAAGTTTTCATTCTCTAACAAGAAACACAATTATTCTGATTAATCTATCATGATTTGGGGAGCTTCTTCGTTCAATGGAACAATAAGTTTCAGGTTGTACAGGGGCATCAAACCCTGGCTAGGTATGTGGAGGTGCTCCATTGGGCATTCCTCTTGACTCAAGGGCCTAACTGATGCAGTAATCCCTGGAACAACAGTACTTCCAAAAGAATAATTTCCCTGTTTTGGAGAATTCTGCATGCTCCCTGATCTAAATCCCATTAAAAACATGTTAATGTCAGTGGTAAGGTAGGTTTCAAAAAAATGGGTTAAGGTTCCAGACGTCCTTCATGAAAACGTTCCTACCCAGCTACTGGACACCCTTGCATCAAGCATGCCTAAAAGAACTTCTGTGATGATTAACAACAGTGGTGGTGATGATCTTGATCAGATCATCCTGTTATTCCCACCAACCTGTTTCCTTATGATCCTCTTATGATGTATTGTTTTGGATTCAAACACACCCTCCATTTCTGCTACCTGCATGACCCCTTCTCTTTTCCAATGGTTATAATCAGTCTGACAGAGAGAGGTATCCCAATCCTTGTGGTTTTTAGTATAACAATGACCATTAGTGGGACCCTTTGTGGGGTGCCTTGAAACGACATTGTTGAAAATAATCTGAACCGGAAACTTCTGTGTAGTTAGTGCTATAGGCTTAGGTCTGCTGGAGGACATAATGACCACTTTCACCCTATTTCGCTCATCTCACAATAATCCTCCCAATTTTGCATTATTGCTGTTATTTTCAGCGTTTAACTTTGTTCTCTATGCTTTTGCTCTTCCTAGAAGCTACACCTGGCCCTGACTCCCTGTGTAGACCTGTGAAACCTTTCTGGAGAGGGGCATTCGTCCGAGCTTCTGGTGGCAACAACTTAATGCTCACCTCTTACCGATGATCCACATGGCCTGTCTTCAGTGTTTAACCCTTTTCTCTCCTAGACATGGCGACTTGACTGAAGCTTTTACTGTGACTAACTCTACGTGGCTTCTGCAGACTCTAAACTTGAAAAACTGGCTCAGAGTTGATCTGTTTCTTTCTTTCTAGGTGAAACGAATCCTAAAACGAGCTAACATCATTAACATTTACTTTTCATTCCCATAGAAAGTACTTCCTGGAATCAGTTTTCTTTTGCTCTCTTGTGTCTCTGCTCTGTTCTTTCTAACCCCACGTCGTCGTGCAGATGGGCCACGCACACTAGCCTGGTTCTGCTGGAGGTTTCTTCCTGTTAAAAAGGAGTTTTTCCTCTCCACTGTCGCTACAGGCATTGCTCAGTTATGCAGGGATTGCTTCAAGGTCAACGCCAGTGACTGTCACTGTCCTACATGCTCATCCGGGAGGAGGGAATGCTACAAGTCAATACCTGGATGGAATCGGATGCTGGGTTTCCGTAGAAGAAAAAACTTTTAAGTCAAATTTGAATGAATAACTAACTCCGACTGACACGTTTCAATGGTTAGCGCCTAAATTGGATGTATGTTACCTGACTTCTGTGAAGTGCCTTGAGACAACATGTGTTGTGAATTGGCGCTATATAAATAAAACTGAATTGAAAATTGAATCGATTACCCCCGGACCTTAGTGTTTGTACACTTTTGAATTTCAGAATCATCTTTACTTGCTAAGTTTGTGCACGCAAACAAGGAATTTGACTTTGGTTCAGTTTTGCTTTCAATTAAGAAATTTAATATACACTCACCGGCCACTTTATTAGGTAAACCTGTCCAACTGCTCGTTAACACAAATTTCTAATCAGCCAATCACATGGCAGCAACTCAATGCATTTAGGCATGTAGACATGGTCAAGACGATCTGCTGCAGTTCAAACCGAGCAAAACAATGGAAAAGAAAGCTGATTTAAGTGATTTTGAAAACGTGGGGCATGGTTGTGGTGCCAGGACTGGGGGTCTGCAATTTCAGAAGAACTACTGATCTACTGGATTTTCACGCATAGCCATCCTAGGGTTTACAGAGAATGGTCAGGAAATAAAGAGAAAATATCCAGCTGAGCAGCAGTTTGTGGGCGCAAATGCCTTGTTGATGCCAGAATTCAGAGTAGAATGGCCAGACTGGTTTCGAGTCGATAGAAAGGCACAGTATCTCAAATAACACTGTTACAACCAAGGGCCATCCAGAAGGAGGCATCTCCGAAATGCACAACACGTCAAGCTGAGGCGGATGGGCTACAGCAGCAGAAGACACACACCTGGGTGACACTCCTGTCAGCTAAGAAACAGGAAACTGACTGGCATACAATTCGCACAGGCTCACCAAAATTGGGACAACAGAAGATTGGAAAAACAGTTGCCTGGTCTGTGAGTCTCGAATTTCGCTGCGGAACATTTTGGATGGTTGCACAGGGTCAGGAATTGGCATGTCAAACAAGATGAACAGCATCGGATCCATCATGCATGTATCAATGGTTTCAGTGTGGTGGTGGTGTAATGGTGTGGGGGGATTATTGTCTTGGCACCACTTTGGGCCCCTTTAGCTACAACTGAGCATCGTGTTCAACGGCCACAGCCTTCCAGTGTAACCATCTTCTGATGGTTAACTTCCAGCAGGAAGACCATGTCATAAAGCAGATCATTCTTAGGAATGGTTTTCTGAACATGACAATGAAGTTCACTGTACTCAAATGGCCATCCGCAGTCACCAGATGCTCAATCCAATAGAGCACCTTTGGCATGTGTGGAACAGGAGATTCGCATCATGGATATGCAGCCGACAAATCGGCAGCACTGTGTGCATGCTTATCATGTCAACTATGGACCAAAACTTACTTGAGGAAGTTTCAGAACTTCGTTGGAATCTATGCCACGAAGGATTAAGGCAGTTCTGAGGGCAAAAGGAGGTCCAACCGGGTACTAGCAAGGTGTACCTAATAAAGTGGCCGGTGAGTGTATAAATATATATAAATGGAAATGTAATGGTTTTCTTTATGTTTATGACAATTTACATTGTACGTAGATTCACACTGAAGGCATCAAAACTGTGAGTGAACACATATGCAATTATGTAGCAAACAAAAAATTGTCAAAGTACTTTAAATATGTTTTGTATTTTAGATTCCTTAAAGTAGCCGCCCTTTGCTGTGATGACTGAAATATTAACTTTTGGCCGTCTCTCAATAAACCTCTGGGAAGTTCTTTCAAGACTCATTTCAGGTGACCACCTCATGAAACTCAGGGAGACAATGCCAAGAGAGCAAAGCAGTCTTGGGTGGCTAGTTTGAAGAATTTAAAATATAAAAATGTTTAGTTATTTCACACTTTTTGTTTACTAATTCCACATGTGTTCATTCATAGTTTTGATACCTTTGGTGAGAATCTACAATTTAAATAGTAAGGAAGATAAAGGCAAAGCAAGTCAAGCAAAGTATATTTATATAGAACATTTCAGTAACCAGACAATTCAAAGTGCTGTACATGATAACAAGAAAAAGAAACATAATAGGAAAAGTACATTGTAGTGGTATAAAGGTAATTAAATAATTAAAGAGGATAAAAAATTAATAATTAAAAAGATGATAATAAAAAATAAATAAAATAAAATAAAAAAATAATGATGAAATTACTAATAAGAACATGAAAGGAAAGTTAAGTTGAAAACTTAACTAATAATGTTAATGATAATAATGATCGCACAGTCAAAGGCCACTCTAAAAAAATAAGTTTTGAATCTTGATTTAAAGCAACTTAAGGTTTCAGCGCTTTTACGGTTTTCTGGGAGTTTATTCCAGATCAGTGGAGCATAAGAACTAAAAGCTGCTTCACCATGTTTGGTTCTGGGTATGCAGAGTAGATTTGAGCCAGAAGACCTGAGAGGTCTGGGTGGTTGATACACTGACAACAAGTCTGTAATGTATTTTGGTGCTAAGCCATTCAGTGATTCATAGACTAACAGAAGTATTTTAAAGTCTATTCTTTGAGATACGGGGAGCCAGTGTAGGGACTTAAGAACTCCACTTTCTCAGTTTTAGTGACGACATGGGCAGCAGTCCTCATTAAAACTGAATGAACTGAACTGAAATGAATTTGTTTTTCAAGGTCCTCCTGAGACATTAGTCCTCTAAACCTGGATTTGTTCTTTAGGTGATAGAAGGCCGACCTTGTTTCTGTCATTATGTGCCTCTAAAGGTTCAGGTCTGAGTCCATCACTACACCCAGATTTCGAGTCTGGTTAGTGGTTTCTAGCTCCATTAACTGAAGCTGTGTGCTAACGCTCTTCCTTGGTCCAAAAATTATTACTTCAGTTTTGTTTTGATTCAGTTGAGGAAAATTTTGGCACATCAATCCATTGATTTCTTCTAAGCATTAACCAAGCACTTGAATAGGTTCATAGTCACCTGGTGACACCATAATGTATAGTTGTGTGTCGTCTGCATAGTTATAATAACTTATGTTGTTTATAATAATTTGAGTTAGGGGGAGTATGTAGATATTGAATAGGAGGGGCCATAAGATGAACCCTTGGGGAACGCCACATGTGCTTTTCGTGATCTCTGATATGAAGTTACCTACTGATCCAAAAAGGTTCCTGTCCTTCAAGTAGGATTTATTCCAATCGAGTGTTTTTCTAGAAAGGCCGACCCAGTTTTTCAGGTATAAAATAGAGTGATCAACAGTGTCGAATGCTAAAGTGACCCATTAAGTGAGAAAGTGAATGTAAAACTTTTGACCAGTGTTTATAAATATATATTTTTGTACAATAGATAAGGTCATGGCTGAATTGGTGTAAATGTGTATGATATCAATCGATCTGGGCACTCTGACTGTTAAGTGTTCTTCAGAGAGACAGCCTGTAGCTCCAACCTGAAGGTAAAAGTCTAAAAAGTTTGTGTCCAGGATGTGTGGAGTCTGCAGAGATATTAGGTGCTCTTTTTCTTGACTAGTTCTTTACAAGTGCTGGATGGAAGGAAGGTTAGCCCTGAAGACCCTCTCTACAGACCTAATTGCTCATTGCAGTCTGGACATGTCCTGTTTTGTGGATGAGCCAAACCACACAGTGATTGACGAAAACAGTACAGACTGAATAATGGTAGTGTAGGAGATGACTAGCAGTTCCTGTGGAAGGTTGTGCTTCCTGAGTTGCAGCAGAGAGGACAGTCTCTGCTGGGCCTTCTTCCGAACAATATGAATGTGTGATGACCACCTCAGGACCTGAGAAAGGGTGGTTTTTAGGAACCAGAAGTAATCCACAGGGTGCTGTTGAGGATGGTGAGCAGAGGGAGTAGCCCAATGTAATCTCCAAGGTCTTGAGGGTGATAAGCTCCAGGTGATTCTGACCACACCAGTGGACCAGCCAATCAACCTGCTGTCTGTACGCACGGACCGATGGATTTAAGATGTCTGCTCTTTTGCAAAAGAGAGAGACAAAAATGCTGTTTTGTTTACTGTCAAACGATTCTTAATATTTATATGGCAAAACCTTTGAACTTCAAAGGAAGGATATAGTTCTTAAACAGCTTATGGTTATTCATGTATATTTCTTTTTACCCATACTCTTAATTTTATTTTCTAGTTTGAAAAACCCTCAAAAGACAGATCAATAGCCTGACCACAAAAACCCATTAGAACCAACCACACTGTTGGCCTCCCCCAGCTTTGCCTAGGATCTCCTGGGCTATCCCTAAATTCACATTAACAGAAGGGTTAAATCCTGTCCTTGTATGCAGAGGAGAATTAAAACAGCACCCTGATTTCTCTTCACTGAAGCCAGAAATATTTTTGATATTGCATCTTTCATTTATAAGCTAGCACAAATGAAATTTTAAAAGAAAAATCTGTCTTTACCACAGGCTCTCTTTTTATGACAGCCATCCTTGAATCAGAAGTTTTGATAAGCTCAGTTACACTCACTCACGTTATCAAAGGTTCAAATCAAAAAAAAGTAATAAATATAAAATAGCATCATGGGCACACAAAGGAAGGGACACACATGTATTTGCTCAATTTTAAACTGTCAGCAAATGATTTTGAATGAGTTTGGTTTTGCATATATTATCACTTGACCTCTCAGCGTTATAATGATGCAAAAGGATTCTGCAGACAGGGAGCAAAAAGAGCAGGTTGTGTGGAAATTGTGAAAAAGCAGGGGGGAAAAAATCCATATTCATGGTTGGGTGCATCTGTCTCTCTTGTCACTCTAAATTTACCGTCAGTCAAAATGAAAATGTCACACCTTTCATATGTTCACTCAGAACTTTTAATTGCTAGGGTAGAAAATAGTTCGAGGCTGCAGTAAGGTTAGGCCCAGTGCAGCCAGGTGAGGGGGCAATGAAGGAGGTCTGCAAAAACAACACAATAAATCTGAAAAAAGATGCTAAGCCACACAATAGTAAGACCCCCACCACCTTCATTTTCTTTAGCACACCACCTACCCACCCTAAACTACCCACCCTAACACCTAACCAATCCTCCATCTCCTTTCCGGAGGACCAGACGGTTCTTATTGAGCATTTGTCTGTTTACAGATCAACGCTTCCCATCGGGTTTTGGATCAATGGGATTATATTTTCCATAAAGCAGGATGGAGCTGGGAAGGGTTGGGCATCAGGGGCAGAACAGGTTGTGGAGTGTGATTGAAACGCAGAGGATCTTAGAAAAACTGAATGACAGCGGCAGGAGAATGTAATTGCAAGGCAACGGTTGGGGGAAAGAGTAGGAATGAGGGGAGAATTGTGAAACTGAAAAAGCAGAAAAGCAAATGGCAGATGGGATAGAGGATGAGAAGCTCATTGATCTTCTGTCTGTCTTCTCTTCAGAGGATCAGTGGCAAACAGAGGCCTTGGTGTTTATCATTTAGTCAATGCGAGGATAAGGACGCTCTGTTTGGGGATATGGAAATTAGTAGCAAACTGTGCAATACAGCATGTTTGCATGATGCAGGTATTTTCCCAGTACATCTTTGAAAGGCATCATGACCACAAAGGACAAAAGTCAAGGCGCTTTTCTGAAATCAGAAACTAGCCGAAAAAAAGGGTTTATATAAAGTTAAGCAACAGATTGAAGCAAAACAAGCAAATGATGAGGACCAAAAAATCTGTTTTCATTTCATTCTTTCTACATATACCAGACATCCTCCACCAGAAGCTCACCCAGCTCAACGCCCCAGCCTCCACCTGTCAGTGGATCAACAGCTTCCTGACGGACCGACAGCAGCAGGTGAGACTGGGGAGCATCTTCTCCCGAACCAGATCAATAAGTACTGGTGCCCCCCAGGGGTGTGTTCTATCCCCACTCCTCTTCTCCCTGTACACAAATGACTGCACCTCAGCGGACTCGTCCGTGAAACTCCTTAAGTTTGCAGACGACACCACTGTCATTGGACTGATCCAGGACGGTGATGAGTCTGCATACAGACAGGAGGTGGATCGCCTGATACACTGGTGTAGGTCAGAACTGCCTGGAAAACTAAACCCACTCAAGACTGTGGAGATGGTGGTGGACTTTCGGAAAACCCCACCCCCATACACCCCCCTCAACCATCCTCAACAACACCGTGTCGGCTGTGGACCACTTCAGGTTCCTAGGAAACCACCATCTCTGAGGACCTGAGATGGTCTTCACACATAGACACTGTTCGAAAGAAGGCCCAGCAGAGACTGTACTTCCTGAGGCAACTCAAGAAGTTCAACCTTCCACAGGAGCTGCTGGTCATCTTCTACACTGCCATCATTCAGTCTGTCCTGTCTTCATCCATCTCAGTGTGGTTTGGTTCATCCACAAAACAGGACAGGTCCAGACTGCAACGAATAATCAGGACTGCAGAGAGAATCATCAGGGCTGACCTTCCCTCCATCCAGGACTTATACAGGTCTAGGGTCAGGAAAAGAGCTGCTAAAATCTCTGCAGACCCCACACACCCTGCACACAAACTGTTTAGAGTTCTGCCTTCAGGCCGACGCTGTTAACTAAAACCAGCCGCCACAGAGACAGTTTCTTCCCCCAGGCTGTTTCTCTGTTGAACATTCAATAGAGTACAAAACAACAGCATACAGATGTTGCAAATGCACCTTTTTATTTATTTATATATGTGTATATTTGTACATTGTAAATATGTATATTCTGTAATACAAAAACAAAAACCAAAGAGCAAAGTGTACCGGAGTCAAATTCCTTGTTTGTATGTACAAACTTGGCAATAAAGCTGATTCTGATTCTGATATTCTTGAGAGTCAACAAACCTTTTGTGTTTTCCCCTGAAGAATTTCTTCTAGCACTGGAATCAGATTTTTTTTTTGTGTGTGTGGTGCTCATTAAAGTTGCAACCATTAGCTGCTTGTATTTATATCCACATGTAAATTTAGACAAGTGTTGGTTTTCAAATAATTGCATATCAAGGAAAAATAGGCTGCTGAGGGTCAAACGTAGGGTTTTGAATGGCAGCGTTAGATGGAAAGTGCTTAAATGAACAATGAGAAATGAATGTTGTGAATACATTTGTATTGTGAGTGATCAAATGCTTCAGGTTCAATGAAAGATTACAAAATTTGTATTTTAGAATAATAGAACGTATTTAAAACAGTCGGAGCTTTGGGGTATACTGTACAGAAAAAATAAACAAAGAGAGAAAATCCTTAATTTCTGGCAGCTCCCTGGATTGAGGCCCTCACTGGTTTAAGTGTTGGTGGGTTTTAGTCATTTTGATGTGCATTGTTTCAACTTGCTTCTGCAGTGTGTTTTCACTTCCTTGTCCCAAAAAGGTGACACAAATGTATTCCTATTCCACACAAGGCTATTGATTTTTCTTAGGAGGGGGATTTAATCCGCGCTGAGCACAAATCATCTATGAAGCAGGCGTTTATTCCCACTCTCACCTCCAGTGCAGCACCCTGGATGTGTTTTGTCGCACGGTAATTTGAGCAGGCGGATGCGCTGGCATGCTCTGTCAACTTAAACCCCTCATCTGCAGCCTCTTAAAAGTGCACACACCGGCCTACATAAACACAGAGTCTCATGCATCCACAGACACTTGCACACACAGACAGATTAATGCCAAGGACTTTCCTATTAGAAGGCTAAAACATTATACATGCAGATTAAAACAATGTTTTTTTTCCTGCATCTTCTTTGCAATGGGATATTCTGTTGGCCTGTCAACTTAGTTCTCTCCTCTTCTCAAAGTGGTACCAAATGTAATCCTCCCTAATAGATGCGTACTATTTACACTTATACCATAATCCCTTAAACATTCATTTACACAGCCATATTTGGTTGTTTGAAGCCCTGACAGCCGATTCATCAAAAAGTAAATGTGCGGAACCTCGCGCCCTGTGTAGCAATCAATCAATATGCTCGTCTCCAGGCTACCATCCGTGCAGATACGTCTCAGACCAAAATTAATCACTGCAAAGTTTGCATAAACCCCTTCTACTTCTCACCCATTACCCTACGTTTGAGAACCTTTACCTTTCAAGACCATTTTGATGACTGAAGAGATTAATCAGAGTCTCCCCTTCTCAAGGCTGATTGAATTGTAAGAGTTTAAGCAGTGAATAATATGATATAAAATAGGGATATTTTGAATCCATGATTGGATTTGTAACTGAAAAATGATTTTTTTTTGGATATTTATATTTCTGCTTTTGAGAAACTGAGCAGGTTTTAAATTACAAACCCCTGAACTAGTTTGACTAATTTTATCTGACATTCAGAACCTGCTCTCTTGGATTCTATTTTTATTATGATTATGCTTTAGATTGATGTGGTTTACTGGAAATCGCTTTTATAGGAAAAAATGCTCTGTTTAATTTATAACACGTTAATCACCAAATAATTTGACCTTTTATTATGAAAGAGATGAAAAACTGAATTAAAGAGAGGATGATTATGCACTGTATCTGCTTTGTATTTCATTTCTGTAAATACACTGTATGCAGTAGTTCACCATAATGGTTTTATTTTGCACTGTATAAATATTATGTTAATGATATAATACATCTTCCGCACTAAATATTATACAAATGAAAACGTGAAAATGACCTCTGCATGAAGGCAAGACTACCTAACTAATATTTTATGGTCAAATACATTTTATTCACACAGCTGGAAGGGCAAGTGGGACCCTCCATTGACTCTTTCCAGATAATGAATATGTGGCTTCAGAAACTGTTTATGATTGTTTCACATGACAACTACTAAGATGCACAACCATAAAGTAAATTAAATACTTATTTCCCCTATCTACACCCATTTCATACCCAGGTGACTGCCATTTCATCCCATAAAGCTTACCATTTTGTCTTGACTAGATATGCGTCCGAATGACCACTTTGCTTAAAAACACCACAACTTCATAGTTTCAATTCATTCATTTCAATATTTTTACACAAAAAAAACAAAAATTTGTGAAATTATCAAATTCTTTTTTTTACATTAAAGCTTCATTGAAACTGATACAGACAAAAACAACATATGGCTTATGAGCTAAATAATAATTCTACATATAACATTTACTTATTTTGATACTGATTTATAGGGAGAGATTTGAGAAGAAAACATCTGCTACATTAAGTATTTGTTTTCAAGTACCTTTTGTGTAGAATAGTTTTTTTTTTTACAATACACAACACAGCTATAACAATGTTTGCTATTAGTCTGTGCTCAGGCTGCAAGTCGACCGTGAACAGGCATGCCACTCAGCGTGCAAACTAAAAAAACTAAAAAACCTGTAAAATCATACATTAAGGTGCTGCTAAAATAACTGTGTTTTTGTTGTTAATTGTAGACTGTAAAGTTTTAACATATAGACATACAGTACAAACACAGGCAGACAGAGACAAAATGTCCAGGTGCATGTCTATTAACAGTGTCTGTCTGTGCATGTACAAATGTTGTACTATGCTCACTATGCTGGTAGGAACTTATGAGAGGTCTGTTTGAAAGGTCCCATATGAAAAGATCTTTTGGGTATAAAAAACAACAGAAATCTTCATAGTATTCAGGAAGGAGACAGGTTCTCTGTCCCAGAGATTAATGCTTACCAATCCCAGAACAAAAGCTAAGCTTATGGAGATATTAGCTGAAGCTGGTAAGAGAGCATAAACAAAATAAGTCCTGTATTAACATGAATTGAAAGGCCACTTAGAGAGGAAGAATTGATCTAAACGCAATGGAAAAAAAGCCGTATTATGGTTAGGACATCCACACAGAGACAAAGAACTGAATTTAGGAGACATGCCCTGTGGTCTGATAAAACTAAAATTGAAGTATTTGCCCACAATGAATCAAGATAAATATTAAGCTCAGAGAATAAAGGGGGAAGTTTGCACACACCAGCCTAACAGTGTACTGCAGCGGTGGCAGAATCATGTTGTGGGAGTGCTTTCCTGCAAAAGAAACTGGTGCATTTCACGAGATAAACAGCCCCACGAGAAAGAACATTGTGTGGTCATATAGAAGCAACATCTTAAGACATCAGCCAGGACATTAAAGCTTGAGTGTAAATTTGTATTCCAAATAGACAGATGATCCTAAACATACTACAAACTGGTTTAAGGACAATATCCTTCAAGCTTTGTGCAGTGGCATTATATAGTTGTCTTATTTAAGTCAAATTATTGTGCTACACTCTGTTCTACTTGTGCTGTAAAGAGAGCCTTGAAACAAAGTACCAATATGTTATCATCCATGCATTTATCTTCAAAGATACTTATTGGAAAAACTATTTTTCAATTAAGAGCTTGTTTTCTTGGCAAGACTATTACTATCAACTGCATCACACAGCATTACAAATTCTTATTCCGACTGAGTATTATGAGTATTATTATCATTTGACCTTTTCATCTGGACCGGTTTGCTGTTTAAATTGATGTATAGGAACTCGACTTTTGTATCTGTGTTATATTAGAAACAGAGCATTATGACATCCTTTCCTTGAAAGAAACATGGGTCACAAGTGAAATAAAGAAAAGATATCTGGTTAGATGAGAGGAGTCAGGAAACATTTGTTTTAATATTTCATAAGTGAACTATGTAAAATTGAAGGTTTGGGTGAACACTGTTTGATATAATTGCTCTTAAATGCAGGAATAAGGTCTGCATTAAACACCCAGTTATCATCAGGTTTATCTGCAGAGATAAAGAGATTAAGACAGAACCAAACTGCTCTCTCTGGAGACAAAAATGTCACTGATGTTATGCATCATTAGTGCTGCAAAGAAGGTGGCTTCATCGTTGAGCAGGAAAGGGGGGTGGAATATGAATGAGATTAGTGTTTAACTGAAGCAAAACTGTGTTGTGTTTGGTGTTTTTTTTATTTCGACACGAGGACAAGATTATTTGTGTTAAAGTTTAAAAAATATGTGGTAAATCAGCTGCACCTCCAGGATTTAAAAAATAGCGAGTGCCATTAGGCTACATGATGCAGTTTATGGCAATGATTTCATATCAGCTTAAAACCAGTCTGGCACATCTGTCAAAGCCAACCACAGAAGAGCAATTTACAATGATTTTTGTTCTCACACCTCTAAGTGGCCAGTTCTCAATCCCAGAGCTCCACAGGGTTGACATCACATTTGGAAATGAAAGAGTGATTCTGGGAAGAGGTCATAAAAGAACCAGACATTAAGCAATGGATGCCAAGCAAATCTGTAAGTCTGACAATGGAAATTCTCTGAAAGCTACTTTCACAGTCTGGCATGTAAAAATAAAATACTTGATTACATTTACCTTTGAGAGTCAAATTTATTAAGAACTAAAAATAATTTTGATATTTTCAGTGAACTGAAAATCCTTTTTTGATATATGTAAAAAGGGCAGGAACAGAAGATACGTCTGTGGTATTTTCATATCAACATGTTTTACTTCTTTTAACAAAAAATGTGTAAAGAAGTATATTTATCACTAATATTAAGTGGAGGAAGATTATTTTCTATTTCTGAGAAAATTTGTTTATCAAATGTCTGTCTATTTAATTTGATTTGAATATTAACAACTCAAACCAGGTTAGATAGCCAGTTTAATATATCCAGACGCAACATTAAATGCTACCAAAAATATTTGTGTAAACATTTTTCATTAATTACTTTATTTTACTGCTGCACTGTGGTGCAGTGGATAGCACTCTTGCCTTGCAGCAAGAAGGTCCTGGTTCCAACTCCCTAGCCTGGGTCTTTCTGCATGGAGTTTGCATGTTCTCCCTGTGCATGTCCAGCTTCTCTCCGGGTACTCCGGCTTTTTCTCACAGTCAAAAAACATGATTATTAGGTTAATAGGTCTCTCTCAATTGTCCTTAGATGTGAATAGGTGTGTGCATGGTTGTTTTTCCTGTGTGTCTCTGTGTTGCCCTGCGATGGACTGGCGACCTGTCCAATGTGTTCCCCCGCCTCTCCCCAGTAGATTCCTGCCGATAGGCACCAGCTCCCCCTGCGACCTTGTACGCAAGAAGCGGGTATAGAAAATGGATGGATGGATGGATGGATGGATGGATGGATGGATGGATGGTTTAGTTTAAAGGTCATGGCCAAAACAACAGATCTTCAGCTATATTTTGGTGTTCAGAAGTTCTCATGTTCTTCAGACTCACTGTTCTACACTAGACCTTCAGGCGACAAGTTAGCACATCCCTGCAATGTTTTGCAATTACTTACATCTGATCTTTCTTCGGTAATTTTATTTTTTTAAAATGAGGCATCTACAGGTACATCTAAAGAAGTAGAATATTGTGTTCTATATTTTTTGTCACTGATTTCAGAAAGTGAAACTCTTATTATTGATTCATATTATAGATTAATTAAGCATAGTGAAATATTGCAAGCCTTTCTTTCTTGTCATTTTGGTGATTATGTCTTACATGCAGATAATGAAAACACAAAATTCCATGAAAGTGTTAATATTACATAAGATCAGTAAAAATTATATTTTGAACAGAAATGTCAGGCTTCTGAAAAGTACATTAATTTCTGTGCACCTAATACTTGGCTTGGCCTCCTTTTGAATGATTTACTGCATCAATGCATCATAGCATGGAGGTAATCAGCCTGTGGAAATGTTGAGCTTTGATAACAACCTTTAGGTCATCTGCATCTGGTGTCTCTCATCTTCCTCTTAACAATACTCCATAGTTTGCTGGCTAATCAAACGCAGTAACGCCAAGGTCACTGAACCAACATTTGGTACCTTTGGCAGGTGCCAAGTCCTGCTGGAAAAAAAAAATCAGCATCAGCAGAAGGAAGCATGAAGTGCTCGAAAATTTCCTGGTAGTTGGCTGTGTTGACTGTGGACTTCCAAAATCCTGTTCTTTCAACCTCATACAATTGGAATAGAACAAATTAAAGTTAAATCCCTCCAGGAAATGTGTTGTCCTGATTTCATCATTATAGCTTTTCTGCATAAACATCACACAAAGCAAACAAAACTATGTAAATTAAAGTGCTGTTTTATTTTATCTCTTTTGTAAGGTTTTATTTAATGGGTCAGCTATTTTCAGAACACCCAAACCATCAGCAATGGCAGCACACAACATTACAATTTAACCAAAGGGGTAATTAAACACTGATGGATGTAATGGATTTAAAGTTAAATGCATTTACTTCAGATTAGAGATAAATGAAAAAGGGATTTTGCTGCATTCTTTGAAAATATTCTCTTTAATCATTTACAGTTTCAGTAAAATTAAAAACAACGAACGCACATAAAACATAATGCTGTCAGAAAAGGTGTCTAATGGACTAAAAGCTGCGCCACGAGTGGCACGAGGTTGATTTACTTGTGCTGCAGCCACTGTGATTAAATATGGTTATGTACTCAGCATACATTTATCTTTGTCATAACACTGTGAAACTCTCTGCATCATGCTGATTGCGAGTGTTCATATTATTTCCTTTTGTCGCCCTCTTAATTACCTCTTACTAACTATTCTCATAAAGATAACCTGAGTGTGATTAAATTTAGCACACCTGCTCGATAAGGATGTAATTTGGCCTGAGATAAGCTCTTAAAAGGCCGGTCATGCACAAAACAGGATGATCACTGTTAACCCCTGTAAGTGCAGATGAAGGGACATAATACTCATCACTTGTGATTATGTGCTTACAGAATCATTTTGACCATTAATAGAGGGATTTGGCAAATGATATATCTGAAATACTTAAGCTTTGGCCTGAGGGTGGCAGCAGAAGATAGGTCAAACTAAGGAAGTCATTGCTCTGTATAAAGGTCCTTTTGCACATTTGAGATTCAATGAGGCAGATTCCAATTTAAGCTAATAACACTGAGATTGCATTTTTTATACTGGGATTAATCTCTTCCAACAAAAGGTAAAATCCAGGGAAATGGGTAAAAATATTATACTCTGACACATAGTGGCACTATTGTTAATACCTATGTTAGATATGAATAAAGGGATATGCTATTTGTAACATTTGACATTTCTCTAAGAGGATCGCTAGAGATTTTATCCGCAAACTTTACCTGAAAAACTCAGCATAGTGCAAATGTATTCTTGCAGATGCATGTTTGGTGCCATCTGGTGACTTCAAGCCTTGGAGTTTAAGGGTTCTTAAACACAACCAAACAGCTGGCATGATATTACCTTTGCTGGTGAAAGGTTCATAATGCAAAACATTCCTAATCGGGAAGCATTCAGAGATACTGTAGATACTGTACAGTTCCTTGTTACATAAAGTCTTGTTTTTGTAAGCGATGGGGAAAAAGGGAGCGCCTCTTCCTTGACTCCCTAATCCTGTGGGAGCAGAGTAAGCATTTAAGACTTAGATGTAGACGGTGTGTTGAAATGTGTGAGTGATTTTAGGAGGCTCCCACTGGAATCTGTTGCTGGCCTACACCTGCAGCAAAATAACCAGTTGAGCAAGGCCTTTGAAAATGTAATTTAATTCGAAGCAAGATAGAACTTGAAGTATTTCACATGCTTGTGATGCAGTGGTGGAGTTAATTTAAGAAATGTAAAAGGTAATCTATTAGACCATGAGATATAGATAATTAAACGCTTAAAGAACAAAAAATGAATGTTTAATGTGAGAAAAATCTTTTTCCTGTTATCAAATTCTCTTATGTATGAGTTGATGATAATCAAGAAGTGTTGTGTAATTAATACTTATGTTTTTATCTGCACCTAATTAAAATCCTTGATGATTTCTTTGCAGCAATTATCCAATACCATGTGCCAAAACATCTCTGTTTTAGATAGAATTTTCCAGTAACTAATGGTGTGGACACACCTTTGTTTGAACATGTACTGTGGAGGTGTAATCACACAAGAGACACTCTCTCCAGGATCTGAGGAAAAGAACTTGACGCTGCTGTCTGGCACAACACTGGTGCGAAACTCTAAAAGGTAAATATAATAATCACCCTAACAAGAAAATATCACTTGGTTATGTTTGATTTATTGCGTTGAAAAAGGTTCATCAGTACTGTGGATATGTTTTCTCTTCCAAGTGTTATTGTGATGTTACCACACCTACTTTTCCTTACAGTAGTTCTCTCCAGCAAGCTGCTGTACTTGATAATATAAAAACGAAGATGTAGCTCACTTTTAAACCTTTGTTTCTTCTCATCTGTCCATTGACATGAATACTGGTTATGTTCTTTGTGTAAATGAATGGAAAACACAAACTTGTTTTGCTTCACACAGTTTGGTAAATGACAATCCTTGCATCTGTTGGAAGATCTACCTCCCTGAGCTTTCACTAATAATTCTCTTGCAGTCAAGATGCAGGAAACAGCAGAGGCTGTGTCTGCCACTCTTAGCACCAACAGAAACTGCACCATAGAGATAACCAATGTCAGTGGTAGCTACTGTCTCATCAATCCCAAGTAAGTATGCAACTGCATCAGCAACTTGGAACAATGAATACATTGAAGGTATATTTGAGATCAAATCCCAATGGGTGAGACACAGAGCATTTCTATTTACCTTGTAGCACAGTGATGTTTGACGGTGGATTTATGGCAATGTGATGGGCATTTGAAAACGCCATGTAATTTGATTTTAATTTTAATTTCCCATTTGCTTCAAGATGCATGTTTACATTTGCAGTCAGATTGACAGAAAAAAACAAAAAAACAGAACCTTGCAATTTAAACTTTTTTACATTTTGTCATATTACAACCACAAACTTTAATGTATTATATTGACACTTTATTTCACAGACAAACATGGAGTAGCGCGTAATTGTAATGTGGCAGAAAAACAACCCATGGTTCGCAAAGATATTTTCAAGGAAATATCTGTAAAGTGTCAATACTTTGTTCAAGCACTTAACACTCCAATTACAGCTACAGGTCTTTAGGGGCGTGTTTCTACCAGCTTTGCACATCCAATACCTTTGCAAAGTTGCTCAAGCTCAGTCATATTGGGTCGTATAGAACAATACCACCGATTCTCAGTAGTATTTAATTCTGAATGTGATTGGAGCATTCTAATACACGAATATGCTTTGACTCTAAACGTTTATATACTATCTTGTTTATAGATAAATGATGGATCATCTTTCCTTAATGCACAGCTCGTATTATAAATTTATTTATATTATTCATACAAGTCTCAATTGTTTTGCAACCTCTAACAGTATTTTTAGCTCCATCCATCCTCCTTTTAACTGCACTTGTTACAATATAAACACTTATTAACATTTATTAGATTCCCTGTCCCTGTGGAAAAAAACTACCCCCACAGCATGATGCTTCCACTACCATGTAACATGGTAAGGTTTGTAGATTCAGACCAGAAAGTTCAGTTTTGCTCTCATTAGACCAGAGAGCGATTCTGCATAAGAATACCATGTCCGCTATATGGCAAGTGGCCAACAGTTAATGGGACATCCTGTCGTCATATAATAAACATGCACACAGCACTTTTAGATTTTTATTTGTAAAAACTGTAAATACCATGTATCCTTTTCCTTTTACCTTGTAATTTTGTGCTACTTTGAGTTGGTCTAAATTTGTAATCATGAAATATAAAAAGGTGTTTTGTAAAGCACTGTTAATGTAAAACAAGTGAATCACATAAATAAAAAAACAGGACCAGAATGCATATTAAGTCTTTTGCCATGTGTGTCATGTTGCTGCATTTGTCTAGGTTTGTCATGCCAGGCCATATTTTGGATGGGTGATTTTCACATGTGACATTACATTGCTGAGAACATCCACCGATCTATCATGCACTGACATACACTGCCTCGTTGCGCATTACATGCAGGTGGAGTCACTTTTGCTTAGAAGTCCATAGTAGTACACTGCCAGTCATACTCCATCCATCAGTGTACGCTGTTTTGCTTCGGACAGCACCAATACTCAGACAGAGCATCACCAAGCTTTAGGAAACTTTGCTAAGTGTTTTCTTTTTTTAAACTACGTTGGAGAAATGTCCTAAATACTAATTTGTTATTTGTTCTCTTTTATAGGGTATATGTGGCAAGTGGCTTTTCTTACCACCCACCCCAGCCCACAGTTCGAACCCAAAAGACAGAAGTTTGCTCCTTCACAAAGGATGACAACACCGCCACCGGTGCGGTCGGCCTGCTAACCTACGATTTGTTCCACATGCAGAGCCGGGTTTGTTCCGAGCGCATGGCCATCATGTTCTCCGTGCCTTTCGACCACAACATTTACAAGAACCGGCTGGCTGTGGGTGTGGTCGAGCATTCCCACGCCTGTGACAAACATCTGTATGACCAGATGTATGAGGGGAATGATCTCAGCAATTTTGCCCGCTCCGAGGCAAACGGGTGTGGGCTTGAATATAAAGCAGCATATGTTGATTTAAGAGCCACAATGTCTACAACAGGCAAAGCCATTGTTAAAGTGGAGCTGTATGATAAAATGGGCCGCTAGTGTGCAGGCGTATTGAGTTTTATTCTTCCAATTTTTTTTTCTTTCGTGTCCCTGGAGAGAAAAGAATGTACTTGATGTGACCACTGTTGTCATCTTGAAATAAAAAAAAAGCTTTCAGGAGAGGAAGAGTGATTTTGCTGTCATCTGTATTTTGCGTTCGCTAAGAGATATCAATACCTGACAGCCAGCTCATTGATTTCCCATTAGCTAATGTCTTGGACTCATATACGTTGTACTCTTTCTTCTCTTTGATTATGGTAATAAAACATTCAGACCCAATGCTTGTGTTGCTTTGTGTGGAGTATGTTCTCACTCTGTATGCCTGCATTATTACTGATGAACAGTAATTATTATTTAATCTCTTATCTGGATCTATCCAATTCTAATGAGCGGCAACAGATGGAAAGCCGGCATAGATGTTTTTTTAATCGCCGCACTAACAACACTGTTCTTCACTGGCTGGAAGACTGTTCGTCTTGCTCGATTGTGCAGAATTTGGAAAACAACAGATTTAGAGTAAAGAGGTTCCAAAGGTGTGTGCCTAGACTTGTATCATTTGCTTTTTTTTCTGTCGCATAGTAAAAGAAAGGAACGAGGTTCTCAAATTGCTTCTGTCAGATAGATTTCATGAAATAAAAAACCCAGGACAAGATAAATGTGTAGATTTCATAACAAAGACATCTAAGTGTAAAATATTAGAGATGGAGCCAAGGAAGGATGTGATTATTTGATCAAACAGGGATAAACCATACTTATATTCATTCATTTTTTCATGTATTGTGTGCTCAAGCCTACTAATACATATACGTGGAAAGAAAGTGTGTCTGTTCTAAATAATTTAGAACAGACACACCTTCTTTCCACGTATTATGTTATGTTGCAAGAGGGAGGGGGGCATCCCAGAAAAATGAGGAAAAAACAGCACCTCCCAGTCAGGTGTCTTTTCCCACTTCTCCTACTTTACCCTCGGAATACTTGGACTTTGTTAGTAGGTAAGTCACTAAAATCACTAGATTTGAGATAAATATGTTATGTTTTTAGCTTCTTAAGAAAAGTGTTTGTTTGATAGGCATTTTGTGTGTTTTGACAAATATCATTATTGCATAACCGTATCTGTGAAGTGCCTTATTTAATACGATGTGGTCCGTGCTGAAACAGAGTAAGGCAGCAGTGCAAGGTCTCATGCATGTTTAATATTGTAACAAGGGCAGTTAACAAGATTCCTCACATTTTTTTAGATTAAGAGGACTTGCTCACAAATGGCTGCATAGTTATTTAGAAGACAGATAGTGGCATGTAAATAATCATGATTTTGATTTTCTAAATGTACCATGTGTAATGCCACAGAGTCAAATGCTTGGTTCATTAGTGTTTCTGTTGTACTCATGATTTATGTTTAGTCTAAAATCTGTTTAAATTTGTTGATGGAAACCTTTTTCATAGAAAAGCCTATTTCATCAACAAATAAAAACAGATTTCAGACCAAACATAAATCCGAAACAGCTTTTGGATACATTGAAAACAATAAATGAATAATTTATTTCCCTTGGAGAAAACCAAAATGCAATAAATTTGGAAACTGCAAATCTTGTAAACTCAGAAAAATCCAAATAATTTCAATTTAATTGACAAAGTTCAGGATCCTGGAAATCACATGTGAATCATGTTAACACCAAAATACAAAAATTCACTTTGACTTTTCATTTTATAAACCACAATGAGGTTCACTTTGTATGTTGCCAAATAGAAAAGGCTTTCAAACTAACCAAAAAACACCAACAGCAATGCCTTTCATGTTGTCTGATTCAGGTATCTGAGATCTGAATTATCTTTGTTTCACGGGCAGATCTCATAATTGTTGCAGAATGGCGGAGTCAGCTGAAGCTGTGGCAGCTGATGTAACCAGCAAAAGAAGCGTGTTGATTGAAATCTCAAACGTCACCAATAACTACTGCCTTATCAGTCCCAGGTAAGGAATCTGTTAATCTCTAGTATGTTCAAATTTAAATATTTTGTAAATAGGTAATGTACAGTGGAAACCAGACGATACATAAACTGTATAACAAGAAACTGCTCATTTCTCACTGTCAGACTCTTCTGGTTTTGGGTCAGTTAAGACTACAAAAATATTTTCAATTTGCTAAATGACAAAAGAATGACACAGTGAATTGTTTTGAAATTATTTCTAGCTGTTTTAGCTTTAGTATTTTGTTGAAGTGCCTTTTAAACTGTCAAATGTTTTGTTGGAGTTTTAGCCCATTCCCACTGAAAGAACTGGGATAACTGAGTTAGGTTTGTAGGCCCTTGCTTAGAAGCCCTATTTCAGCCCTGACCACAATTTACCCCTTGAGATCAAGGGTTTGAGATGACCACTCCAAAACATTGATTTGTTGTCCTTAAGTCCGTGTAGCTAATTTGGCTCTATGCTTAGGGTCATTGTCCACTTGGCTGATCTTTTGAGATGCTGCTTCAGTAGTTCCCCATAATGTTCTTTCCTCATAATGCCACAGGACATGTCACCAAAAATGAAGGTCTTTGTCTCTAAGTTCATCTGCGAACTGTAAACTGCATTACATTGCTTTTGGAATAATGACTTCCTTTGTGTTTCAGTTCATATCCGTACAGTAGTGTTTTCACTGTTGATGACGACACCCTATTACCAGCTTTAGCCATGTTCACATGGTCTTTTGCTCCTATTCTGGGATTATTATGCACATTTTGCAACAAAACACATTTATTTCTGAGAAAAAGACATTCCTCTGCTCTTTATGCTTGCCTTTTATACCATATAAACCTGACCTGTTGAGGTCCACAATTCTCTTAATTTTTTGCATGATTTCTATTGATTTTTCAATGATTTCCAGCAACAAACAGTGTTGAAGGCCTAAAAACACATCCTCAGGTGTGCCATCTTGTAACTTTAACTTCAGAAGTTAAAGTTACAAATTTTTTAATTCTAACTTATCTAAATAAGGAAAGGTTTATTGTTATTATATGTTAGTCAGTGAGAAAAAAATGTTTTTTCATAGATTGTGTCTAAATATCAGTTTCAACTGTTTATATTTTTGTCCTCTTTAGAGCTTACCTTGACAACGGAGAGGTATTCAATCCCCCTCAACCAACGGTACGCCCCCTAAAGACAGAGGTGTGTGCTTTCACTAAGTCTAGTGGAAAAGCAACCGGTAGCGTTGGTGTCCTGACCTACGATCTCTTCGAGAGGTCCAAGAATGACTACATTGAGACCCTGGCCATCATGTTTTCAGTTCCTTGGGACTACAACCTGTATAAGAACTGGTTTGCGGTGGGCATCTATAAAAAGGGTCGTAACTGTGATAAGGATTTGTTCAAAGAAATGTACTATGAGAAGAAAGAGCTTGAGCATGGCTTTGTCAGAGGGGAGGCCAATGGCTCAGGGATCAATTATGTGGGTAACTACCTTGATATCAAAGCCACAATGTGTCCCATGGCCAATGCCATCATGAAGGTGGAAATATGGGACAAACTTTTCACATCCATGGGGCAGCAGGCTTACTAGAACCCATTTCAGTTGTAGAATACTTCCTCACAATTTGTATTTTTCTGCAGACTTGTTCCAGTTCAGTGAGCTTGCACGCTTTTAACAGATCTGTTGTTGCTGACATGCATCTGTATGCCTTGGTATTACCCTTCTGCTTAAGATCAGAGTTTGTTTGTTTTTTAAATCCTGCCAGAAATATCCTTCCTTTATAGCAAAAGCCTCTCTGTATTTCTATAGCATTCAGTTTTAAACTGGCATCTTTAGAAAAGGAAATCAAAGGGTGACTCACTGAAAGATGAGACCACATAGCTTAATGAAATACACAGAGCCCCTGTCTGGATTTACCTTGACATTATTCTTTCAGGAACAAAATAAACCTTTTTGCTGAAGCTAATTGTGTTTCTCTGTCTGCTGATTGGGGTTAAAAGAGTGTTTAAAAAAAAGATTGAAATGTTTTAATGCGAAAATATGATTATTTTTAGCATGCCTTCCATCCAAGGTGTGCTTTGTGTGTTTACAAGGTCTTGAATACTTAGAGGTGGGACTCAGATATGGACTGGCACAAAAATAGAGTTTTTAATAAATGCATGGGTTTACAGTACAATACAGTTACAGTATAACTTTAGATAAAGAATTGAAAGTATTTTTTCTGTTTATATGTTATAGGGTAGAAAGACTACTGTTAAGGTGGTGATTGTGTAATTATTAATAATAAAAATGGAGAAAATGTGAACCTTTATTCTAAAGTCTAAAGCAAAATCAAAATTTGTCTTTATTTTGTTTTGCAAATCTGTTTGAAGTCTCCATGCCATTCTGTTTCTGGTTTCCCATTATTGTTGCAAGGTTTTTGCAGCATTAACCGTTGCCTGCACAGATCAAAGGTTTTGGTCGTTGCTGTTTCATTTGCATAAAAAGCAAACATAACATAGAGGCAGAAATTGGGTCTGTTTAGACTCAATCCCCGAAGCTTTACTTGAGTGACGTACTGAAGATATTGACACATATTTTAGCATTTAATATTTTCTTTGTGTCTCCGACAACTGCTCCTACGTCTGCTTTCATATTTTCTATTATGTAGTTTACCTTGTCCACATCCGCACATGCAGATATGGAAATATCGAATAAATTCTATTGTACATTATGCGATTTCAATGTTGGAATGAAGATCACTGTAAAACAGAGTAGCATTAGATATTCTACATATGAAATAGAAAGATTTAAGTAAGTATTTTATCCTCTTTAGATAAAGAAAAGAAGCATGGCGTTTGTGTATTGAAACAGTTGCAGTTTACCTCCAAATGGGAAAAGGAATTAGGAAAGTGCAGGTGTACAATGATCCAAATCTCAGTGCTGCTGCAACTTAACACAAAATGCTAAAAAACAAGATGAACTGACCAGAAAAGGAAAAATGTGAGGAAAAATCTTATAAATCGTTCACCCAATTACCTGTAAAACATTGTATGTGCTTTACAGCAGAAATCTTGACTGAGTCTGTACACAGAGGCAAAAAGTGACAAGTATCCATGACGATGTTTGAGGTTAAACTGTGGAGCTTAAATCATGCATGCAGAGATTCATTTAGCAGTCTTTTAATGCTTTTTTTACATCTTAAAATTAATAGAACATTCACAACTGAGGTTTGGCTCTACATTGCACAAAATGCTCTCAAACAGTGCCATCTAGAGGCCTGGTCTGACAAGATATGTAGTTAAATCTCAAAATAATAATGTAATGTTTGAAAAGCAAAAGGTAAAACACGTTTGGTAAAAAATAACAAATGAAAATTACATATATATATATAGATATATATATCTATATATATATTTAAACACTCTTACAAAAAGAAGTCAGTGACTTTTCTGAGGAAAGTCTGTTTTCTGTTTCTGGAAGTACTGTCATTCTGTCTTCTTCAGCTGCCACCTGCTCCAAACATGTCCTGACATCCAGCAGGGTCTGGTTGCCTTTGATAGTTCACCCTGTGTGTGACCTGATGGGTGACAGCCTGGAACAGAGAGCCCGCCGCATTCCTATCAGTTTCAGGATTCCATAGTTAGTTTCATCTCTAAAGAATCCAAATGTTTTAGGCCAAGCTGGGGTTTCAGTGATATGCACACTTGTTTCTGAACACATGCAGGATCTATTTCATGATTTCTTCACCTAAAACGCAAGGGCCAAAAGTTATGTTTTTCCTGGCTGTATATAGAAATCAACTCACCAGGTTAGCTTGTTATTTTGAAATCAATCGGCATGCAGAGAAACACAGATGTGTATCATGTAACAGTACAAATAACTTGAGAAAAAACATTGTCATTGTTTTCTGATCTCAATATCTTTTACATTTAGAAAATTCATTTGGATCCTCTGTACCTGTAAAGTCGGTGCTTTTTCTTTAAAATGTTTATTAGACAGAACAATTTGTGCAGTTATTTTTTAAGTTTGACATTTTGTTATATTTGGCTTTGTTAATTTTGACCAGACTTAAAGAGACCAGGCAAAACGACTGTAATCATTGGAAAAATTTCAGAGGGATCTCTTATTTTATCAGTTCTGATATTTGTTCTTGTCTGTCTTTTTCCAATCTAACATTATGTTTTTGGCTATGACCTAGATACCAATGTTTTTCTTGACAACTTAGCAGTCATAGTTTATTATGAGGAGATGTCAATGTTTTGTTTATTACTTTAACACTTTCTCCTTAGTTCCTGGTTGTTTATGAAATATTTTTTGCACATTTAAGAGCTGCACTCTGTTGCTTGGCATAATGCTGTCTGTCCACTAACACATACAGTTTTCAGCTGTGAAATTAAACTGTCCAACCTCCTACGAAAACACAGAAAAAAGCTTCATTTCTCTGTGCTTTTTAGTCATTATTTTTATCTTGATCAAGAAATGAATTCTGTAATTGCTGATTTTAATAATAATTTACTAACTGTAAGGAATCTGGCAATATATACATCAAATACATTCAGAGATTCCCTGAGTTCTATCTGGCCAACATCATCATTAGTGTGACTACCTCTACAAAAGCAGGAAATATGGTAGTTTGGAGCATGCAGGCCAGTGTTAACACAATGCCAAGAAGGAAAGACATCAGAAATGATCTGCAATCAGCTGTTGCTGCCCATCAATCTGAGAACAGTTATAATGCTATTTCCAACTAAGTTAGAGTTCCTCATTCTACAGAAGGAAAGGTTATTTAAAAGTGTAAAACATTTGAGATAGCTGCCAATCTTAGTAAAAGTGGATTTCCCAGCAAATTCATGCTCAACCAGGTAGTCAGCAGCACAGGAGCACCACGGGGCACTGTACACTCACCATTCCTTTTCACTCTGTACACCTCAGACTTCCAGTACAAGACAGACTCCTGTCACCTGCAGAAATACTCGGATGATTCTGCAGTTGTGGGGTGGATCAGAGATGGACAAAAAGCTGAGTACAGGAGGGTGGTTGACCGCTTTGTGGCATGGTGTGAAAACAATCATCTCATCTTGAACGTGACTAAAACAAATGAGATGATTATAGATTTTAAGAGAAACAGGAATAAGTCAAAAACTATTTCCATCATGGGAGAAGAGGTGGAGGTGGCGCAGGAGTATAAATACCTCGGTGTTCACCTGGACAACAGACTGGAGTGGAGATGCAACTGTGAATCCATCTACAAGAAGGGACAGAGCAGACTGTACTTCTTGAGGAAGCTTAGGTCATTTGGTGTTTGCAGCAAGATGCTGCATATCTTCTATAAGTCTGTTGTGGAGAGTGTGATCTCTTCTGCAATCATCTGCTGGGGAAGCAGCATCAGAGCCAGGGACTTAAAAAAGCTCAACAAGCTGATAAAGAAGGCTTGCTCTGTTCTGGGGACTCCTCTGGAGATCACTGTGCAAAGAAGGATTCTTCATAAAATGAAGAACATTATAGAGAACCCTGAGCATCATCTTCATGAGACTGTCCTACAACAACAGAGTGTCTTCAGTCAGAGGCTTCTTCAGATGCGCTGTAAGACAGAAAGCTACAGGAGATCCTTCCTGCCCACAACCATCAGCATCTACAACGGCTCTTTGAAGAAACCTTCATAATGAGCTACAACAACATTTAATTTCCCTTTGGGATTAATAAAGTATTTTTGAATTGAATTGAATTGAAAGTGGCGACATGTCCAGGGTGTACCCCGCCTCTCGCCCATAGACTGCTGGAGATAGGCACCAGCTTCCCCGCGACCCACTATGGAATAAGCGGTAGAAAATGACTGAGTGACTGACTGAATTGAAAGTCATAAAGTGCAATCGTCGGAGTAACTGCAAAGAGCTGCATCTTACACTCTGCTGGCCTCAGCTAACACGGTAAATGTTTATGAAAAGTATACTTGAAAAAATAGACTCAACAAGTAGAGCTTGTTTTAAAGTGCTTAAAAGCCTCTTCTGGCAACACATCTTAGGTTTGCAAAGTTTCACCTGAATAAAGCCAGACAAATTAAACTATAGTTGACATGTTTCTCAATAATGCACCAACTGTCAAACATGGAGCTGGTGATGATTGCCCTTGTTTTGCAGCTACAGAACCAGAGCACATTACACTCATTGAGTTGACCATCGACCATCAGACAATGACACAAAACTGAGCAGCAAATCTATAAACTAATTACTAAAAAGAAAAGAAAGTGGTTTTACTCATGATATATTTATTGGGTCTCACAGACATGCTTACAATCGCACTAGTAAATGTTACAAGGTTGACTTTCAAATTGCAAGAAAAGGGACTTCGTGATTAATAAGAATTGAGATCCCCGCGCCTTGGCCTCAAAGTATGAATGAAAGCAATGGCCTGACCAGTATGATAACAACCAATTGGATCCAGAATTGTGATGTTGGTTTCTTGTAAGAAAGCTATCTTGGTCCTATGAAGTTTAAGATGAGAAAAGACCTTTCTCCTTTTAACCGGGTGGTTTAAACCCTTTACATTCTAGCTTGTTAAATTAAGATGATTAGTCATACTTTATTTTAAGAGAAATATGTGAGTACAGCCAGCAAGAACCACCAATGGTTATGGTCAATCTGACAGAGAGAGGTATCCCAATCGTTGTGGTTTTTAGTATAACAATGGCCATCAGTGGGCTCTAGATGGACAAACTGTCTACTTTTAAGGCTAGGCTTAAAACTTTCCTTTTTGATAAAACTTATAGTTAGAGTGGCTTAGGTTATCCTGAGCTATCTCTGTAGTTATGCTGCTATAGGCTTAGGCTGCTGGAGGACATAATGACCACTTTCACCCTCTTCGCTACATTCTCACACTACTCTTCAATTTTGTATTATTTGCTGTTATTTCAGCTTTTAACTTTGTTCTCTCTCTTTTCTCTTCCTAGAAGCTACACCTGGCCTGACTCTGTGTCTGCCTGTAACACCTTTCTGGAGAGGGGCATCGTCCGAGCTTCTGCTGGCAACAACTTAATGCTCACCCTCTACAGATGATCCACATGGCCCTGTCTTTCAGTGTTTAACCCTTTCTCTCTCCTAGACACAGCTACTGACTGAGCTTTTACTGTAACTAACTCTATGTGCTCTCTTCAGACTCTAAACTTGAAAACTGGCTCAGAGTTTATCTGTTCCTTCTTTCTAGGTGAAACGACTAAAGGAGCTACATCCATTAACATTTACCTTTTCCTTCCCATAGAAAGTACTCCTGGATCAGTGCTTCTTTGTTCTCTCTGTGTCTCTGCTCTGTTCTCTCTAACCCCCAGTCGGTCGTGGCAGATGGCCGCTCACACTGAGCCTGGTTCTGCTGGAGGTTTCTTCCTGTTAAAAGGGAGTTTTTCCTCTCCACTGTCGCTACATGCATGCTCAGTATGAGGGATTGCCGCAAAGTCAACGCCAGTGACTGTCCACTGTCTCTACATGCTCATCCGGGAGGAGCGAATGCTGCAAGTCACTGACTGGATGCCACCTGCTGGGTTTCCTTAGATAGACAAACTTTTTATCCAATTTGAATAAATAACAGAATCTGACTGCACTGTTCAATGATTCTGATTAATTGTAATGCATGTACCTGACTTTTGTGAAGTACCTTGAGACGACGTGTTGTGAATTGGCGCTATATAAATAAACTGAATTGAATTGAATTGAACCCAGCGAACGAAGCAATGGAGCTAAGTGACTAGCACTTTTATTTTCCTGATTTTTAAAGGTTACTAGAGTGATGTTGGCAGTGACAAATTCCCCCTCCCCTCTTTTCCAACTCAGGACAGCTGCTAAACCAAACAGCAGCAAGCTCTGCAAAACAAACATCTCATAAGAACTGATCTTCCAAGTCATAATAGAGCAGACAGAAAAAAAAGCCAATGCTCCAGCTTTTAACAAAAATCTGATAACAATAACGATAGTGGCACCTCGAAAGCCAGCATAAAACACTTAATTTATGCACATTGTAATAAGGACACAGAATAGTGGTTTAACTCAAGACTGAATTGCAACAGCAACAAAAATAACAACAATCTTGATCTGTATGTAAACCAAACTGGGATACCCATATTGATTGTATACAAAAGTCTCGAAGCCAGGAAACAAGTCAGCTTAGTTTTTGTTCATTTAACTTATTCATTTGAAGCAGTTAAAGTGAAGGGTATTACCTTGAGTGGTGTTGGCTGTCCAGAAGGCTGTGGTCAACCTAGCAAAGGCCCTAAGCCCTGGCAACACCAGAGTTCACTTCCCATTTACACTCACCGGCCACTTTACTAGGTACACCTTTCCAACTGCTCGTTAACGCAAATTTTTAATAAGCCAATCACATGGCAGCAACTCAATGCATTTAGGCATCTAGACATGGTCAAGACGATCAGCTGCAGTTCAAACCGAGCATCAGAATGGGAAAGAAAGGTGATTTAAGTGACTTTGAATGTGGCATGGCTGTTGGTGCCAGACGGGCTGGTCTGCGTATTTTAGAAACTGCTGATCTACTGGGAGTTTCACACACTACCATCTCTAGGGTTTACAGAGAATGGTCCGAAAAAGAGAAAATATCCAGTGAGCAGCAGTTCTGTGGGCGCAAATGCCTTGTTGATGCTAGAGGTCAGAGGAGAATGGCCAGACTGGTTCAAGCTGATAGAAAGGCAACAGTAACTCAAATAACCACTCGTTACAACAAAGGCATCCAGAAGAGCATCTCTGAACGCACAACACGTCGAACCTTGAGGCAGATGGGCTACAGCAGCAGAAGACCACACTGGGTGCTACTCCTGTCAGCTAAGAACAGGACGCTGAGGCTACAGTTCGCACAGGCTCACCAAAATTGGACAACAGAAGATTGGCAAAACGTCGCCTGGTCTGATGAGTCTCGATTTCTGCTGCGACATTCGGATGGTAGGGTCAGAATTTGGCGTCAACAACATGAAAGCATGGAACCATCCTGCCTTGTATCAGCGGTTCAGGCTGGTGGTGGTGGTGTAATGGTGTGGGGGATATTTTCTTGGCACACTTTGGGCCCCTTAGTACCAATTGAGCATCGTGTCAACCCCACAGCCTACCTGAGTATTGTTGCTGACCATGTCCATCCCTTTATGACCACAGTGTACCCATCTTCTGATGGTTACTTCCAGCAGGATAATGCGCCATGTCATCTCAGACTGGTTTCTTGAACATGACAGTGAGTTCACTGTACTCAAATGGCCTCCACAGTCACCAGATCTCAATCCAATAGAGCACCTTTGGGATGTGGTGGAACGGGAGATTCGCATCATGGATGTGCAGCCGACAAATCTGCAGCGTCTGTGTGATGCTATCATGTCAATATGCACCAAACTCTCTGAGGAATGTTTCCAGTACCTTGTTGAATCTATGCCACGAAGGATTAAGGCAGTTCTGAGGGCAAAAGGGGGTCCAACCCGGTACTAGCAAGGTGTACCTAATAAAGTGGCCAGTGTGGGTATCTCCTGGAATAGCTGCGAAAAAAACTCAGTACGGCAGCCACTCTCTGCAGTTTCGAGCAACCCGAAAATGTGTGTTTTGACGGCAGCTGCGGTTATCCAGGTCAATTACTTTAGCCTTTAGTCTGGCGTTCTCATCCTGAAGAGTGGAGCGGGTATACTCCAGATCTAATACTCGCTGGCTTAAGTGTTCGGAGGCAAGCTCAAGTGAGGAAATGCGCTGGCCATCATCGTCTAAGGAGATGTCATATTGCTCCAGTTTGGAATCAATCTCGTCAGAGGACAACTTGAACTCTGCGGACAGCTTTTGGCGATGATCCTTAAACAGTCCTTTAATGGCGTCAAGTGTTAGGGTAGGAGTAGGAGTAGGGTCCCCTTTGACGGCAGCTTTCTGTCCTTTAGGCGGCATTTTAAGTCCACATTATCAGACTGAGTAACTACACCTATTCAGTTTGTGTGAAGGACGGCGTAGATGTGAAAGTATGAGCGCTAAAGAAAGTAAAGAGCAAGAACACAGCCGGAGCACACCCGCTGTACGTCTATTCCAATGCTTACCCGGAAATGACAGCAGAAAAGAAAGTGTTCAAATGGCCTAGTTAAAGTCCAGACCTCAATTTAATTAAAATGCACCAGTGGGATCTTAAGAGAGCTGTGCAGAAATAAATACCTGCCAGCCCTAATCAAATTAATCCATGTTGTTTAAAACAATTTAGTTCCTCCATGACAATGTGACAGATCTCTACCTTCATTGCTGATAAAAGCACTTTTAAATCATGGTATTTACTTAGTTTGGTTGACCTTTGCCCTATTCAAAAATCCTAATTTGGATGAAGGCTTCCTCTTTTAATGTCTGTGACAGTCTTGGTGTTTCCTTTTTTTCTCAATCTCTTTGTCAAACCAGTGAAGCTGACCTTCAGTTTGGCCTTCTCCTTTTCCATCATCATCGGACAACTTGGGAATCTTTTTGCGCCACTTCACTCAAATTTTCAGCTGGCGGTCAAAGAAGGCTGCTCCCACTTTGCATTTCTTTGAGTTTATTCTGACTGATCGGGCAGCAGTTTTGATGTCAAACTGACTTGAATGTACAATCATCAACTGCCAGCGTGATGTCAGCCAGCTGAAGGGTCAGCTCCAACACAGCAGAACCAGCTGCCTGGCTCACAAACCAACAGAAAAATTAATTACTTATGTCAAGTTCAATAACTCACATCAGAGGGTGCAGTTTTTAAATTTTATTATACCTGACATGTGGGGGATGTGTAGAAATTCCTATATTAGTTACTGAGGAAAAGCAGATTGCAAACTGATTGTATAAATGTATAAAAGTAACTGAAGTAGCACTTATTCATCAATGCAACATCAATAACTTGGCATGGTGCCTCCAAGATCCTTTCACTAATGCTTTATAAGGCCATGAACCTACTACTGCCAAAATCAATGCCAAAATCATCAATGCTGCTAAATTTGCCAAGCAAACAAATAGCAAATGCTATTTTGTGATAACTGATGTGATAAAGCTAAAAAATAAATGCATCCACATCTTGTATTATACTATAACGGTTGATGTCTAGTTTGTTGTAACAATAGGGAGGGACACAAAACTGGATGAGATCAGAGAGAGGAGATGGGGGTGGTCAGGATGACCCTATATCTAGAGAGGAAGAAAGGTCACTAAACACACTTTCCTACACATCCCAGCCCAGCCTGACACACAAGCACACACTCACAGGCATTAGACAGAGGCCCACAGTGCAGTGTGTGTGTGCCAGATGAGGGTGTGATACATGGCTGCTGTCACGGCTTCCTTGACTACATCAGGGCTCACACAGCACAGAAACTGTAGCACAATATACAGCTCACTGAATATATCATGAAACACTACCTGCAGGGGCGGGGGTAGGGAGGTGGGGGCAAGGCCATGTGTGGTGGTTCATCAAACCCTGCTAAAGTTAAAATGAGACTTTCAGCAAAATGATGCAGCAATCCTGTTGGTATATTCTATAAAACCTGAGTTAGACTCAGACTGTCTCTTGTATGAAACTAGCACCTTTTACCATTATTTACCCTGCAGTCGAGTAAACAACCAGAAACTGTCAACTATTTAAATATAGATTTAATAGTTTACAAGACAAAAAAAGTATACAGACGTGCACAGTACATGGTGTGAGAACAGACTGAATGTATTCTTTAAGACTGCAAACTGCATCCATTTTTCCTTGACAACAAAGTTAAAGTAGAGCATATAAATACACATTTCGTTCCAAGCCTGAAAGCACTTACTGTGGCTTTACTGTCGTGCACAACTGAACACATATCCACGCTATCATGTTGCAAGCAAAGAGACTTGGGTTGATCTTCTTGTCATCACTCAGTGTATATAACTAATCTGCACAGACAATTAATGTCTTTTGTCTGGGTCAGAATAAACTCTGAATTATCCCAATAAATTCTTAATATTTAGTTGAAAGAAAAACAGTAACAGAAGAGCTATCTCAGTGGTCACTCCCTTTTGATTTAGTTCAGGTTGCTTTCCCTTTGACTACAAAACCCCTCATCCACTCAAAGTTAATATATTCAACAATTCTCAATTTCATGTCATCCTAACACTCTTAAAGATTCAACATAGATCCAACTCGAGATAGTTCAGAGTTTAGTTTGAGCAGCAAAAAATATGCTGCTTATTTATAATTAAAACAAAATTTCCTTACAGGCAAAACGAACACCCACCATAAGGACAGTCACTAAAAGTTTTAATTTATTTTCACAATGGCAAGCCTTGAAGCTTCTGTCATCACCGATAACACTGAATATATATTTCTGCTATAAGCTTTGTTTGCAGAATGTTATGTTGATAGTAGTTGAGTCAGTGCTCATGCTGTGTCCTATTTGTTTGGATCTTTGAATGAGGTCACATTAGAGATGAGAGCAATCCAGTTGCAATTTGGAAAACCCCTGGGATTCACTAAATGTAATACTAACCACTGGCACTAATATACAATGATAATGGTGCTTTTCTCACAATTTTCTGTATTCAAACAATGAAGAAAATGTTGACCACAAAATGTTGTAGTTTGTAAAGATACAAATAGTAACTGTTTTAAAAAAAAGGAGTTTAACCAGCAAAATTAATTATATTTTATATGCACTCAAGCCATGTGTATTAAACTTGGGGATGCTCAGAGACTTCCAACTCTCCAAGCTGGAATTCAGACTTTATGGCTAATGGCTTTTTTTGTTGTATTTCTGCCTGCAAACTCAGAAACTCCAACTTTCGAATACAAATAGAACAAAGCATTGTAACTAGGTGAGTTTAAAAACACAACACCTTTATACAGCCTTTTCCTACTGTGAAAGTTTGGATAATTTAGGTAGGGGTTCTGTAGAGTACCTGTCGGCAGTCAGTGTTTTAACAAAGTAGAGATCGAAGAGTCCCTTCAGTTGAAAAGAAGGAAAAGAAGTACTAAAATTCTTGCTAAGATGTAGGACAAACGGAATCAGAATCCATTTCATCCTAAAACTGCAACTTATAATTGTTTTATTTGCGTAGATGATCCACCTCATGGTCAGTAATAGTTTGAGCAAACACTGTTGTGTGGATATTTCACATTTTATGACTTTTGCATCAAATCAGATCATACTGACCAGTTAAACCTAACCACTTACTTGTTCTAATATATGATTCACATAAAACGTTATTGTTACCTACCATACCATGGATTGATACAGTTTTCAGTGTAAAGAGCTATAGACTTTGATGTTATAATAACCCCCTAAAAAAAACTAATTAGCTTTAATGAGTTCCTGTGAAATTTTAATGACTGGAGTTGTTTCAGAGTGATGACTCCACTTGAATGTCCAAACGTTTTTCTTTTTCTGTAGGAGGTGTTCTTAGCACTGTCTACCGCAGGTAAGGCACTAACACCTGATGGCAACACTAACGAACCCCACTTTCATTTTCAAAGAAGTTTATCATTTGACAGACATCCTTTAAAAAGGCAGAGCATTAACTCCATTAAGTCCAGAGAGACTTAGACGTCTGCAGGATTATTGGACAAATGAAGGCATAAAAGCAGTCTAAGCATAGAAAAGCAGTTTTCAAGTCAACATAATCAATATCAAAGATCATATCTAGTGCTTCAATCAGGAGGCGCCATCCCCGTTTTTGGTCTTGAGCACCACCAAGCTGACCATTACTGGTATCAGACAGATGGGAGTGATCACAAGGGCAAACACGATGGCAGGTGGTGGGTCACTAAACTCCTCTGTGGGGCATTTTTTGAAAAATTCAGAATGGATGTTGACAAAGAATGCTTCCACCAGTGAGTTTGGCCATGGGATCAGGAGGCAGTCGGATATCTCCTCGGTGCAAAGGCTGAAGTTGCTGTACAAGCTGGAGACAAGGAGAGTTGGGAAAGGATATGTGACATCAGCAAAAGTTTTTCAATATCTTTGATGCAAAATAAGTGACTTGGGAATAGGACTACCTGCTCACTTTATCCCAAACGCACCAGTCAGTCGTGTTTAGTGATCTTATTGAATTAGTGAACACAGGCAGACAAAGATGACTGAATAAAGCAGAAAGACATTCCATTGTTGGTTTGCCAAAAACATCCACACAGAATTCGCAATAACCGGAGCAACTGGGAGAATTTATTCCGCAAGCTGCAAGAATTGGAATTAAAGAGAGTAGGTGAGAAAACATCCAAAGAGAATACAGGCAGTTTAGAATAATGACTAACTATTATATTATTACATATTATATTATATTACATTTTTAAACACTCATATTTCATTTGCACTGTATGTAAGAAATGTTGCCTACCAAATGGCAGTTGGCTTCCAAAGACCTCTAAATGAGAGATAAAAAAAAAAACATTTTATGATTAATACAAGTACTTCTTACAAAACGTCAGGCTCAATAAACAGACTATCATTCACTCTTTCTAATTCAGTTCAATCTCTTTGTCTGCTTTAGCTCACAAATTCTTCTAACACAACTGTTTAGTCAGGCGATTGCAGCTGTGGAAGGGAGACCACACACTCACCAGAGAGAAAGGAGAGGAATACCCCAATGAAACCAACAGCTCCCTTCATGTCAGAAAAAAATGAATAAAGGTGTCTTTTCCCCAAATGATGAAGCTCTCAGACTCTGTACAGCGAGGCATAACAGGAAACACGACAGGGTTATCTTCGGTTACCAGATGTCCAAACAATGTTAACCGCGGTTAGCAGATGTTCTCCGAAGATCTGTCTGATGGCCCTGCGCCTTGGCAGCAGCTCTTCCCCTCTCCAACACACGTTTTTTTTTTTTTTTTAGTTTTTCTTCCTTTTTTTTAAAGGGGTGGAGGCAACAAAGATTGTCCTCTATTCTCCCAAATATAAGGAGCACACCCAAGCTGGGGCTGGACTCACATCTGAAAACCCTTTACTCTTTAACTCTTGTTCTGCTTTTTAGTCTCAGTTTCTCACAGTCGAAAAGGCCTGGCCGGCTCACAGCATGTGATTTATTTGCCTTTTGGGCTGCCTCTGCCAAATAGGAAACATAAGCAAACATTTAGGGCTTAGCATTTTGGGGTGGATTTAATCATGACTCTGCAGGGTGTGCTGTGCAGACAGCCACGATTTCATATTTAGGTTAATTTGACAAAAGCTGGCGTAAGTTATTATTCTGACATAACCATCTGACTGAAAAGGCCTTTACATATAAGTGCTGATAAAGAACAAATAATATTTTCACAACAGATGTGAAAAAACTTTTTTTTTTCATCTCATTAGGAGCTCACAATTATAACACATCTGCTGGGAAGTTCCACATGGCTGCCTCCACTGCCTTAAAAAGCAGAGTGAGAGGGGGGCTGTTTCCCTGATTAAACCAAAAACGATAAATAAATAAATCTATGGTTTACATTTCACCCCTTAAAATTATGTGACTTAATCTACGTGTATAACCTCATGCAACATCTGCTTGCTGAGCAGCATTTTGATTTAGTAATGACATTAGGAAATGTGTCTTTTCAGCAGAGGAGGAGCCCACAGTTGGGAGTGTTGGCAGGAGAAAGGGGTGGGGGGACAGTCAGGGAAAGAAAAAAAAGTAAGGCACAGGATGAGGAACAGTGAAAGGGGCTCTGCACCAAGTTTCAGTTGTTTCACAACTTTGAGTTCATGCATTGATCACTGAAATTGCGTGGGGTGAATGACGAACAAAGTCAGGAAGTTGATCCAGGTGGGGGGGTGTTCGTAATGAGGTTTCATTTAACCTCTAACCCGAAGCTTTTATGGTCCTCACATCTCCTGCTGGTGACCCCTCTGGTGGAGACCTCCTCAAGAGTTTATCTTGGATCCTTTTGACAAAACACACAAGGAGATGTCCCAGCAGAAAACAGAATCTGTGAGATCTGTTTTCTGGGTTCTGTTTGTTCCAGACGAAATGAATTTCATAGAAGTGATCCCAAACAAGCTTCCAGGAGAAACATTTCCATACTCACCATCTGAAACTCTATTACATATTAAACATAAATAATGTTGATGCATTGCTGCTAAATTCTCAAAAATATTTTGTAATTCCGAGTGTTGTTAAGATACAGCACTATGAGAAAGGGTTTGTCCTCTTAAAATGTCTTGTGTTTGTCACACAAAAGTGTTTTCAAATCATCAAACTAAATTTTATATCAAACATAACCTGAGAAAGTTCCAAAAAGACCAGTTTTTCAAATGATTCTTACATATATTAATAGAAAAATGGTATCCAAACCAACCTGACCCTATAAGAAAAAAAAGAAAAATACAAAAGCTGAGTTCAATTTTATTACCATGCCCAGGCCTGATTACCACCAGACCAGTAGGATACTGAAAATACTGAAACAGAACCTGTCTGATGACACAAAGTAGGCTAAAATATCTGAAAACCAACACATCATCCCCTAAGCTAAAGAAATGCAAGAGGAGGTGAGAAACATCGTCAAAAACAACACAAAGGTCCAACACACATTCGCCATCTTAATTATCCCCGAGACTTTTGGGAAAATATTCCCTGAAATGATCAGACAAAAAGTTTAATTTTTGGAAGATCTGTGTCCTGTTACATTGGGTGTAAAAGTCCCAGATTACTTAGTTTAATTGGTGAAGAAATTAATTTTGCTCTCTAGCAGAAAATCCTGAAGGAGAATGTGGAGTGATAAGTTTGTGACCTTAAGCTCAAGAGCACCTTACAAAACACACAAAACAACAAACTCCCCAATGTGAGTGAATTTAAACAATTCTGCAAAGAGGTCAAAATCCCTCCACAGCGATGTAGAAGACTCATTGCCAGTTATCAGCGTAATACAACCACCTATTAGGGTTAGGATTAAATTAATTTTTCCACATAGATTTGAACCGCTTTTTTTCTTTTATAACTGAAATCATCGGGGTGCCGCATATGGTATAATGCGCGACTCATATCTGAGGTTTCAGTCCTTGACGTAGCTGTCACGGATTCGAGTACCAGCTCCGGTACTTCCCCCTCTCTCCAGCCCACTTCCTATCTGCCTATTTTTGACAAATAACAAAACAAAAATAAAGGCCACTAGTGCTGCAAAAAAGTATTATCTTTTTGAAAATGGCATTTTGTATTTACCTGGGTTATTGTTGTTTTATATTAAAATTTAACAACAACAACTGTCACAAAAGTGTGGCAAAAAACCAAACACATAAGAAGGGGCAAATACATTTTCACTACACTTGAATTCATTGGGGTCACACAGCTACACAGCAAATGACTCAAAGAAAAAGCTTTAAACTTACACTTACCCCTTTCTTGTGTTTCATTATGCCCTGTATAAAGACATGCAAGGGTTAAAAATATATTGCTCATCATGTAAGAGGTTGTCCTTTCCATTTTCTTTAAAATCTACAAATACCTCTTGTCATTGCTGTTGTTGTGACCGGTTGCACCGTTACATTGTCATTAACCAGACAAATCACAGTTGTGCATCCTGCAAAAAGGTAACTCAAATTTCAGGAGTGCAAAGCAATACAGTCAATTTAAAATATAAACTATTAAAATACAATGTTATTAAATCTAATTTACATTATTTACATTATAAATGGATCCTCCCTTTGTCTCCCACGTCTTCGGAAATCTTAATATATTCAGCTAAAGGACATTTAAACATATTTACAATAATTCTTCTAACACAAAAGGGAGATTTTTTATTCAGTAGAAAGAAACTCAAACTTTTTTATCATAAATAATAACTGGATTCTTCTTTATATATTTAGTGAATTCACTTACATACAAAACACGGCAACTTAGAGTTTCCAAGATTTCTTATTTAGAGATTAGTCATAGAGGAAGAAAAGGACATTGCTTTACAATAATGAAGAAACGGACAATGAAAAAAATTCACTTACCCCAAATGAGAAGAGCCACTAAACAGCCAGAAAACATAAGAAAAATCTTGTGCCAGTCATTTTGCTGAACAATGCTCTGTTTATCTTCAGTGGTGGGTAGGGATTACATATCTCAACCTTTACACAGGAAAGCTAAAAAAATAGAAAAAGAAACAACAGGAAAGCCTCATTTCCTAGAATGGGCGTATTCACCACAGGGGGCAAAGAGTATCTGATAATGCTACAACTGTTGTGCTCCACTGGTACATCATCATCAGTTTTTCTCTTGATTTTGATTCAGGAATTGTGAAATATTGAAGAGTTTCTGTACATGTTTATTCTCTCCTTATTGCTTTGGCTTTCTCTATTCCTCTGATAATGTTAGAACGAATGATTGATGTTCAACCATTGATTGACAAAGCTGTGATTTACAAAAAATGTGTAGTTTCTTTTTCTTATTATTTCTTTTGTTTTTTTTGCATTGTCTTTAACTCAAACGCGTACTGGAAATGGGGTGATTGGGTGTGGGGGATTGTGTTACATTTTACTTTTATTTCTAAATAACTAAAGTGATAACAGAACCGTTATAAAACCAAATGAAGAGGTTGACCAACTAAACTTTTGCAACAATAATAATGAAGGATGTTCTCCACTCCTTTAAAAGGTCCAAAGTGGTTTAGTTGGTTGAGTCAAGTGAGTTAGGGAGTATGGGGTGATACGAGATGATACGAGCAGAACGAGGGGGAGCAGCAGCGCTAAACCTATTTATTTCATGAGACTGATTAGTATAAAACAACGTGTGTTCTCAATGTAGAAGTTGAGATTATATTTATTATTGTCTTTGCATTTGTCTTACAGCATGGGAAAAATGTTACACATATTGATCAAGTGAGCATGGGCATCAACCAAGATAGTTTATACCTAGGGCCCAGAATTTAATGCTACACCTCTGACTGTAAGCAGAATTTGTAAGTTCAGAAAAGTGGAGTTCCCCTTTAATTTCTCATTTGGCAGCACATTTAATTACATTTTGGTCTTTGTTGCTGTAGATTTATTGTGCATGGCTTACGTAAGGAATGTGCTTTTTCTATCTGTGCTGTGGTGTATCATCAATGTTGATGACAAACAGCCCCCTTGTTTCCATCATCTTTAACGTCACATTAAACGTCTGCGGTGAAAGAGAGGTAGCAAGGAGACTCAGTCTGAAAATGAAGTGTTTCTCTGTTTCATCGAAGGATAAGTGCTCTTTCTCAGCTGCTGGGCTTGGAACAAAGCCACATATACTGGAGCTCATGCCAAAATTGCTCCCATATTTCATTTTACGTAACATTGAGAGCTCAGTTTCATGTAAAGGGGAGAATGTTCAGAATTTAGAATAAAAAACCTGTTTCAATGACAAAGGCGATCCTGTGAGCATCATTACATAGATTAATGAAATCTTTAATTAGGAATAACATAAAAAAATTGTAAATGTTCAGGAACTTTGAAACAAATGTAGCTTTATGTGGCTTATTTTTCCACCATAAAATACTCTGGTGTTATTTGTCTGGGGCATATTTTCATTCCCAAGCCTTTTGTCTCATACTACTTAACTTGTGACATTCAGGTCACTCACACACCAACATCAACACATTGAATGTACATGATACAGAGAGACTTTCTCCTTATTGCAGCCTTCATCTCTAAACTGTGTGTTCCTGTGAGTGTTTGCTTTTGTTTGACAGTTTAGCATCAATATTGCAGTGTCTGCGTCAAACACCACCAAACATGCCATGTCATCTGGAAAAGCTTCTCTGCTCTAAATTTCTCTCTAAATGCATGATAAAAAGACAAGAATGCATTATGTAAACACAAGGCAAAGACAAGCAACCAAATGTTCAGGACAAAACAGTTTGTTATGTTTTGGCGGCATGATTTCAAGTGTCTTTATCTTGATTAAATATTGTTTTGTGGTCAGATTTTGACACCCTGTAGGAACTAGTAGTATAGTGCCCCCTTGTGCAGTAAATAAGAATTATTCGTGTAAATTCAGAACGTTACATGTAGGCCAACAATACATGCAAAATCATTAGGTAAGTTGTATTTTTGAGGATTCATTTTACCATTGAACAATTACTGTGCTTCCAGTCAAGCCAAAATGTTAATAAAACCCAAACCTAAATATTTAGGAGCATAAAAGTGAAGTTTTTGATTTCTTAAAAGAATATCAATATGAGCACAACTATAGTGTAACTATTAGTATGCAGAATTACACTAAGAATGAAGGAGAATGGGTTCCTGGGTGCTTCTAATTTGATTCTTCTCAAAATTCGAAGTTAATTTGCATCTCTTTTTCCAACATGTTTCTTGTAACTCATATGTGCAACAAAATGTTTATGCCACACCCTTAGAGATTACACAAATACACACAATCTGATATGCTCAAAAAGCATTCAAGTGTAGGCAGCTTGAAGTTGGAAAATATACTGGAAATAATAATGTGGTTGAAATGCTCACTTGCCTTATAATTGTGGACACAGTGTGCATACAATGAACCAGTCTGCAGGAAATGTTACATCCAAGCAGAGATTAAGCAAATTAGGAGTAAAACATATAATTTGAAATGGTTTGTGTCTTTAAAATGTCTTTAATTTGATTTAAATTGGCTTTTTTCCTGGCATAGACGTGGCTTTTGAGCATAGAGATTGTTCCTGAACACCTAAAAAAGATGTCCTTTTATCTTAGGGTGGCAGTTTTGGCCAGATTGTCCTCTGTGAGGACAATAATCCAAAACACACTTCAAAAATAGTTTTGGAATGGATAAAGCAGGCTAACACTGGAATGGCCCCAACCTGAACCCTACTGGAAATGTGTGGACTATACCGGTCCATTCAAGAAACCCAAAAATCCAATCCAAAATATATTTAAATTTATGTGGCTGACGTTTCTATTTAAGATTTGTTTAAGTTTTTTATTTTCTCACCATTACATCCAAAAGAAAGCTGTAACTAAATCAGTACAACTGCAAAAGAAAATTAGATTCACACCAAAGATGTGTGTATGTTTGGAATAACAGGGTAAATTGCACTTATATAACATAAAAAATTAATTCTTGAATCTTTCAGTAAGAAATTTAACGACTGACATTTGCTATGTCAATAAGTTGGTTTATAGGCAGTTTTCATGATTATTTTATCTTAATTCATTCACTCCTTTAAATATGGGACTTTAGCACTGAAAAATTAACAACTTCAAAACATCAGCTCATTTCAAACAAAAATAGGAATTTCTAGTTGTTCCAATTTAGCTCTAAACATTGCTTAGCAGAAATAAAACCAATAATAGTAATAAAAGTTAAATCAGGTTAAATTAGCAGAGCTGGAAGGGTTAACAAAAATAAAATCTTTTGGATTTCCATATTTTACAACTTCTTTTTATCTTTAGGACTGATGTTTGTCATTTAAGTGTCCTTGAAGAAAGGTATAGTTGGCATCTCAATTTTGGGGCTACACAGTGGCACACTTGTTAGCACTGTTCTCTCGCAGCAAGAACATCCTAAGCTGAAATCCTGGATTTTTCTTTTAGAATATATATATTCTCTCCCTGCATCCACTGTTTCTTTCAAAGGAATTTACTATCACAGTTGTTCAACATTCATGTTGTATTATTTGGCCTGTCTAACTTGCAAATGGTTTGAAAGGAGGATGCTTGTCAGTTCTGTGATGGACTGGCCATCTGCCCACTGTGTCCCCTACCGGTAGGTACCAGACCCCCACGACTCAACAAAGATTAAGCTAAAGTAACAATATAGGCAAAGAAAGATTATATTTTTATGATAAAAAAGAAGACTGGTATTTAAAATCATCTGTGCACCAACTTAAGGAGACTAAATTACAAGTATCTTTAAGAAATCTATTTCATTTAGGATTTTATGTCCATTTCTAGGCATGATGTACAAAGGGAAAGTTGCTATTTATGCTTCAGTTATGTTCAATATTTCAGGTTGTTGTACTGAAGATAACAACGCTATTTTCTGTGAGTTAAGTTGTTCTTATCCATCAGAAATGTTTGGCAGTCACTCAATAGCCAACCAAGATTCAGTTAAATTCTGTTTACATGTGGTGCACTACCTGTTTCAGATCATAATAGAAGAGCTCCCTCTGCAGGACAAAGGCTGAACAGCATTTAGAGTGATTTTACCCCGACAGAAGTCCGTTGGAATTCAAACTATAAGCTGGTTTCCAGCTCTCACTTTATTATTACTTTGTAATCAAGTAATATATATTGTGGAGCTGTTTTCCATTGTTAGATAATACACTAGATTTATTTGAGTTTTTCGGAGCTATTTGTTTAATTGTTTTCCTTGAAACGGCTTTCTTGTCATAGCGTATTTTAATTCTTGTGTTTTACGCGTACAGGAGGTCGGATACATTTTCTAAAGGATTAATATCACTAACCACAGGCCGAAAGAGTGTTACGTTTGTGTATTTATATGACTAGCCGAATAATTAATCAGTTCCTGTATGTGCGAGTAAAGGCTAAGCCGTGGCTGCTCCGAGTTACTTTTTATTCCCAGGACGCAGAATAGCCATAGATCCTGGCTCCTCTGCTCGGAAAGGCTGTATCATAATAAAGACGTCACTACCCTGCTCGGGCTGAGCTAAGTGCGCAGCTATTTGTAAGCTACAACAACAACAACCCTCCTGCACCATGTCCGTTGGGGACAACGTTGGGGTTTCTCTGACATCCCCACGCGTGGAGAAGATACCTGCGTCAGATCCAAAGCAAAGACAGCCTTAATTTGACAAACACATACACACACTCTACCCCCAACCCCCCTCTCTCTCTCTCTCCCTCTCTCTCTCCCCTACACACACATACAGAGAGGGACTCGATCGCATTGCGGGGCTGTTGTCGCAACAGAGAGGACGCGAGGATTTGAAGGTATTTAATAATCGCGACAGTAGATGTGTGGATGTAGACGTGCACAGTCGTGTGCCAGAATGCCGCGCCGTCATTGTGGAGCTTGGGTAGACACGTCGTTAAAGTGTGCCCTATTTAAATGGGCACCGTGTAGCTGTCGTGGCTGCACCCTGAGGACGCAGCGCACCTCATCTGTGTTGGATCACACGTTTGCACGCTTCCTTCTCCTCGATAAAACATCCTATTGCAGTTTTCGGCACCAAGTTTTGCCTTTGTGCTTATTTTTTATGGTGTTCTATCGCAAACAGTGATGTTGATGCTCACTCAGGCCATGATGAAGCATAGAAAAACTGTACTACGCACTTTTCTGCTCTGATGAGGCACGCCCACTTTGTAGCAATGTGGATGCTCCATGCTGACAAACTCATAAACATTATTTACAGGCCACAATAACTGTCTACTGCTTGTGTAATGGTCGCCCTTAGAAATGAGCTGAAAACATGGTGCAGTTTAAATCGCCCGTGCGGTAGGCTTGTTTTCTTCAGAGGATGTTAGTTTTGTTTTGCAAACAGTAGGGGGCACTATTTCAAAGAGGGTTAAATTTAGGGGTAAATGGGAAAGTGCATTTTTATGGAAAAAAAGATTGTGTTAAACTATCGAAAAGATTGTTGAAGGAAGTTTACTTTGACAGCTTTTACTTTCCAATTTGCATTATACTATCTTATATGATCTGACTTTAACCGTACGGTACATTAATTAGGATCATACTGGACCGAATGTTGATTGAAGTGCACATGAACCTTTTTTAAAGGATGGGATAACTATACATCAAATAACTAATTTTAAAAACAAGAATTGTATACAAGCCTGGCTTTATTGTGTATTTTAACTAAAATTTATTGGGGGTCAAATATATGCATACACTACTGGTCTAAAGTTTTAGATACACTGTCTCACTTAATGGGTCTCTTTATTTCCATGACTATTTACAGTGTAGATTCTAAACAAAGGTATCAAAACTGTGAATGAACTCACATTGAATTATATAGTAAACAAAAAGTTTTAAATAACTAAACATTTTTATATGTTAGATTCTTCAAAATAGCCCCCTTTTGCTTTGATTACTGGTTTCCTCTCTTGGCATTCTCTCGATGAGCTTCATGAGGTGGTCACCTAAAGTGGTTTTCATAAGAGTCTTGAAAGAACTTCCCAGAGGTTCACTGAGAGACGGCCAAAGGTTAATATTTCAGTCATCACAGCAAAGGGCAGCTACTTTAAGGAAAATAAAATATAAAACATATTTAGAGTTCTTTTACAATTTTTGTTTGTTACATAATTACATATTCAATTCAAATTCAAAAATACGTTATTAATCCCAAAGGGAAATGAAATGAAATATTGTTGTAGCTCATATTATGCAGAGCTACAAAGAGTTGCTTCTAGATGCTGATAGCTGTGGGCAGGAAGGATCTCCTGTAGCGGTCTGTCTTACCGCAGATCTCAAGAAGCCTCTGACTGAAGACAATCTGTTGTCTTACAACAGTCTCAAGATGAGTATACTCAGGGTTCTCCATAGTGTTCTTCATTTTATGAAGAATCCTTCTTTGTACAATGATCTCCAAAGGTTCCAGAGGAGTCCCCAGAACACAGCCAGTCTTCTTTATTAGCTTGTTGAGCTTTTTAAGTCCCTGGCTCTGATGCTGCTACTCCAGCAGATGATGGATGAAGAGATCACACTCTCCACAACAGATTTATGGAAGATATGCAGCATCTTGCTGCAAACACTGAATGTCCTAAGCTTCCTCAAGAAGTACAGTCTGCTCTGTCCCTTCTTCTAGATGGCTTGACAGTTGAATCTCCACTACAGTCTGTTGTCCAGGTGAACACCGAGGTATTTATACTCCTCCACCACCTTCACTTCTTCTCCTATGATGGAAATAGTGTTTGACCTATTCTTGTTTCTCTTAAAATCTACAATCATTTCCTTTGTTTTGTTTACGTTGAAGAGCTCCCTATACTCAGCTTCTTGTCCATCTCTGATCAACCCCATAACTGCAAAATCATCCGAGCAAGCAGATGACCGGAGTCTGTCTGGTACTGGAAGTCTGAGGTGTACAGAGTGAAAAGCACTGGGTAGAGCACAGTCCCCTGTGGTGCTCCTGTGCTGCTGACTATATGGTTAGACACACAACCCTTCAGTCTCACAAACTGTGGTCTGTTTGTCAGGTAGACTTTGGTCATATGTGTTCATTCACAGTTTTGAAGCCTTTACTGAGAATTTACGTACAATGTAAATGGTCATGAGCAGGAAGAAAACCATTAGATGAGAAAGTGTATCTAAAACTTTTGACCGGTATTGTATATACTCACTAATGTTTGGAAAAATGTCGTTGTACATGTTGTAGCTTGTCAAAGTGTGTTTTCTGGTTAATGATAGCCTCATTTATCTATTCCAAAACCAGTTCTGATCTTCATTTGGTTTCCTTGTCCTAATGAAACAACCAGTTGAGTCCCGGTTTCAGTCATCCAGCTGCTGTATTGAGGTGCAGTTAAAGAATCTGGGAGTAGCCATCCTTCTTTATTATTCTACGCACTTTGCGAAAACCAACAATACCTCTGCCAGCTATCTTGGACCCTCAGCATCATTCTACCACCACCATGCTTGACAGCTGGTACAGTGTTCTTAGGTTTGAAAGCTTAAACTGACTGCTCCAATATTCCTCTTTCCACAGTGTCAAATAGCTCAGTCTTTGTCTTGTTTGGCAAATATGTGTTTGCTCAGAAGCCATTTGGTTTGTCCATGTGGGTAGCTGCAAATCCTGGTTTTACTTCAAGGTCCTCTTCATTAACATGATGTTAAACTCAGTTTATTGTGTACAGGGATGCTGGTGTCCTGACATTTTCCAGGTTGTTCCTAAATATCCATCATTTTCCTCTGGTCTGACAGTGACAGTTGAGACTTTGAAACAGTTGGGTGTTCCCAAACATACATCAAAACTAGTTTTGGAAGAGATAAATCAATGTAACATTAAGTTTCTGAAATCTCCTTTCAGAATTTTAGACAATACTTTAAATTCAAATCTGTAACATTTAAAAAAAGCCCTACCACTTCTGCCAAAAGGAATGGTGAAATATCTTGCTAGAATTATGCCAGGGCCTCATTGAAGGCCTGGGCTTTCTCTCTTGCTAACATGGATTTAATCAGATATTAGTTGACATATCTATATAATGGAGCCTGTATAATTTGAACCTGTTACTATTAGAGAAAATGTGCATTAAATTTAAGTTTATGCACTAAATTCAAGTTGTTTGCTGTAGCATAAGTCCAACCTGAAAACGTCTGAAATGCATTAAAACCCAAACATTAATTGGAAATCCATGCTGATAATGAGTCTATGTAAAAATATGGCCACTGCTGATTGGATTGTACTGGAATGAAATGGATTGATTTAAATTGAGTTATGATCACATTTTGTCTTTTGGCACGTTTTTTTTTTTTTTTTTTATGAGGCCAAAAGACAGGCCAACGATGTGAAACTTGAAACTGCTACGAGGTTGAATTCACTTGCTGAATGCTGTATTTTACTTTTTAAGGAATAATGGAAGAAACAGCTGCTGCAGCCATGGCCTCTGGCACCAGTGCTGTCCCATCAACTCCAAGGCCTCAGCCTGGCTTCTTTACTGCTTCCCGCAGCCTCCTGGAGTGGAGAAGGAGGGTCAAGTCTGAGTATATGCGTCTACGCCAGTTAAAACGTCTGAAAAACGTAGACGAAGTCAAGGTGGGTTAAACCAGTCATTGACACATGGCTGATAGATTTAGTTCCGTGCATGTTGGAAAAACATTGCTGTATTTGTATGTGGTTTATAGCCTTCATTTCAGTTTCATGTGATTTGGTCTTTTTGTGTTTGTTTCCAGAATTTGTTCATGTCCAACAGGCAAAAAATTGAGCTGCAGACTAATCTCCTGAACACAGAGTGGTCCAAGCTCAGGATTCAGGCCATTCCTGTCTCAACCTTTAGTGGATCTCTGGCAAATAAGAAGGTATGTTCTCTGATGAAACCAGAGCAATCATGAGTTGGCTCATAATCCATGTAGTATGGAAATATAGCATTATCTTTCTGTTCCCACATGCTGTTGAGTTTTACTGAATTGCATTCATTTTCCCTGAGCTGAGACAGCCTCTGCATAAGATTATAATTATCCCAAAGAGTTCTTCAGAGTATAGTCATCTGCAACTCACCTCTGGTCCTCTTCTAGATGTGTACAGTGGAGTTTGGCTTCCCAGGATTTAATTCTCAGGCCATTTCCATGAAACCTCTGTCTACAGTGGCAGGGATCCCATTTATGTACTCGTGGTCACCACTGCAACACAACTTCATGGTATGATTTGCTATCTTGTCAGTGCTACTATTTTTGTACTCACAATTGATCAGTTATTTATGACTATTGTATAATTGTATTAGTTAATTGGTTTGAGGCACTTGGAAACAGCTAAAGTTATGGTGTTGAAAGGAGCAGCAGCTAGTGCTAGGCATCATATTAAAATATTTTTTTGTTTTCTAGGTAGAGGATGAGACGTTCCTCCACAACATTCCCTACATGGGTGATGAGGTGCTTGAACAGGATGAAGCCTTCTTGGAGGAGCTCATCGACAACTATGATGGTGTACATGGTGACAGAGGTGTGAGTTGTATGAAATACTGTTTTAAGCAGTGCCTTTAAAATGTATATACTTGTTGTGTTTCTTTTTTCACATTTACATAATCTACAATCACAGCAGCAAATTTCTCGCAGTATATTTCTACGAGCTTTGCACATGTAAAGACTGAACCTTTTCCCATTCTTCTTTTCAAAATAGCTTAAGCTCAAGCAAATTGGATGAAGAGCATCCATTAACATCAATTCTCAGTTAGATCAGTCATTACTTTGACTGGGCCGCACATGAATGTGCTTTGATGTAAATCATTACATTGCAGATTTAGTTGTTTAGGTTTGTGGTCCTGCTGGAAGGTGAACTTCCACCCTAGTTTCAACTCTTATGTGGCCTCCAATAGGTTTTCTTTTTGATTAACCTGTATTTAGTTACATCCATCTTCCCATCTACTTTAACCGGCTTACGTTCAGGGTTCAGGGTTGCATGCAGTATTAGTTTTTTGTAACACGTAGCTTTTCATTTGTAGACCAAAAAGTTACATTTTTAATCTGAACAGAGCACACAAGTTTGCTGCATCCTTTACATAGCTTTTGGCAAACTACAACTGAGTGCACAGGAAAAGTTGACCTGTCAATAGATTCTCCCACCTGAGCTGTGGATCTCTGCCTCTCCTACAGAGTTACCATAGACCTCTTGGCTGTTTCTCTCATAAATGCTCTGCCAGTCTGTCAGTTCATGTGGATGTCTGTGTGTTGGTGTTGTGCAATTGTACCATACTCTTTCCATTTTAGGATGATTTATTGAGAGTGCTCCATAAAATACACAAAGATGGGGATATTTCTTTATAACCCAACCCTGCTGTAAAGTTCTTATCAGCTTCATCTCTGACCTGTCTGCTGTGTTCCTTGGTCCTCATGATGCTAGTTATCCTTTAATCCTCTCTAACAAACCTCAGAGTCAACTGAAAAACTGTATTGATCCAAATGTATGGATTAGATTTAATGAGATTATTTACTTATTAGTTGATGTCTGAAGACAGTTGGTAACAAATGCACACCATAGTTAAATATATATGTTCCCTACAATTTCAAGCATGCACCACTTTATGTTGGTTTATCACACAAAATCCCAATACAATAATTTAAAGTTTGTGGTTTTGATGGTATGTGGAAAGGTTTAAGGTTTATAAAAACTTTTGCAAGGCATTGTATATATACCAGTGTGTATATATATATATATATATATATATATATATATATATATATATATATATATATTATATATATTATATATATATATATATATATATATATATATATCTATATTTACTGTAGATGTATTTCATGTGAATTAATAGAACTTGTTTTATTTTATTTTATTGAGTATGCATGAACCAGTTACTTAAGATATTTAAAAATTCAGTTTTCACAGTTTTTGGGTTTTACATTTTGGCCCAGAGGGTGGGTTCATCAGTGACGAGATCTTTAAAGAGCTCGTGGATGCCTTGAGCCAGTACTCTGACCACGACGAAGACGAAGAGGAGGAGGCAGGGGTGAAAGCAGCAGAGGTTACAGTGAAGAAAGAGGAAGAGAGGATGATGAGGAGGAGCTCACTGGAAGGCTCAGAAGAGACTAAAGCTGGAACATTAATCAGGAGAAAAAGGAGAGGCACCACTGAGGGTGAGTCTCTGTGTTTGGAGTGCTTCAGTGTGAACAAGGCACATACTGTTCTTCTTTTTTACACTGTGCAGCTGCCACAAGGTCGCCCTGCCACAGCAGCTTTTGAACCGGCATTGTTGCTTTAAAGCTGCCCTTGTTTTCCCTTGTTTGAGGGAACTTGTTTGTTCATGACACTGATATGCCCTGACTCTTGTTACAGAGCTGTGCTTGGATTTAGTGGAAACTACACACTTTGCCAACACTTAGTGAAATGGATCCATTCAACATGCATGTATAAGGATGCTATAAATTAAAGATTACGAGAAAGTACGTCTATTAAGAACAGTTTTGTTATTACCAACTGGCCTTGAGAATTGGGTAAACTATCTTGTTGCAAAACGTGTAAACGCACATGTTGCATAATCAGTGTTTGTGCATCTGTATCAAAACCTGATGTTTAGTCTTATCTGGATCACTTGTGTAACACTCCCTACTTTGTTTCACAAAAGTGAAGGATGTGTCCAGCAGCCAGAGGATCCCCAATGATAAGATATTTACTGCCATCGCCTCAATGTTTCCCTACAAGGGCACTACGGAGGAGCTGAAAGAAAAGTAAGAAAAGTGTAGACAATTGGGATCTCTTTGCACCGTGATCATTAGTCTGTTGCTTAGTGTTCACCATGGAGATGTAAGCAGCTAGAGGTGAAATAAGAATGCATGGTTCCTCTCTCAAAGGGTAATTGCATCAGGATCTGAAAGAGCTTAGAAACTTAGAAGAAACACCTACAGTCCTGTAAAAACATATTTGGCCCCTTACAAATTTGTTCTGTTTTTGCTTGTTTTGTCACTTACAATCATGTGAAAAAGTTTGGACACCCTACGACAGCCTGTATGGAAATTCAAGCATAAAAAGTCAAGCGTCATATAATGATCAATGATCATGAAAATAAATTTTTAATATCAGACAAAGATAGGCCAAGGAAATACCAAAAATAATGATTTCATTTATTGAGGGAAATAAAAACTTTCCAAAGCCATCTGGCCCTATGTAAAAGTAATTACCCCCTTAACCCACCAACTGGTTGTGTCAGTTTTTACCCATGAATTTTACCATGTATGAAGGTTTTGTTCAGTTTCTTGTTTCTGTTAAATCACTAATTACGAACTAACTTTAACTGAGGCAAGTGAAGGCTGCAGTGGTTCAGATGTTGTTCTGGGTTATTTTGAGTCCTACTAGATGCTGCTGGGTTTCCTTAGACATAAAAACTTTTTATCCAATTTGAATAAATAACTAACTCTGACTGCACTGTTCAATGGTTAGGACTAATTGGAATGTATGTACCTGACTTTTGTGAAGTGCCTTGAGACAACATGTTTTGTGTATTGGCGCTATATAAATAAAACTGAATTGAATTAAATTGAATTGAATTGAATTGAATAGAGGAGGCGTCAAAGCACTCTTTGAATCTTGATAGGCCAGTTACCCCTGAGAAGGTTTCTCCACTCTTTTTGATTTCCTCCATTTGTGGATAATGGCTCTCTCCTTTAGAAATTTCTTTTTTACCCCTTCCAGACATAATAGATTTCACTGACTTTGTTTCTTATCTTTTCTAAGTTAGATCTTTAGATCTAGGCATATTGTGTTGGTTTTTGAGATCTTCATGTTGTTTGACTGGTCCACTTTTTTAGCTTTTAAATACATTTTGTTGTGTATTTGGAGTCTGTAGGAGTGCAGATAAGTAGAATTTTTGTCTCTTCTCCTGTTGCGAGTTATCTTTATATTCTTTTTGGGTCATATTTTTCAGTCTGTTCAGTTTTTTCTATCATCTGTTATGTTTTTCCAACTGTTACGTCTCAGTATTTGCTGCAGAACAGCTATAAAGGTCGTGGACTTCCGGCTGATCAGTTCTGATCGTATCCGCCATATTTATTTATTGCTGCGATTTTTATGTCCAAGCTCAAGTATGCCTACGCTGAAAGAGGATAAGTTCGGTTTGGTTGTTGGGTGTATTAACCCACTCAATTCATTACATCGTCCTCCAGCATCAGAACCTCTTCTTAGTGCCTGGTTAAATTTTATTTTTCATGGAAATCTACCTACATCTGTGGGGAAATTCCTTTTTTCCCCCACTTCAAGGACGAGTACTTCAGCAACCTCCACCAGTATCCAGAAGGATTTGCTGAAAGACTTCATCTGATTGAGAGGTCAATTCCTTCTGTCTATGGAAACTACGGACACAGCAAAGCAGTAAGCTGCAAATAATGCTGACATGACAACAAACTTTATTTTATACATATTTATTTTATTTTGAATGTTATTATTACATAAACAGTTTAGCATTGTTTTTGCCGTTTCTGTCTTGTTCCTGCGGCACTAAATAATTGTTGTCAAACTACAAAAAAATGCCAAATGGGTTATAGTGGAGTGCTCTTTGACCTGGAGGGGGGCGTGGTGTGAAGTACCTCAGTAGCATTTAAAGAGATTGCACCAAAACAAGTTGCTCTCAGACGCACCTCAGAACAGGATTAAAAGAGGGGCCTGTGGAGCTACAATAACAAGGAATTCAGACCAAAGCACTGCAGTTCTACTTTCTATAGACCACAACTGTGAAAAGGAAGGATTTAAAAGCATGATTTGTCCCCTTTATGTGATTTATTGATTCTGCCGGCCTGCCAGTGATCAGGCCTGAGTGTAAATAGTGAAACTGAAGCCAAAAGATGTGGTTAATCACAAGTATTTCATGATTTAACAAGGCGGGAAATTATGTTTTCACATAGCGTGAGGTTGTTTTGGACAGCATTTCCCCCCCTAATAAATTAAATTATGACTTAAAAACTGCTTTTTGTATTTACTCAGGCTATCCTTGTCTAATATTAATAGTTGTTTGATGATATGAAACATTTAAGTGTGACAAAAAGCAAAAACAGAAGAAAGTTGTAAGGGAGGAAATACTTTTCCATGGGACTTTATGTAATTTTTCAACATCTTCACACGCTGTTCCCTAAATATTTGACATGTTATTCCCATATTCCTTACAGGTACAAGGATCTACTGGAGCCACCAGGCCCAGTAAAGCTTCCCGCTCTCTGCACCCCCAATTTAGATGGACCTTTTGCAAAGTCTGTGCAGAGGGAGCAGGCGTTGCATTCTTTCCACACGCTCTTCTGTAGGCGTTGCTTCAAATACGACTGTTTCCTCCACCGTAATAGCCCTTTCTTTGTTTCATTTAAGACTTGAATAAATATATTATGATTGCAGTTTTTTAATACAATTTGCATTAAATATTGCAATTCGTGCAGCAGGTAGTGAGAATGCATTGTCTCTGTTCATGAAGCTTTTCATGCAACACCCAATGTTTACAAGAGGAAGAGTAAGGAGATCCGCATTGAGACTGAACCGTGTGGGGATGACTGCTTCCTGTTACAGGTATACCCAGTCCATGCATTCTGTACTCAGAAAGATGTTCTATATCTCAATGCTTATTGTGTTTTTCCTATCACCACTTAATTTGTACAGAAAGGAGCTAAAGAGTTTGTGGATCGCAATATGTTTCGGTCGCAGAGATCTCGGAGGCGACGGAGGCAGCAGAGACCCACCAGTTCCAGTGGTTCTGGACCAACTGGGTCTGCTGAGGAAGGCAAGGAGGGTGACAGTGACCATGAAACCACCTCCTCCTCAGGTATTCCTTTTGTCTTACCTAAAAGAGGTTTGTTCTGTTTCAAAAAAGCTGAAAAAACTCCATAATTTCAGTCACTCTGAAATAAATGTGATAATGTGTTTGTATCTAAGCAGTTAAAGTTGTATGTCCAGTGGGTTTGCACAGTGCAGACACAATGTGTTTCCAGAAACCTGATGCACTGAGTCATTGAGTAGATGAATCATTTAGCATAACCTTCCCCCTTTTTCCAAGTTTTTGCATGATTGTGTTGCCCAACTAGCTGCCCCCTATCTGAAAAAGAAATGTTTGGCTGCAGATTACAGCTTTCAAGTCACATCCTGCTTTCTCCTCTCACATCTTCTCCCAATATCAGCTGTCTGTTGCCAACTAAAATAAACCAACCATTATTTTTGCATGAATCATCCTCTACATAAACCCTGGCTTTTCCTCCTCTTCTTGGTTTTCTTTTCCTCTTTTTTAAATTTCTGATTACATCTTGATGTAGAGAGCAGAAATAGTTAAATAAGTGAACTCTCCTCTGGCTTTTTGTCTTCTTTTTCACCCTATATCTCTCATCTCCCATCAGTTCTTCCCTTAAAGCCAGTGCGGGAAATTGCTGGTGCTTAGCCAGTGACTCAGCAGACTTTCTCACACAAGTAAAGATAATGTGGAAAAACAGATTGTTAAGCAGAAGGATGCAGAGCATGAAGAAGCTGGAGCATGTGGCCACAGCAGTGCTCCATTCAGCCTGTTGCCAGGCAACATTCATTTCTCTGCCTTGTCCTCTGGATGGGAAGAGCATCAGTTTTGAATATCTAAAAGCTTCCTTCAAATATGTGTGTCTCTATGGAAATACAATAGGATTGTCCAGTAATGGCAGTTAATAGTGTCTAACCTTCCATTTATGCGTAATTTAATCTCAGTATGAATCCAGTAGTTCCGTAAAGGCCTCAGAGGTGCATTAGAGAACATTAGTGATCAAACGGCATCAGCACCAAGGACCACACCAGACATTTCACGCATAAAGTTGTGGAGAGGTTTAAAGCCGGGTTGGGTTATAAAACAACATCCCAAGATTGAACATCTATTTTCAATCTATTTAAAAATGCTGAACGTCACATTTGCAGATTGCTGCAAGCCTTGAAAACAAGTTTACAGTGGACACAGCAAGCAGGTGGAAGAAAGTGATCCATTAAGATGAGACCAATATTGAGGTCTTTGGCCAACATGTGAAACACTGTGCGAACATGGTGAAACATGATGGCAGCAGCATCATGCTGTGGGGAAGCTTGTTTTCGGCAGGGACATGGAAACTCGGCAGAGTTCAAAGACAGATGAATGCAGGTCAACAAAGAGAAACACTGGAAGAAAACTTGTTAGAGGCTGCAAAAAAAAATTGTGATTGGGTGAGATGTTCACCTTGGGGCAGGCAAACAACCCTAAACATACAGCTAGAGCTACAATTTAATGGTATAGATCAAAGAATATTCACCTTTTAGAATGGACCAGTCAAAGTCCGGCTCTATTTTCAATGGATAATCTTGGTGCAAGAGATGCTTTCCATCTAATTTGACAGAACCCGAGCTCATTTGCACGGAGGATGGGCAAAGCTGGTTGAAACATATAACAAAAGCTGTTATTATAGTGAAATTTGGTTTTACAAACTAATAACTTAATATTTTTTAAAGGCAGGCAAGAGCTTTAAACTCTTTTCCAAAGGGAATGAAACGATTTTTTCTTGTCTGTTTACAAATCCGTGTTTTTGTCATTGTATGCGTGTGAAACAGAGGGGAATTCACGCTGCCAGACTCCAACCAAGCTGCGTCCAGGGGAAGATGAAATGGAGCAGCAGGAGCGCTGTGTGGTCCAGTGGAGTGGGGCCGAGGAGTCACTCTTCAGGGTGCTACATGGCACATATTTTAACAACTTCTGCTCCATTGCACGTCTCATTGGTACCAAGAACTGCAAACAGGTAAAGGTTCTGAACATGCATGCTTAAGAACCATATACAGTTATGTGAAAAAATTAACATATCCCAATAAAAATTCAGTTTTATTAGGAAATGTTCACTTCAAAGAGATTTTCTCCAATACATTTTGCATCCATCACAGTTTGAGTATGAGGTTGTTTTCGTGGAATGTTGTATTTGGTTTATGCTAAACATGTCCTCTGTTCTGGTGTCCAAATAATCCCTTTTTATACTATTGTGTCCAAAGAACATTATTCCAGAAGTCCTGTTTGTTTTCTGGAGAGTTTTGTGCATGTTTCTGATTAAGTGACTTGAACTAAAGAACAGTTGTGCAGAGATTTGTTAAACTCGAACCTAAATTAAGATTCAGCTGAAGTTGAATAAATAAACATCATCTTACCTTAACTGAGCTCTGCTTTGATGTATCTCAAAGTACAGTACAGACCAAAGGTTTGGACACACCTTCTCATTCAACCTCTTGAAGCTCATCAACAGAATGCCAAGAGTGTGCAGAGCAGTAATCAAAGCAAAAGGTGGCTAGTTTGAAGAACCTAGAATATCATACATATTTTCAGTTGTTTCACACTTTTGTGTTCAGTATATAATTCCACGTGTGTTAATTCATAGTTTTGATGCCTTCAGCGTGAAGCTACAATATTCATAGTCATGAAAATAAAGAAAACTCTTTGAATGAGAAGGTGTGTCCAAACTTTTGGTCTGTACTGCATATTCCATTGTAAAGTTATTGTGTATATATGTACATTTAAAAAGATATTCTTTATTATTGAGAGCAAAGTGTACTGGAGTCAAATTCCTTTTTTGTCTGTACAAACTTGGCAATAAAGCTGATTCTGATTTATACAGCACATCTGAAATGCTTTAGCAGAACAGGCAAAGTACATACATAAAATAAAGCCATGACAAATATAACTGAACAATATACTAGCATCTAACATTTGTGGGTTAGTAGAAATTACCCAACAAATATATATATTTTATTATTTTGAATAAAAAGGGCATGTGTTTTGTTTAGATACAAAGTGGAAAATATACTGCTGATTTTTGTTATATTTATGTCAGTTCCTGTGTGATGACACATGCATATTGAGGCTGTGGTTTTATGGTGTAGCTTAATTGGGCTGACTAGAGGAGCGTATGGCATGTGGCCCCATAAACAGGAATTCTTACCAAATGTGATATTTCTTGTAGTTACACATGTCTTGAGAGAGGCCGGATCTGCTGTCATTTTAGTGTCTGATGGGCTGCTATTAATTATTTTTTTCTTTGTATTATTTGTTTTATCAGTAGTCCTGGAACAGTGTCGGCCCATTTCAGAGACATTGATCCAGCCTCTTTATTTCATATCCAATCCTGGAGGTCCCTTCTTGTCTAAAAGCTGCAGATTCCGTATTGGACTGTCATAGCTCTGCTGATTTGCAGAAGGCCCCACCCACTGCTTCACTCTGTGAAATGCTAAAGCCAGCTGCACCGTTATGTGTGTCTGTATCCTGGGGAAGAGGCCAAATCTGGGCTTTGGCAGCCAGAGGTGGTTTGTGTGTTTGTGTGTGTCAGTGTGTCTGTGCAGGATATACTGTTGCGTCTGCTCTCTGCGCTCTGGTTTTGAAAGCAGAAGATGGAACAAAGCAGAACAATTTGTGACAGATGTTTTTTTCAGTTTACACAGCTTACACAATGTCATTGCTATGAGGACAAAGTTGTTGTAACTGTGTGTATGTTTGATTGGTTTGTAGGTTAACATGGCTGTTATTGACCTTCCTCTCAGGTCTACGAGTTTGCGGCAAAAGAGGTTCTGATCCACCGTGTCCCTTTGGTAGATGGAGGCATCTCGCCCCAAAAGAAGAAAAGGAAGCACAGGCAAGCTGCAATAGTGTTCATACCCAGTGAACGTGTCCACATTTTGTTAGATTTCAAACACAACCTGAAATGTAATTTATTTTTATTTTTTGTCATAGACCAACACAGGGTAGAACATATTTGACAAATGAAGGGAAAATGATACAGGATACGTAGCCTTGTTTAATCTGATACCCCTAAATAAAATCAGGTGCAACAAATTGCCTTTGAGCAGCACTATTCAGTCCATCATCTATGGATGGAAAGAGTATGGCATAGATATAGATGATGCACCTGCCCTGTGTCTTTGTGTTTAACCCTGCCTCTCTCCTAGATAAAGCAACTGAAGGACGTATTCCTCCAATAGTTACCACTGCTGGTTCGGGGCTTGAATTTTAGCTGTGTGTCTCCTTTAGATGAAGCCACTAAAAGAGCTTTTTTTGCCATTAATTCTATTTTATCACAGAGAATGTTGTTCTGGGCCGTTGCTTCTGTATTTTTTATCTTACTGATTTGGATTTTCATTCGGTCACAGACACTGAGCCTGGTTCTGCTGAAGGTTTCTCCCCTTTAAATGGGAGTCTTTCCTTTCTAATGACACCACCAGCATGTTCAGTATGAAGGATGACTGCAAAGTTAACAACTTGATGCAATCAACTGTACACTGTCCCTACATGCTCATTCAGGAGGAGTGATAAGTCAGTGACCTCATCCAATCGGCTGGGTTTCTTAAGATAGAAAACGTTTGACCAACTAACATAATAAAATGAACTTGACTGCATTGTTTAATAACCAGGATTAAATTGCAAAGTATGTAACAGACTTTTAATCTGTCCTTATGATTGGACTGAATGAACTGTATATTTCTGTATATAAATCTGTTTGTTTTGTAAAATGCCTTAAATTGTTTGTTGTTGCAGGTTATGGGCAAAGATTCAGCTGAAGAAAGGTACATTTGTCATAAAAGTTAGATTAATACATAACTGATCTAAACCACTTCGTACAGCTTGTAGTGTTGGTCTTTCTGCTTTGTTCCCGTGTTGCTCCAGATAACTCCTCCAATCAGGTGTACAACTATCAGCCGTGTGACCACCCTGACCACCCATGTGACAGCTCCTGCCCCTGTGTGATGACCCAGAATTTTTGTGAGAAGTTCTGCCAGTGTGAACAGGAGTGTGAGTGTCACCTTTTGCTTTTCACCTGTCACCAGTTTGTCAGAAAATGTGTGTTTTTATTTCTACCTCTCACAAACGGTTCCTGCAATTCAGTCTACTCTTCCAGGTCATAACCATGATAATGGCTGAAAGCTGTTGTTGTTTTTTTAAGCCCCTCTAGTCACAACGGAACAGACCTGCAGAATGTTAAATGACTGCAATATTCTGGCAGCGGTCAGAAAAGAAAAGCATCCTCTGGTGGGAATAGGAGGTTCTATGTTTACCACAGAGCTGCATTTACAATAAAGCTTTCACTATAGCAGGACTGCCCCAGAAGAGCTTTTCCCCAAATGGCCACATGGTGGAGGAATTTGCTTTGCAGTTTTGCCCTCTGGAGGGTTAACAACAGATAAAGAGAAGGACTTGAAGTTAACATTTTTCTATGGCTTGGAAAGAACCTTTTTTTCCCTCACTTGTTCACTCTCCCCCCTCCTCCATGTTACACCGCCTTTTCCCGTAGCAGAGAAGCACCCCAGCCAAACAGGAAGCAGCCCCACATCTGTGTGCTCCATAGACTTGGAGAGGAATCAAAGGGATATCACAGGCTCTGAGCCTAATATACAGCATCATCACTATGAGTCAAACTCTTCCTGCCTGAGAAAGCCTGATACATAAATCCCAGAGGGGGAAGGAACGGGGGATTAAAAAGCACCACAAAGAGAAGAAATTCTGTCGGAGCTTCTTGTTATGGACAGTTTTCTCTTCTGAATAAAACATTGGGTTATTATTGCTCGAGGTTTTCCTTCACATGGCCGGAGGGTATTATGTTGCATTCTTTAAAGTTGTATTTCAGCATATCTGCCAATAGAGGTCTCTAACATCCACTCATTGACTACTTTTTTAAGTATACCTTACTAGTACATAGTTAGACCCCCTTTCGCCTTCGGAACTGCCTTAAAGCTTTGTTGGACCTATTCAGTAAGATCTCAAACATGTAAAGAAGTACTTTGGGCCATATCAGCACAATAGCATCACACAGTTGCTGCAGATTTGTCAGCTGCCATGACGTTGATCTTTTAGTCCACCACATCCCAAAGTTGATGTGGTGACTGTGGGGGCCAGAGGCATACAGTGATCTCATTGTTTTGTTCAACAAACCAGTTTGAGATGAGTTGAGCTTGATCCCATGTTATTGTGCTAGATGTAGCGATCAGGGCTCAAGAATGTACCAAAATATCCCCCACACCATTACGCCACCACCCCCACAGCCAGAAATGATACAGAGGCGGAACAGATGCATGCTTTCAGATGGTTTACGCCATATTTTGACCACACCATCTGAATGTTGCAGCTAAAACCAAGACCTACTTGACCAGGCAGCCTCAGTTACCTGTTTTCAGCTAACAGGAGTGGCAGCTGTGTGGTCTTTTGCTGCTGTAGCCTCTCTGCTTCAAGGTTTGACATGTGTGTTCAGAGATATTATTTCGCATTCCTCGATTGTAACAAGTTTTTTGGAGCTCGTGTTGCCTTTTGTCATCTCAAGCCAGTCTGCCCATTATCTTCTCACTTCTGATATCAACAAGGCATTTTTGTCCACACAGCAACCGATTACTGGATATTTTCTCTTCTTTGGACTGTTCTCTGTAGACCCAAGAGATGATTATGCATGAAAATCCAAGTAGCTCAGTTTCTAAAATACTCACAAAATTACCAAAATCAAAGTCACTTAAATTCCCTTTTCTTCACCAAATGTTTTGCAGGCCAGAACCGTTTTCCAGGCTGCCGATGTAAAACCCAGTGTAACACGAAACAGTGTCCATGCTACCTGGCTGTGCGGGAGTGTGACCCAGATCTCTGCATGACCTGCGGAGCTGCGGACCACTGGGATAGCACAGTGGTGTCCTGTATGAACTGCAGCATCCAAAGAGGCCTTAAAAAGGTTCATCAAAGTGCCAGACTAATGATATTGGTCTGATATTTTGATGTTGTGCACCATGAAAGTAATCTTCTACATATGGCTTCTTTTTCAGCACTTGCTACTAGCTCCTTCAGATGTTGCTGGTTGGGAACATTCATCAAAGAGCCTGTGCAGAAGAATGAATTTATCTCTGAGTACTGTGGAGAGGCATGTCAATGCAATATAATATAATTTCCGTTTAATTAGTTTAATTATTTACAATTTATTTGGATTTATTTAATTCTTACTAAGTTTTCTTTCATTTCTACCTGCAGCAGATCTCTCAAGATGAGGCAGACCGACGAGGAAGGATCTACGACAAATACATGTCAAGCTTCCTTTTAATTTAAACAACGGCATGTTTACCTTTTTCTTGCTTGTATTACAAGACATTTTATTTAAGTTCATTAGAAAATGCTTAATGGACTGTTCAGGATGTTTTAGATGAGGTTGAGTTTAAAGATTATAGTCTTCTTTGGAGAAGATAAGGCTCATGGCATCTTCTTTTAGTGTATATATCTATCTATATATATATACAGGGGTTGGACAATGAAACTGAAACACCTGGTTTTAGACCACAATAATTTATTAGTATGGTGTAGGGCCTCCTTTTGCGGCCAATACAGCGTCAATTCGTCTTGAGAATGACATGTACAAGTCCTGCACAGTGGTCAGATGGATTTTAAGCCATTCTTCTTGCAGGATAGTGGCCAGGTCACTATGTGATACCGGTGGAGAAAAACGTTTCCTGACTCGCTCCAAACACCCCAAAGTGGCTCAATAATATTTAGATCTGGTGACTGTGCAGGCCATGGGAGATGTTCAACTTCACTTTCATGTTCATCAAACCAATCTTTCACCAGTCTTGCTGTGTGTATTGGTGCATTGTCATCCTGATACACGGCACCGACTTCAGGTTACAATGTTTGAACCATTGGATGCACATGGTCCTCAAAAATGGTTCGGTAGTCCTTGACAGTGACGCACCCATCTAGCACAAGTATTGGGCCAAGGGAATGCCATGATATGGCAGCCCAAACCATCAATGATCCAACCCCATGCTTCACTCTGGGCATGCAACAGTCTGGGTGGTACGCTTCTTTGGGGCTTCTCCACACCGTAACTCTCCCAGATGTGGGGAAAACAGTAAAGGTGGAGTCATCAGAGAACAATATATGTTTCACATTGTCCACAGCCCAAGATTTGCGCTCCTTGCACCATTGAAACCAACGTTTGGCATTGGCATGAGTGACCAAAGGTTTGGCTATAGCAGCCCGTCCGTGTATATTGACCCTGTGGAGCTCCAAATGGACAGTTCTGGTGAAAACAGGAGAGTTGAGGTGCACATTTAATTCTGCCGTGATTTGGGCAGCCGTGGTTTTATGTTTTTTGGATACAATCCGGGTTAGCACCCGAACATCCCTTTCAGACAGCTTCCTCTTGCGTCCACAGTTAATCCTGTTGGATGTGGTTCGTCCTTCTTGGTGGTATGCTGACATTACACTGGATACCGTGGCTCTTGATACATCACAAAGACTTGCTGTCTTGGTCACATATGCGCCAGCAAGACGTGCACCAACAATTTTTCCTCTTTTGAACTCTGGTATGTCACCCATAATGTGTGCATTTCAGTATTTTGAGCAAAACTGTGCTCTTACCCTGCTAATTGAACCTTCACACTCTGCTCTTACTGGTGCAATGTGCAATCAATGAAGACTGGCTACCAGGCTGGTCCAATGACAGGTGTTTCAGTTTCATTGTCCAACCCCTGTATATATATATATATATATATATATATATATATATATATATATATACTCGTACTTGTCGTCGTCTTCCGCTTATCCGGAACCGGGTCGCGGGGGCAGCAGACTCAGCAGAGACACCCAGACGTCCCTCTCCCCAGACACCTCCTCCAGCTCCTAGGGGGGGAACCCAAGGCGTTCCCAGGCCAGGCAAGAGACATAGTCCCTCCAGCGTGTCCTGGGCCGTCCCCTGGGCCTCCTCCTTGTGGGACATGCCTGGAACACCTCCCGAGGAAGGCGTCCAGGAGGCATCCGGTATAGATGCCCGAGCCACCTCAACTGGCTCCTCTCGATGTGGAGGAGCAGCGGCTCTACTCCGAGCCCCTCCCAAATGGCCGCGCTCCTCACCCTATCTCTAAGGGAGTGCCCGGCCACCCGACGGAGGAAGCTCATTTCAGCCGCTTGTATCCGGGATCTCGTTCTTTCGGTCATGACCCAAAGTTCATGGCCATAGGTTAGGGTAGGAACGTAGACCGACCGGTAAATCGAGAGCTTCACTTTTTGGCTCAGCTCTCTCTTTACCACAATGGACCGGCACAGCGCCCCCCTTACTGCGGCAGCCGCACCGATCCGTCTGTCGATCTCCCGCTCCATTCTTCCCTCACTTGTGAACAAGACCCCGAGATACTTGAACTCCTCCACTTGAGGCAGGAACTCCCCTCCAACCTGAAGAGGACAAGCCACCCTTTTCCGGTCGAGTACCATGGCCTCTGACTTGGAGGAGCTGATCTTCATCCCAGCCGCTTCACACTCGGCTGCGAACCGCCCCAGCGCATGCTGTAGGTCTTGGCTAGAGGGAGCCAGCAGGACCACGTCATCTGCAAAAAGAAGAGACGAAATCCACTGGTCCCCAAACCAGACCCCCTCCGGCCCTTGGCTGTGTCTAGAAATCCTGTCCATAAAAGTTATGAACAGGACCGGTGACAAAGGGCAGCCCTGCCGGAGTCCAACATGCACCGGGAACAGGTCCGACTTAGTGCCGGCAATGTGGACCAAACTCCTGCTCCGCTCGTACAGGGACCGGATGGCCCCTAATAAAGGGCCCCCGATTCCATACTCCTGGAGCACCCCCCACAGGGCATCACGAGGGACACAGTCGAATGCCTTCTCCAGGTCCACAAAACACGTGAACCGGTTGGGCAAACTCCCATGAGCCCTCGAGTACCCTGTAGAGGGTATAGAGCTGGTCCAGTGTTCCACGGCCAGGACGAAAACCATACTGCTCCTCCTGAAGCCGAGGTTCGACTATCGGCCAGACTCTACTCTCCAATACCCTGGCGTAGGCCTTACCCGGGAGGCTGAGGAGTGTGATCCCCCTGTAGTTGGAACACACCTTCCGGTCCCCCTTCTTATGAAGTGGGACCACCACCCCGGTCTGCCAGTCCAGAGGTACTGTCCCCGACCGCCATGCAATGTTGAAGAGGCGTGTCAACCATGACAGCCCCACAACATCCAGAGATTTGAGGTACTCAGGGCGGATCTCATCCACCCCTGAAGCCTTGCCACCGCGGAGCTTTTTAACCACCTCGGTGACTTCAGCCTGGGTGATGAAAGAGTCCAACCCTAAGTCCCCAGCCTCTGTTTCCACCAGGGAATGCGTGATGGCAGGATTGAGGAGATCCTCGAAGTACTCTTTCCACCGCCCAATAATGTCCCCAGTCGAGGTCAGCAGCCTCCCACCCCCACTATAAACAGTGTTGGCGAAGCACTGCTTCCCCCTCCTGAGGCGCCGGACGGTTTGCCAGAATCGCTTCAAGGCCGACCGGTGGTCCTTCTCCATGGCCTCACCGAACTCCTCCCAGGCCCGAGTTTTTGCCTCTGCCACAGCTCGGGCCGCAGCACGCTTGGCCTCACGGTACCGTCAGCCGCCTCAGGAGTCCCACAAGCCAACCACAGCCGACAGGACTCCTTCTTCAGCTTGACAGCATCCCTTACTGCCGGTGTCCACCACCGGGTTCTGGGATTGCCGCCACGACAGGCACCGCAGACCTTATGGCCACAGCTACGGGCAGCAGCATCAACAATAGATGCGGAGAACATGCAGCAGCATCAACAATACATGTTCTCCGCATCTATTGTTGATGCTGCTGCAGCTACGGGCAGCAGCATCAACAATAGATGCGGAGAACATGGTCCACTCGGACTCTATGTCTCCAACATCCTCCAGAATCTGGTCAAAGCTCTCCCGGAGGTGGGAGTTGAATACATCCCTGGCCGAGGGCTCCGCCAGGCGTTCCCAGCAGACCCTCACTATGCGCTTGGGCCTGCCAAGTCTGTCCGTCTTTCTCCTCCTCCAGCGGATCCAACTCACCACCAGGTGGTGATCAGTGGACAGCTCAGCCCCTCTGTTCACCCGAGTGTCCAAAACATGCGGCCGAAGGTCTGATGATACGACAACAAAGTCGATCATTGACCTCCTGCCTAGGGTGTCCTGGTGCCAAGTGCACTGATGAACACCCTTATGCTTGAACATGGTGTTCATTATGGACAATCCGTGACTAGCACAGAAGTCCAATAACAAAACACCACTCGGATTCAGATCGGGGAGGCCATTCCTCCCGATCACGCCTCTCCAGGTGTCACTGTCGTTTCCCACGTGGGCATTGAAGTCCCCCAGCAGAATAATGGAGTCCCCGGGAGGGGCACTATCCAGCACCCCCGATAGGGACACCAAGAAGGCCGGGTACTCCGCACTGCTGCTCGTGCCGTAGGCTGAAACGGCAGTCAGAGACCTATCACCGAACCAAAGGCGCAGGGATGCGACCCTCTCATCCACCGGGGTAAACCGCAACACTAGACGGCTGAGCTGGGGGGCAACAAGCAAACCCACCCCAGCCCGCCGCCTCACCCCGTGGGCCACTCCAGAGTAGAAGAGAGTCCAGCCCCTCTCAAGGAGATGGGTTCCAGAGCCCACGCTGTGCGTGGAGGCGAGCCCGACTATTTCTAGTCGATATCTCTCGACCTCCTGCACAAGCTCAGGCTCCTTCCCCCCCAGTGAGGTAACATTCCACGTCCCTAGACCCAGCCTAAGCATCCGGGGATCAGGCCGCTGAGGTCTCCACCTTCGTCCGTCCGCCAATCCTCTTTGCACCAGCCCCTCACGGTTCCCCCTGCAGGTGGTGGGCCCACTGGGGGATGGCCTCGTGTCTCTCGTTCGAGCTTGGCCCGGCCGGGTCCCGCGAGGAGCAATCCGGCCACCAGGCGCTCTCTGACGAGTCCCGACCCCAGGCCTGGCTCCAGGGTGGGACCCCGGCTCCGCCGTACCGGGTGACGTCACGTGCCTCGATTTAGTGGTTCCTCATGAAGGATTCTTGAACCGCTCTTTGTCTGACCCATCACCTAGAGCCTGTTTGCCATGGGAGACCCTACCAGGGGCATTATATATATATATATATAAATCCAATTTAGTTGGTTCTGGGCACAGAAGCTAATGGCTAGTCCGAGGGGGGCCGAGGCCTTCTTCTGTCCAAGAGTAACTCCAATCTCACAGCAGTAGTGATATATGCAAATGATAGGTTTTGAAACTTTAAACTATCATTGGGTATGCATCAGACATATGCAATTTATTTTTACACAGAAGCCAATGATTATTTAGACAGAAGCAGGAGGTGGGAGGCACCATTTTCCTGTCTGAAACATTTTCTGAGAATGACACATGATGCGTTTCTAGTCAGAGTAATTATCAAATAGAAAAGTCAAACAATGTGTCAATCCATCCATCCAACAGATTTCACTTAAATCACCATTACTCTTATGTCACATGGTTACCATGACCAGAAACACTTTATTTGTTCTGCTCTCAATACATGTTTCTCCCAGGAAGATCATTGGTGGCACACCCCCTCATACCTCTATTTCAAATGTAATTAATCATCAGCTTCTGCATGATTAAATTACCAATGCAAATGTGACAACAGTTTAATGGTTCTTGAAAAGGCGCTCACATAAACCACCATAATACTTTTGAGACTGGGCTTTATTTAAGATAGTAAAAATTCACTTTAGTCTCGGCCCCTCTTGGACTCAGCCCCTGGAACTACGCAATCTGGATTTATATTAAAGGATGAACCCAAGAAAGTTATATTTTGCTGGTATGATATGAATTACTTATAAACTTTTACCTGAACCTCACTTGAACTAATCCTTTAATGCTGTCTCTACAGATTTTGTAGTGGATGCTACAAGAAAGGGGAACAAAATCCGATTTGCAAATCATTCAGTTAATCCCAACTGCTACGCCAAAGGTGAGTTTTCATTTGCAGAGTGAATTCCTGGTTTTCTATAGACATTTTTTTGCTGATGTCATTCTTACCGCCAATGCAGTTGTGATGGTTAATGGAGACCATCGCATCGGAATCTTTGCCAAGCGAGCTATCCTGCAGGGGGAGGAACTTTTCTTTGACTACAGGTAGATTTACTGGCCTTTTTGTGACTCCCCATCAATTAAAAAGTAAAGTTAGGGAAAAAGGCTAATTCATATTTCAATGTACTCAATTACTTACTTCTTAATTTAATTTGTTTTACTGTTACTTAATGTTTCCATACACAGATACAGCCAAGCTGATGCTCTGAAGTACGTGGGAATAGAGAGGGAGGTGGACCTGAATTAGCTTTGTTATATCTCTGTACATTATGCAAGCTTTTCCAGCATACATAATGTAGATCAGTAAAATGCATGTGGTGTCCTTTGACACATCATCAACTAAACATGTTAGCCCAGTGCTTTAGCGTCAGTCAGAAGATATTCCTGTTCAGTCACTTAGTATTGTGGATCATAATATTATACCCTGACTGCTCCACTGAAAGGCTAGCAGCATTAACACATTTCTGTCGTGAAATAAGCTCATTTTTATCAATGTTCTGTAAAAATAGGCAACTAGATGAAAAACCGACTGACTGAATGTAACTTTGTAGATGGCAAAGAGGGGGTCTTACCTCAACAAAATTCTAGAATTGGTACTCAGATCATTGTATATACAGCAGACATATAAACTTCATCATACCATGGTAATAAAATTGTGAGTAAGTGTCTTCCTTTAACATTTAAAAAAGTGCCAAAATATTCTTCACCAAAAAGCTAAAATAATTTGCATGTGAAATGTTGCATAATTACCAGAGAAAGGTTATGACATAAGAAAATGCTAAATTACCAGTGTTATTCCACACATTTAGGACACACTCATGGGAATGTAGCCTATAACTTATCATGCTTTTTTTTGAAGTCCATATTAATATACAGTGCCTTGCAAAGGTTTTCACTCCGCTTCAACTTGTTCACATTACATTACACTACCACTTTACAACCACAAACTTCAATGTATTCTATTTGGGTTTTATGTGACAGACCAATACAATGAAGTGAATTGTTGTGGAAAGAAAATGATTTTTTTATACAAATATGTATCTACAAAGTGTGGCAAGCATCTGTATGCAGCCCCTCTAGTCAATGCTACAAGGACCACTTTTCACTGCAGTTACACCTGTATGACCTTTGGGGTCTCCACCAGCTTTGCCCACTGAGAGACTGATATTTCAGCCAATTGCTAATTGAAAAATAGCTCAAGCTCTGAGACTGGATGGGGAGTATCTTGAACATAAATATTTAGGTTTTACCTATAGTTTACAACTGGCTTTGGGTCAGCTGAAAAGTAAACTTCCACTAGTCTCAACTCAATATTTTTGATCGTTTCATCTTCCCATCAGCTCTAATGAGCTTCCCTATCTCTGATGAAGCATAGCATCCCCACAGAATGATGCTACCACCACCATGTTTTACAATGTGGACAGTACACTGAGGGTGAAGTGTTATGTTAGTTTTCCTCCACACAAAATGTATTGCATGTAGGACATTGGTTGCAATGAATTTTATTTAGGGGCATCAGATTAAAGAGGAACATATGAACACCACACTTTTATTTTTATAAAAATATTTTGACAACCATCTATCTTTGTCCTTTCACTGTACAGTTTTACACTACTTTGTATTGGTCTATCAAATAAAATCACTATAAAACACATTAAAGTTTCTGTAAAATTATAAAATTCTAAAATAAACCACAAGGAATGTGAATACATTTGCAATGCACTGTAAACTTATCTCTGAAACATTGAAAGCATGTTAATTTCAAATGAGGTCTCCCCGGGTAGAGTTGAACAACAATGGAGGTTCATGCTGTGTACAGTGTATGCCTATACAAATAAAAGTTTAACTTTATACTTTATGAATGTCTGTTTATTGTGTCCAGTCAGCACTTCACCTAACACATCACAATTCTCATTTTTAGGGTTTTTTTTTTTATTGAGATGACAGTTTGCCTTAATTTACACAATAATGGTCGTTTACAGTGAAATCATTACAAAACAAAACTGAGGAACAGCAGAAAGAATCCAAACTTTCAAAACTTGTTTCAGGAAGCTCCTGTTTGGTGGTGCAGAGAAATCTGACCTCGTCTTATGCCTCCTGCTTTTTCTGGTGCTCTATCATCTGGGCTCAGACAAATCATGGCTGACAGGGTGTCTGAAAATGTACTTCTCACTTTCTAGGTTTTGGGAGCCGAAATACGCCTCAGTTATGATCCTTCTACTTTAGACCTCATTACATAAGGTTATTTTAATGTTAGATTTAAAGTTTGACTACGGGATGCATTAAATAGTGATCAGTTAGTCGCATTTTTCAAGCATTAAGCAAGTACCCTGTCAGTGTTGACATAGCTCCCTCTACTGACCAATTTTACTGTAACTATTCTGATATCTGTAGACCAAACCCTGCAATACTAAATGTTGCTGCAATACATTTATGGGTTGGATTGTTGGCATATTTGCAGATTTGTTCTGGCTTGATGGCCAAACTGCAAAAACACAAACATCAACAGGTTCAGTCACACACACACTCTCTCCAGGGACCACATATGATTAATGTTGTGAGGTGAAAATAATGTGACACTGCTCAGGTGGATGTCCATTTAACGATGAATTCAGTCAGGTGTTAACATTTATGTAAGACATTTTTTTACTTTTTTTCCGTAATAGGCAGCAAGCACATGTGACCTAAGTTTATCACACATTTGAATTTTCATTGGTGATTGTCCATGTAACAAAAATACAAATCATTCTTTGCATCAACCACAAATCACCAGTTTCATACCAATTTCTCAGCCTTCGCTTTCAGTCAGCGCATTACAACGTTTTCAAAAATATAGCTTACAAATGCAAGCTTTCAGATCTGTACAGCTTCATACATTATTGGCAAGTCGTGTCTGAACTGTACAGTAATTGCAGTTTTTTTTTTTTTTTTTACATTTACTGTACATTCTTTCCCTGTATAATTTTGCACAGCTCCGCCTTTATGTAATGGAAGAAACCCGTCAATGTTGTGTTCTCGAGGTGTATTAGTTCCACAGACAGCGCTGTGCTTTCCTTTAACCTGAGCGATCTATGTGATACTTTCAGTACTAAGCAGTCTACAATAAAAACATCAGTGTAGGTCTGTACTGTAGTGTCTGCTCATACATTGCAGAGTCAAAGGATTTACATTCAGAGCACTCCAAAGCTTAAAGTGTATAAACTCTAGAAATAAAAAAGTCATTCAGTAGAGTTTTAAAGGTTCACATATACACTTTTACATGACATCCTACTTGCTATTTAACATTTGCAAATCCAAAAAAACAGTGTTAGTGAATAAGGTTATATTATTGCATGTTACTGCAAAGTGCGCTCATGCTCTATGTATGCATAGCTAGTATGAATACGTTTTCAACTGTTTAATTCACATACACAATAGTGCTTTAATGTGAAGGAGAGCTGCAGTTACTGATGATAGCTCTATGCTTTGGTTTGCACCACACGTCAACTAAAATTCTTCTCATAAACATCTATTTTGACTAAAGTTAGGATTTGTTTCTTTTAATGAAAGCAGCTAATCAAGCAGTAGCAGCAATGACTCTGTGTTCAGCTACAGTGTGAAGCAAACATTTCCTTGCAGTGTCAGATGTAAAAAAATAGTACTATACTGTGCTGTTGTGGTCCTCTGTAAAAATGTCATTCTGTGTGTGTTTTTTATGGTGGATGCTTCTTATATGACCATAAAGAGCAACTGTTCCCTGAAATTAGTCTATTATTAAACATGGAAGGTTTGTGGAAGGACTGATTGTTTTTATTATATTATTTTTAGTATTTATAATTCTGTCAGTAGAGATGTCTGTCAAACACTCTGTAGCACCAAGCCGCTGACAGCTTGACCATAATAAAAGTGACCAGAAGTAAGACAGAAGGAATGGAAACTTTAGGTCACTCCGTTCCCAAAAATCTTCACTTTCACTTTGACTCCTGTGTTACACCAACAATCCACAAGCTCCCATGGTCTGAGGTACTGTATCTTCAAATTCTCACTACACATCACCATGTGTTGTAAGTCCGAGCAGGCTACTCGACAAAGCAGCAATCTAGCAATGCTATGGCAAATCTGAACCACTTACAAGTGCCGTTCTGTATAGGCAATGCACTGTTATAGGCTGTAATACAACAACGAGCAGATATATCGTTTACACTCTTCGTATGGATTAAGACCATATCACCAGTTTTCTCACTTGGATTTGAAAGATTGTAGCTCTCCAGCAGTCATATATGTGCACTGTCAAAATCCAAGATTGATAACTAGCTGTAGTTTCAGAACTGGCTCATCTGTGATTGCCAATAAAAGGGATAATTTATATGGCAATCATTCTATATAGAAAGCTATTGATGGATTTCATCTGTCTCATAAATGGCTCAGAAAGGAAATCAATCAATAAAAGCTGGAGTATGTCCCTTAAATTTTCTTTTTTTGCCCACAGTGTTTTATCCAAACCCTCTCTGGTGAAGCTAGTATGGGTTCATATTAAGCTTGCTCAGATGAGGCACTTCAGAATTTCACCCTGCAATACAGTGTGAGACTTATTGGCTACTCATGCAACAGGGGGCTTAATTTCAGCTTGGAACTTACTAAAACAAGGACTGTGTAAAACAGAGCACCAGGCATGTTTTATGACGCTCCTCCGTCAAACAAAACACGAAACTAAACATAAAAAAGAAAACAAGCAATTAGAAAACTTACTACAGGTATCTGTGGTTTTTGTAAGTGCTAGTTCCCTGTATCCAAACCCATACCAACCACCACCCATTGTCCCAAAAGTCCTGTGACATTAGCCACTTCTGAATTCCTCTTCGATTTCTGGTAGGTGCTTTTTTTCTCTCCTCAGGGTCTCGGTTAGTGGCCTAGAACTGCTTGGAGACTCCAGGTTTTTGGGTTCATTGGTGTGGTAACTGCCTTTCTGCTGGTAGGCATAGACATAGATGGCGTACAGGCCTCCAAAGAGCAGCAGCAAGGCCAGGATGACAATAACTGAAGAATAAAAATAGCAGTCAGGATAGGGAGGCAGGAGGAAGCATGGTTCTTAAAATACAAATGAGGTGCAGTCACTGTTTGACTAAATCTTTAGTGCTAAATCATACTCTGACATTACTTAAAATGGGAAGTGTAAATGTAATGCTGGCATTTTCCTCCACTTTATACCAGACTTGTTCTAGTACAAACAGACCAAACTATAATTTGCCATTCAGGTTATCTTGTTTAGTAATATAATAGTAAAATATCTACAGTGCTTTCTAAAAAGCTTTAGGTTTTATCATTTAACATAATATAATATTACTTAAGGCTTGTCATGTCACAATAGCTTCTTACAGGTAACACAGGTGAAACGTCACAGAGCAAATGTTATTTTATCTCCAATATTTGAAATAAGACAAGCGTGATTTCCCATTCAGCTGTTATCTTCAACAGTATATCAGGCAAAGACAGATATCCGCTGTCCTATTGTTGGGATGCCTGAATGGTGCAACAATCTTTAATGACATGCTGATGTCCAGCATTTGCATAATATCCCAGAGGCTAAGTGATCTATTAAGCTGAGGCATCCAGTGATGAACAGCAAGCTGCGCCCTTGGCGGACTAAATATAGACTGATCCGATGAATGTCTCAGACATGGGTGGAGCAGAGGGGGTGTTTTTGCTGCAGTTTAATCCAGAGACTTTAGTACTGCCTGATCCAACGGAGACAGGCTTTAATTTTTGCCCATTGTCTGTTATTTATTGAAATTGCAGATTACTTGTTTTCAATATTTAACTTATCTTGTAGATTATGTGGATTACAAGTCAGACACATGAGAAAAAGATTTTTTTTCCACCACTTGCTCAACTAAATACACACACTTGTATGAACAGTAAAACGTAACTGATCCTCAATATTCAAAATCAGGCAATTTCTCATTTCAATAATCAATGATAAATAATTATTTTAGAACATTCAAAAAGACAGCTATATGTAGTTCTTGCCTATACATTTATCTTTAAATGTATCATTTTAAAATAATGGATAAAATTCAGATTGAATAGCTTTTGAATGTAAGAAACTGTTGGTTTTTTTGTTTGCTTTTGTTGTGCAATATTTAAATTCAGTTTGCAGTCAGATGCCCAACTGATCCTCAAAAGCTTGCTCCCAATCTGACAACCCTGCCGCTATGAAGGATTAAAGAATACAAACACATCTTGCGGTTGTCATGGTATTGGTCTTGTTTTTTAAGGAAGCATTCAATGACAAGATAAAATATTCTATTTCTAGGACAATGTCTGTTCTGAAATATTTCTATACTTACCGGCTATCCAGAACAGGCCAAGATCATCGTGGATATAAAAATATTCTGTAACAGAAAGAAGCAGTAAGCCATTGACCTAAAAAACAAGTTCCTTCAATTTACAGAAATAATGCATGATGAAGGTTTCAAAACTCACCTATGCCTGTGAACCAGGGATCCACCTCCCAAGGCACATAACCCAGAACAGGAGGAAAGGCCCCACAGTTCGACTCAGATACATAGCCTTGGGTTGTTACAGGTGGATCTGTTTCATTCGGACGGAAGAAAGCCTTCAGAGGGGCGTAGATGTTGTACCTCACTCCAGAAATGCATCCAATGAAGCCTGGAGCATTGTGCCTTTGGATCTCTAAGTCTATGTCACCAACCTCTGCAAGACAAGACACATGCAAAATAACATATGTTTATTTTAAGATCATCAATAAAAAACTGGTAGCAAGTATTAAAATATACACTGTATATTCTTATGTATAAGCAGTAAGCAAAGTTTTTACCCATAACCCGGCCCAGGAACATGGACTTTGGAGAGTCAAACCTAGCATCCTCCACAAGGGTTATCTTCTCCACAATGGGTTCCATGTAATCCACCTACGAGTATTTAATTAAAAACTTTATACTCGCAAGAAGTACAATCATTGATGCACATAAGGAGTATTTACACGTTAATCCGTTTTCAAAACTATTATATAGCACATACAAGAACTGCAATTTGCAAATGCAATCTGGGACATGGACCTTAATTTCTGGAGACATTACATGTGGTCCGACGAAACTAAAACTGAAGTCGTTGGCCACAGTGATTGTTGCTACATTTGGGGGCCAAAGTGGGATTACAAAGTGGATTAAGGACACCAAAGCCACATCCCTAAAGCATAGGGTCTTTAAGACATGAACGTTATAAAAGTGAAAGCAATAAAAAGTATGTTGCATAGTTTATACAGTGTAACTTAAATTAAGAACCTGTGTTTTGATGGTTCTGTTGTGTCTGGTTATGTTCACATAATGAGGATATCCATCTGCCAGGTTTCGGTGAGTCAGCTGGTACTTGTGTGTTATGAGCCCCAGCTTGTACCTCAGATCTACACTACCTGTGAGAAGAGCAGCGATAATAAGAAGGTTTTGTGGGATAACCTCAAAGCTAAAATAAAAGTACAGCTTTATCATTCTTAGTGTGAATTTTTGCTTTGGTTCACCTACCATCAGTCTTGAGGATGACGGCAATGTAGTCTTGAACGAAGGAGCTGATGTACAGTAACACAGCTGGCTTGTGAACAGTGCTGAAACTAAACTCTATGTCATCAGATGTGTCATTGTAACCGAGACTGAAGTTGTCGTAGTGAGGGTCGATCCAGTTTGCCCACGCTGCCTCATCTGAAATGGGCTTCTTTCGTATGTTGTACCTCAGCCACGACCCGATCTCAAAGTGAGCTCCAATGTCTTAGGAACAGATAAATGAGGAAATAGATACCTGCTACATTCACAACATAAAAAACATATTAAACCTGGAATTACCTTTGTGGCAATAGAAACCATCGAAGGCAGTGTTATTACAATCACAAGTGTAGGCAGCATATCCCTCAATGCACTGCCCGCTGTTTCGACATGGTATGGTGGCATTAAGACACTGTCCAGTGCAGTTCCTCCTTATACCTTGTTCTTCATTTACCTTTCCTTCCAAATCAATAGGGACACCATTCATACGTAACCCTCGAAGGCACCCCAAGAAAGGTCTGAGGGTGCGGTTTGCTGCACCTAGTGGGAATTTTAAATATGCTAATGTTTAGAGCTATTATTAGTATTAGAGCTATTTCAGAAAAAAAAACAAATCGATCCACTTTTAAATCTGGATTTGAACAAGTTCTGTTTGAGTAACCTACCTACAAGGAGGGGATGTGTGAACTTCATGGTGACAAAGGTCTGACCTGGAAACCTTCTGACAGCCCAAGGCTGATAATCGACCTTGATACGAGCCAGTTTCACATTAATCTCAGCCTGAACAAAATGCCACTCATTGTCGTTGAGTGGCACAGGGGAGCGAAGGGTCACATTAAGGATGCCATCTCCAACCATAAACACAAACACAAGATTGTGGGTGGCTATAAGAAAAAAGAGAGGGATAAAAATTTTAAAACAGGCTCAGAAAATATTAAGCTGACAGGAGAAGTCAACTTACTGTTTAGTTCAATTCTTATAAAGTTTCTAAGCTGGTCATCAGAGTTCTCCAAGAAGACGCCCGGTGCACGGTAGGTTTTAAAGTGGAAGGAGATGTCAGCAGTTGATCCAGGCCTAAAAGTGGGGAAGGTGATGTAGGTGGGCTTGGTGAAGGCTATGGTGTTCCAAATATTTCCTGTGAAATACAATAAAAATAATTTAACAGTTGGAAGTTCCAACACAGCACTGAAGCCCTGACAACAGGACTCCTTCAATAACAGGTTTAGCCTGTTTGGGCACCGTTTACCATTTCCTTATATAATTATGGACCTTTGTGTTACAAGATCCAAGATCAATAGCAACAAGATCAGGGAAAACCTTTCCAGATGTAGAAAAACTGATAAAATTCTCTGTCACACTAAATATGATTGTTTCTCTTCAGTTTACACCAATGGAAAACACATTGCAGTGGGGCCATATGTCATGATTTGAAGATGTTTGAGTTTTTCTTTTAGATTTTTCACCGGTTGTGTTCTCCAGGTTGTGTTTTTGGATCCTGCTTCTAATCATTGTTTTCCAAGTGGTGCTTTAGTTATTTCCTTGGGTTTGGTTTCTTATGATTCTTGTGTTCTATTAAGGTCCATTTTAGTTTGTGTTCTGCTGTGTCTGTTAGATGTTCCTTAGGTTTGTGTCCTTGTATTATTGTTAAGTTCTGCTATGTTTTAGTGCTGCTATGTTTAACCTCCTACACTACATCCTGACAACGTAAGGTAATCTTCTTAAAGACTGCTTTGGATTGATACCGCTGAGATTTTTGAGCAACAGTATATCCCAGATTTAATGACAAAACAGACTTTGCTCCATTTTTATGGAACGAATGGAAATTGTAATATTTAATTGTAATTGTAAGTAATGCAATGTGTAGCACCATTCATACGCAAAGTTATTAAAATTGCTTTACAGGAAAACATATGAATACAAATATAAGAATCATACATTTTAAAATTCCATTTCTGTCTATTTTGGTAATTTATTCATCTATATATTCTTTTTTCTTATTTTTATTTTACAATGTGATGGCATGTGATGTCTAGTGAAGGGATTTTTGGTTCAGTGAATGGCACTACATTCCCTGATGAAGACCAAGCTTGTTTACAATGCGCTATTCTATGTTTGGTTTATACAAATTGCTTTGTAAAATATGGAATTTCAAATGAAATGTAACAGTGTTCCTTTAACTATTTTATGATCACTGGCCCTTTCTATACTAAGACCCTTTTTACTGAATAAAAAAATCAAAAAAGCAATTGTAAATGTAAAAATGTTTACTAAAATATTAATATTGTCAAGGTTTTAGTGTAATCGAGTTATAATTGAACTCACTGTCGCCATGGCAACGGAGTGGCCCAACTGTAATTTGTGCTTCTGAACCGGTTCTGTTGGTGTCCCCGATTACCACCCTCCTCACAGGCAGGTGGTCTCTGAAGTCTAAATAACCTTTATCCGAGTACCTGGAACGCCACAGAGGATACCAATAGGTCAGTGTGTGAAACACAAGTTAAACATTTTTCCTTTTGTTGGCGTCTTTTACCATTGCCTATAGTCCGCATCACAGTTGCACTGAAACTTGGGGTCAACACAGGTTTGGTTGATGGTGCACCCACATTTTTGGACTTCTCTGAACGTCCCACCCCAATAATAGTGACTCTCATTATTGCGACCGATCCAGTAACCAAAAGGCCTTCCATCTATTTTTAAATTTAAAAAAATATACATGCCTCTGTGTCACTGAACTCTTTAATATTGAGTTGAACATAAGTAAAGAAAAAAAGACTAATACCACTCACTGGGGGTGTTGAGAAGACGAGACTTATAACATGAATAGTCGATCCACTGTTCACAGTACATGGAGGTGTTGGCAAGAGCACTGACTTCATCCCATGAAGCATTCCAGTAGTTCACATTTGCGATATATGGCTTGTCTATCGAGCTTCCAGTCACTCTGGTACCTTCCACTTGATCATGCATAATCACCGTCCAAGCTTTGTACGCTGCAAAGATTTTTTTATATAAAGGCGAAAATTATTAGAGTGGGAGAGATATTGCTGCATCTATCTCTTCTTAATTCCCCATGAAGTTTTCCTCCTCCTCTATCTTATAACAGATAACACAACCATTTGTTTTCACAAAGGCTGCACACAATGCTGATAAAGCTGTGATTTAGTAACAACAGTGATTACTCACATTTCATTTTGCAGTACACCTCAAATGGTTTTAGCGGCCCACTGAGATCAGGATCGATGGTGTAATTTCCAGACCAGTACTTGCCACTGAGTCTGTAGGCCTCACATGACTCTTTGTAAACCGCTGTTGTTGGATGATCAAATTGTTAAATTTAAAGGAAGAATTCTATGTAAGCCAGGTGCAAATTAATGAGGAAAGATTATTGAACAGCACTTACACATGTGACACACTTCTCCTTTGTAGCCTGTATTTTCACATATGCAGATGAAGTCATCCCAGGACTGGATGCATCTGCCCTCATGTTCACATGGGTTTGGAGTACATCTGTAGATAAAAAAAAAACAGATGCTTACTCTTTATTGTCTTTTTGGCAAAGCCTTTCTCAGTATCTCTTATATTAACAATATTTTTGCTAATTATAGAGTTAAATAAAAATCCATCAGTAGTTGTAAATTTAAATATTGGTAAATTATGTTGTGATTGAATGTAAGGCTGTCTTTTTACTGAATGGGATTGTTACATGTTTTAAAAAAAACATCAATGTGAAAATAGCCCTTGTAATGGGTTTTTTAATGTGAAAAGTAACAACTTATTGACATTTTTTGGTACTTCGAACCGTCTCTTTGAGCTAAAGAATATGGTTTAGAACAAAAAATATAATATGTTTTTCTTTCTTGAAATACAGTAGCTCTCCTGTTCTGCAAAGTCAATTTCTGATTGGTTGATCAGTCCTTCTTGACAAATTCTCCCTCAGGAAGCACACACTGCCGAGCACTTAGTAATACAGAGAATTAGAACCCATCAAGGAGCCTTACCCAACCAGATTACAGCCAAGGTTCATGACTTCATGAGATTTTTGTTCATATTCTGGGCTATGCAAAAATGTTATTCTTGTTACTTTAAGCTGTGCAAAATTCCAAATTTTCCTCCATCCATTTGGACTAGTGTCCCGGGTCACCAAAAAACTTTCTTGTCATATTTTCATTGTATTTACTCTGTATTTGTTGTGAATACAAAGCAAGGAACCACCATGACATCCAAGGACCTAGGCCATAACCATTCAGCTGAAACAACAGCAGTCTGTGCAAAAAATTTCTCCATCAGCCAAATTGAGAGACAAAACTGTTAGCAGAAAACCGATCAGTTCTGTCAATTAGACAACATCAAGGTGCTCAATTCTTTTTGCAGTGGCATTTCTGGTGCTGAAACAAATGAGTCCAGCTGCTATTCCATTTTCTTTCCCCTTCTAGTTTAGAATGGAGCTTAGACTCAAAGTTAGGCCACAAAAACACTTTACCAATACTTTAGATGTTCAGTTCCCTTAATGCCACTTTGTATAATAGAATTTGGGTTAGAATGTGTGTGTGTCCCTTTGGCTTCATTATATCATTAGTAAGTAGCAGGACTAATAATGAAATCAATCATGTTTTCTCAGAATCCTCAACTGAAGTGTTCATTTTAGTGTTGATCCTAAATGAATCTTAATCCTGAGAAATATACTGATTTTTTTTCTAATCACTCATTGGATAGAAAATAATTAATCCCTCATACAGGTTATATTGGTTTACAAGCGATAATTTAATTTTACTACAAGATATTAAATCTAAAGGTAAATGTCATCAACCCTCACGACAATATTGAAGTGCTTTGTGAGTAACTTCATACCTGTCAGTGATCCCACACGTCCCAATCAACAGCTCCTCGTATCGAGCCCATTGTCGCTGCAGAGTAATGTCAATATCAAGCTGTTCGTTGTCTATAAATATATGTTGCATGCAGCCGTGGAAGCGATTCAGTTTGGTCTCACACTTGAACAATGTGTTATTGGTTTTTGGACAACCTGAACACATGAAACGAAATATGTGATTATAAAATCAAATAATCAGGATGGTAGAGGGGTTTGCAGGTGTTAAAGTCATCAACTCACCACCAAAAAAGTAGCGATCTCCTGTCCGGATGCTGAAGGGGTTAGTGATCTTCAGCGGTGAGCCCTCTTCTTCATCGATGGTGAGAGTCAGTAGGTTTTCTCTTGCTGCCAAATCCACACTGTGCCAGTAACCGTCATTGAGCCTGTATCCTGAGGAACAAGACAAAGCCTTTAAGCACAGGGTTTTCAAGAACTGCATTGCTTATTCAAAACACAGATGTTGTGAAGCTGAAACAATAAGTTTAAATCTGGTAGGAAATGCCTAAGGCTCACCTGCACCAAACTGAATTTTCTTCTTTCCGGTCTGGAAAATGGTGACATTTATCTGACCCTCACTCAGACCTAGCTCAAGGGCACCCAGGTCATCAGCAAAGCGTGTGAACATCAGCAGCCCAGTGTAGTCCCAGGAGCGAAACTTAAACTTGACAAACAGCTTCGGCCTTCTGATGAACCCCGGCACTTGCAAGAAGTTGTTGGGTCCGGCAAACGTCATTGGTCTTAGCAGAATGTCACGGCAGGCAAAATGCATCTTTTTCTGTAACAACAGAAAAATTAGACCACATTAGTTGGGATAAAAAAAAGCTTGCTGCACCTTTTAACAGAGGCTTTGCAAAACATTTCTTTACTATTATTACAAAGCTTTACCTTTCGAGGAATACGAATATCAGGGTCTTCTCTCTTGGCCTTGTCAATGATGTTGATGTTGTTAATAAAGACATTTTCAAGACACCCACGGAAATTTGGTGTGGTAGGAAGGTGAGGCAAGTTTGGCTCTATTACTCCTCCAACGTACATCTAAATTACATTTAATTAGAGTTTTCAGCTTGAAAACTTATCATACATTCACAGTATATATGCATGTAGTGATTTTATATTCTGCACTACCTGATTATCCAGATCCAGATGAGTAAACTCTCCCTTGCAGACACCTGTCACTGTCTGACTGTCCACTGTAAAGTTCACCTGTCGACCATAGCGCTTGATAGTGACATAGTGCCAGTGAAGATTATCAAGAAGGCTTCCTGCAGTCAGAGTGATTCGGCCATCGACTTTGTGTATAACGCTACTTCCTGAGAAAAAAAAAGGGAAAATTGAAGAGCGCTTTTAAAACACAAACCGGCGCTAAAGAAGGTAAAGCTAAAAGAAAATGCTTCATTTTTCACTTGCTGTAAGGGCTATTGATGTCACACGTGCAGTTTCATTTCATTTCCACTATTCCATCTGGATACTTAATGGGGTTTTTTCCCAGTGAGCATATTTTCTTTGCCCACTATAAAAAGCATTTATTCACAACGTCTAATTCACTAATTCACTCTCATATCTCACCAAGGCTGATGTGCAGATAAAGACGGCCTCTCTTCAGCTCCAGGATGAGGAGGTCTCCTTGAATCCCCTCGCTGTGTAACAGCAGACCATCCTGCTCTAGAGTCTTAAAGTTTATGGCAATGTGGTCATGCAGAGTATGTGACCTTTTTTCTGGATACGAGTAGACCACTGCGTCATCTCCATTATATTGCAGCACATAGGAATCTGAAAGCAAGGCAATGTTTCAAACTACATCATAGGAATTAGGGCCAGTTTCATGGTGCTATTTATTTCTATTTTATCTTTACTGGTTTAGAGATAAAAAAAAGTAATTTAATTAACCAATTGCTTTTGTTATAGGTGGTGAATGTTGGTGGTAAATCTTTCCCATTTATCACTAAGTTTTTACCATAAGAACAGCCAAAGAGCTCCAGTCTCACACCAATCTTTCCTCCATTCTCTGTGTTCCACTCCAGAGGCAGCAGACGAATGTGTTTAGCAGTAAAGGCATAATGGAAGACATTCCTCTTCACCTGATAATAATTCCAGTTACCAGGCAGGGTCTGCAAACAGATGAGATACGAAAAGCATTGAGAGTTATTGAGTCCGTGCTATGGTGTTAATGCCTTATTTGAAGACTGGAGATGAACTGCTGATAGGATTAGCCTTATTAACATAGAGATAGATAATATGTGGTGCTGAGTTTGTTTCAGTCCAAATGGCAATAAATATAACAAAGCATCCCTAAAATATCCCAAATCGGCTATAAAGATTATGTTCATGTTATTATGAATGTTTAATCCTCAGCACAGCTCATGTCCCTCATCCCAACCCTGCCATAGTGGCCCATGACACCTACAGAGTTTCCACCTATCATGATGTACGGTGTCCAGGAGTCTGGTCTGTCTCCATAGAGAAGTGTGTATTTGGAGACCCAGTCATAAGAATTAAAGGTCCCCTGGGTTGCAATTGCCACCAGTCGGTACTTCCTGCCCAGATCAACCTGCAGCCATGGCTGTCTGTCTCTGGGGGACGGGGACCAGCCGCTGCTGCCTGTAGGGCAGGGAAAAAAGTGACAGTTTAAGATATCAGGGCAAGAGTGGCTGGAATGTTAAATAGTTTACATTTTAGCTATAAACCCTACTTTAATAAGCATGTCCGGTGGAAACCTTTCGTTGTAATTTCTTTGGACAGACATGTATCTTTTTTTAAGTTTTACAACACAGAGATCTGTTTTTTTGCTAATCACATTACGTTGCTCCTAAAAGAAGATTATCTTTCTAGTAATTGGAGTCTATGCGCATGAAGAAGCATTATCTCAGGTCTGTCCTGTCAGCAGCTGTCTGATTCGCCAGCAATGCTCCTAACAGATCACATTAAAAAAAGAAAAGGACAGTAAACAAAAACAATTTTTCATCACCATATTGTCTCTTAATTATGTGCAAACGCTGATGAAAGCACAATCCATAGTTTTCCTCAGTCACAGGACTTAAATATATTGTTCAGTGTCTGTATAGTTATACATAATTAGATATCTGTACATTTAACATTGGATTTGTTTTTCCCAAGAATGTACAACTGGCTTAGAACTTCGAAGTTTGACTGTGTCTTTTTCCTGGACTGAACACTGATAGAGCTATTGCCATCATGACCTACAAATACTCTCTCCTCTCTTGCTTCTGGGTTTAACCATTTATCTTTCCTGAAATTAGCCCATCACAGAGCTACTGCTACAATTAATTATTATTTACTCTCACTGTTTCCCTTTCCTGCAGAAAGTACTTCTGGCTCATTGCTTCTGTCTTTCTTTCCTTGACAGCGGAAGAGCTTTTGCTGCCATCAGTTATGGGTAATATCTTTTTTTCTTTTTCATAGAAAGTACTCCTTACCTGGACTGCATAAATTGACATTTTTCTTATTTTTCTTTCCTATGAAATATTCCTAAACAAGTTCTCTTCTGTTTTTTCCTGCCTAATGTTCTCCCAGCCTTCCTCTCCACTGTCATCTCATGCTTGCTTAGTATGAGTTATTGCTACAAAGTCAGTGAATTAATGCAAAGCGCTAGGCTTCCCCAGATACATCACTCTTTCCCTAGCTGGCATCATATGATCAACTGAGTTTGTTATTTATAGTGAAATTGAACCTGACTATATGATTGGATCACATTGGCTTGAACTGGATTGATTGGAACTGAATTTGTAGCAAATTGGATTCTATATAATTGAACAAGAGTTGGACCTTGTTGTCTTGTAAACTGCTTTGTAATGACATTTGTTTTCAAGTGCTGCTTTAGACATATAAGGAACCAAAATTAAAATGAACTGAATTTGCATAGTTATTATTATTGTATTTATTCTGGCAGACTAAATCTTTTGTTGTCCTTTTGTGTGTTATTGTCACAATCTGAAATTCTCTGCTGATAGTACATAACACATTCAATGCTATCTTACGTTTTTTTTGATAGAGAAGTTATGTCTATTTTTATGCAATTATTTTTAACACATCTAAGATTTAATTCATTTTATTTGACAAATTAAATTTGAGGGCAAATACATGCTTATGAACAATGATTGCCATCGATTTTGAGCCATGCCTATGTGTTTGGTCTCCACAACTTTCCAGTTGCTCAACCATTTAATGCCTTTTAAATTACTAGGGATCAAAAAGTCTAAGTATGTACATATGGATTATTTCATATGTATATAGGTGTAGAACTGTTTTGGCTGACATTTAGAGAAAATAATAACCCTGGTAAATCAAAATATCTCTTGGTTCTAAATGTGACAATATATTTCTAAAGTTTTGTCTGTTTTAGGATATCTCTCTTTTAAGATGAATTGTTAAATATAGGTGAAAATTACATGATGGATAAATCCTGCCTTGGTGTAACAATCTTAGAGCACTGATGCTGTAAATCTAGACACAGCGTAAAATCAGTTGTAAATAAGTGGAACGGAGCCATCCCTGATGTTACAAGTCCCCCTTTTGCTTTCTGCTTTTAACTAGTCTAAATGCTTGTGAGGACTGAGATGAACAGCAAGCGTACTGAATGTATAAAATTCAGGTGATGAACGAGGACTTACCATAAAGTTTGGCAAAGTTGGCAGAATACAGAAAGTTATATCTTGAAGAGGCCAGGAATGAGGAGGCGTAGAGCCCAGAGACGAGTGGATCAACACATTCTCCTGCAGAGACCACATAGATGATCCCAAAGTCAGGAGGTACCATAGATGGCATGTCATTATGCTGCCTGGAAGTTCAGATAAAGACTGCTGATGTCTAACTTTGATAAGTGGTTGGTTCAGGCTATGGGAAATAGTAACTGATATTTCACATTAAAGCACAGACTCATAAGCAGGTGGACCAGAGCTCATAACTCTCACAGACTGAGTTAAGATCTCCTAAGAGAGTGTGCCTCTGTTAGATCTTCATTTCTACACTGTTTGGGGCGAACTAGAAGGAACAAAAAATACTAAACATGTCACACAGTTGCAGACCGTTTTTTTCCCAAAAATACAAATGTGCATCTTACCCTGTGTAGTTTAATTCTGTCAAGAGAGTATAACAACAATGGAGTGTCACACAAATCTCTCTGTGGTCATTGTATGTTAAGATAAGAATAAAAGCCTTTTCTGAGTTAGAAAATCACGGTAAAGCTGAGAACAATTCTCTGGCATGGCAAGTTGCTCTGCATGTGGTTGTGAGACTGATAGGACCGCCACCAATCTGCTCTCCAGCCCACGGCTAATAAAAGGGACTATAATTCTGTCTAATCTTCCTTCTGTCGAGGATAACAATAAATGTCTGATGCCTTCACCTTCAGCTGCAGAAGAAAAACTATCCTGTTTTAAGTGCCAGAATATTGCTTTTTATACTTTTAGTAGATTTAATATAGATAGACTGAATATCGCAAAGGACAGTGTTTAACTTAGTGGAAAGAAACTATATTTCTTCCTACCACTTTGGTTTGTTTACTGGAAAATAAGGACGTTTCATTTTTTTGTGCTGTTATTATGTTAACAGAGATCACAAAGACAAAAAGCAAGCACAGCAGTGGCTAGACACTTAGGATACTGGCAGAACTATTGAGTCTGCAAATGTGCGAGGATTAGGTAGAATGCAGTGTCAAATCACAAAATGACATGGAGTGGAGCAGAGGATTGTAATGAGAGCAGGTCCTTAATATGAGAAAGCAAAATGTTTTTATCATAAACTAGAGCGGCCATGTGCCTTACACACCATGCCTTCAAACAAACCCATCAGTATACTGCACTGGGGGTTTCTATATTGTGTTATTCACATATGCCTAACTTATGTCACCTTCCATGAACGAACATGCTGCACATTCAGGTGTAAGAAACATGCTGAACAAGAAAAAAGTGACCTCTGTCTCAAATGACCTTCTCTTTCTTTAGCACACAGAACTCCCTCCTATGCCCCAAGTGATCAATAAGGGATTCATTTTCTATCACTGCACAATCTATTTTCTGCAACCTACTACACCAAAATATTAAGAAGCTCTGTGGTGCAGTGACACTTGCTTTTATGCTCATGGTTTTGACTTAACTCTTTGTGATGCTGTAAAGGTGAAGGAGTTTCATTTCACAAATAAAAAAAAGCTCTATTTTAGACTGCAGCAGGTTAAGTAAGGTTACTCAGCTCCTCCTTGCTGCGAGCTTGACATGCAGTCTGCACCTACACCCAGTCAGTGTCTCATTTCCTTTTTCCTTGTGCTCACTCCTCTGTCTTTATCGCCATCCAAACAACAAAAATAACCTTGCATCACAATCATTTTCTTGTGTTATATTTAAATTCTCTGCTTTGCTGCCTCTTTCCTCCCAGTTTTTATTGTCGTGATGTAGCAATTAAAGTGTACCATATCTGAAGCCTGAGTGGAGTGCCCAGTATCCAGATTTTCTTCTGTTTTTTGTGATTCTGCACCCTGCTCCCTTTTCTGCACCACACAACCCTATTCTGCATGTATAAAGGTTCTGTGGGGATTAGTGCAACTCCTAGGGACCACAGCACTGTTGCTGCTGAATCATCAGTCTGCTTCTAAGATATAGGCTGCTCTGTCTGGGCTGAGACATCATTTCTGTGCGTTGCATTCATTATGAAGCAAAGCAAATGTTAGAGTTGGAACTATGCAGCAGGCTACTGAAGAGCAACAATGAGCACAACACATATGTGCAATACAAACAATATACCAGAAACAAGAAGTGTAAAAAGAAAGAGCTAATAAGAGGCATTCTGTTAAAAAGGTTTGACTAAATAATTTATACAGAGGTAGACTTCACAGCAGGATGTGTCAGAATACTGCCCTCAACATAAACTGCAACCTGTGAAAAAGTGTCAGTCATATTCAGAATTGGACTAAGTCTTACAGACAGACACCAGAATATGTAGCAAAACATGTCACTCTTCATGCATCATTCTTCCGTGCCTGTGCCGATAACATTAAGAGAATACACAAACACCTCAAATGTTTGCAAAGCATTTGACACGATGCTTTGCAGCCCCACCCCAAAAAGTAGATCACAGGCTTTAGGTTCTGATGCTGTATTTCAGTCTGATACAACTCCACAGTGCATGTCCACACAACCGATATAAAATCATGTGATGCATTTTTTCTGTAGGCCTTTTGTAAGGCAGGCATACAGGTATCCAATTTCTGGGTTGTATTAATGATTAATCAAATTAACCAAGCATCTTCAGCTAGCTTAATGCATGTTATTCCTGTTTTGTTGGAGCAGCAACAGAGGGGAAACAAACTATGTCATAAAGACTCCTGCAATCAGCAGCCTGCATTAGATTACATGCAGACTTTTTTTTCTAAATTCCCAAAATTAGTTTGAAAAAACAAAGTAGCTATTATCTCACAAGGAAAGCTATTTTTGTACAATTAATAATAAAAAGTAATCTGTAAGACAAAAAATGTGTAAAGTAAAAAAAAAAAAAAATTTTAGGCAATGTCCCACATTCAATATTTGACATTTTGCAGCTCTTGCATGACAGGCCACCTGCTGTCCTAAACTGATGAGTCAGTAAAGAACCTCTGAGGTCATAGCACCAAAAAGGCAGCTCATCAGATTTCACTGAAGCTACGATGGATTGGTGTAGAATTTCTTGCTACCACCCATTAAAACAATCCCCATCTCTGCCTCGCCAAATCCACCCTATGACGCAGGATTTTATGAACAGGTAATGGGGATGCAGGCTGCCCAAAAAAGTACTGCAGTGGGCTGGTCCTGGTATGGAGCCTCGCCGTCTCCCAACCATTATCATCTAAATGTGTTTAGCATATTTGCAGCAACAATAATCCCAAACATTTCAAAATAAATCTGTAGATATTATTTTTTTTTATTATGAGCATAAGAAGCGCCGCGCCTTCTTAAAGTAAAGATGTGAGGCACGCTGCAAAAAACTTGCGTGCTGCCTGGGAGAAAGCACTGCAATGCAGACAGTCCTGTGCTGAAGACGGACCACTATGCGCACCCTCTGCAGGACAGACGCGGTTTGCCAGTGCACTTTTTTGTGTGTAAATCCGCAAACCGACGTCTTTAAAACCCCAGCTCTCAAAAGAAGCGCTAAAACGGAATCATTCGTTTTTAGTCACATTGTCTTGTTTGACCGCAATGTGTATTGCCCTTCAAACATCCCAACATTTCAGGCTTTGCCCTCCATTAGGAGCCTCTTTTCCAACTGCTTTGCTTCTGGAGGCAATCATTAACTTTTCCAGCGACATCAGCCTAACATCAAGCAGATTCTAGGCAAGACATCGTTATGCACTTCGAAATACGCATAATGCACTTATGTCCTAGCAAGCGGTAACACAGGAATAATTTCTGTTTCACAAGACTTACGTGATGAGCAATGTTGAAAACCAAAAAACAAGAGGCATATGCTCAATATTTTGCAAGTCATCCTTCACTTAGAAAGACGTCTCTCCACATAGGCTATGTCAATTAAATCGTAGATTCCTCTACAGCATCCTTTCACCCTCCCCCTTTTTAGCCCAACTTTAACTCGCACAGTTCCAACTCCTCTTCCCGGGATCTCGGGCAGCCTCTACCGGGGCGGGGACGCGCTTCGGATGCTGGTGCTGATGCTGAGCTTCACCGAGAGCGCGCTTTTTGGTTTTTTATCTCCTTTATATTGCTCTGTTTATAGGAACATCGTGTAAGGTTGTTGATTTTACGTCTGACATTTCTATAAATGTTCTCAACAGGCGCTGGGAAGCTTGTTGGCCAGGTGGGTGTTAGGTTCCTTTGAGTCTGGATTCTCAGTTGCAGAGGAGGCAGTAGGGGAGGAAGGTGCAAAAGTTTTTAGGTGCACTGCAGACTGGTAGCATTTTTCCAAAGGACTTGGATGTTGTAGTAGTTTTCCTAAATCATATCATTAGAGATGCAGACAGTAACATTAATGCAGAAAATATGTATTCCTCTCATTGTTCTTCACAGGTCGTTTCCTCCTTTTACAGTTTCGTTTTAGTAAGTTGCACAAGCATGCATTGCCAAAGTGAAGGGCGATCAAGATGTCTTTCTTTCCAGGACTGCAGATCAGGTCTTATCCCTAAAATAGAATACCCCAATCCTCTGGGGTAGGCAGAACCAAAAAGGAAGTCAATCAGATCCTTCCAGTGGATTCCAAGGTCCTGCCGTCTGTCCGTCCAACCTTGTCCCGGTACCCTTTCATTCCTGCGTGTTTTCAAATGTGCAAAGAGCAGAAAAAAAGTTACAGGATGATGACGGCAGCTGTGCCTGACCTCAGACTCATCCTTTCAGACGCACAGATAGGTGGGGGCAGGGTGTGTCGGGGAGAAGGATTTGTGCAAACGGGTGGCACACTGACCATAAAATAAAAAAAAGGCTTTGGGATTAAGAAGGGGATTTGTGTGGCGGCTGTGTACCACTGATGATGTGAGAGTGAATGCTTGGGCCAAGGAGGGATTTGCAGAGTTTTTCAATCAAATCAGATTGTAAGCTCTCTGCCATTGGCTTTTTTCATGAAATACCATAAGAGTACAGAATTATTGTTAAGGAGAGAACATAATTGAATACAGAAGAAAGCATAAAGTAGGTCAACAAATCTGCTGGGAAAACTGGCAGCACATCGGGTTGTCCAGACTCTGCATTAGGATTTATTTAACTGATAAGGTTCAAAAACTATTAAGTGAACAAAGTCCTCTCAGTCAGGGAAGTAATAATTATATTCTTATGTCCTGGTCTTCTATTATTTCACAGGCTTGTTCCAGGTGTTTTTAATGATGAAAGCACAGTGTGTTTGGAAAAAGAAAACAAACTTAAAAACCACCGATAAACACTAAGTTATTTAAAGAAATCTGGTGATAGCATTGTTTTAAACCAGAGAGGAAAGCATGATCAAATGGCCATATTCTGGCCACATTCTGTAATGGTGTTTAGCCAAGGTCACCTTGTCCCCTCACTGATGTAAAATCTCTAAATGTATCTGGCTGTGACCGGCCCTTTGGCCATGCCTGGCCCCTTCTTCATCATTCTTGTTAAACACTATGACAGCTTTCTTACAGGGTTTTCTATGTTTAGTGATAATAACGCAAAAATGGAAATTGGCCATTTAAGTTTCATCTGCTGCATTTCCCAACATTAGGAACATCCTCATTTCCTTATTGTGACCCATATATGTTAGACAGTATACAGATTTACGGTTCCGGATTTGTCCAACAGCAGGTCCAAACTTGGCATGTCCAACATCTGCATTTAGCTCATATGTCTTAGTGCTGGTAGTCAGCTGGATTCCCATCTGCCTCATTAATAACCCTTTGAATCTGTCCTTGTGGTAACCATACAGACCAATTAAGAGGAAACCTAATGGAGTTGCAACAACTCACTATTTAATATAATAAGCTGATTAACTATATTGGTCAGAAGCAGATTTTGTTATCATGTTAACCTTTAAACAAAGAACAACATCATGTTTATCTAATTAAGTGTTTGTGTGAAAATCATTATACATTATATCGGCCATTTCATGTTTCTTTATTAAATATGTGAATTAATATAATATTGTATCTCTGACATTATTTTCCCATGGGAAATCATTTAAGTAGAAACTCTAAATAATAAAAAACTAACTGTATTGTATGATAGTCTCATTAGAATCAGACATTTTTTAGACATTGAATTTATAACACTAAATTTTTATCCTGTGCAATTATGTATGTGAATTTTTTGTGTGTACTTAAAATTTGCCAGCAAAAATTCACCAGCAAGAATTCGCCTGCAAATGTGTTGCCGCTTCTTCCGGTCACTTCAAAACAAGAGCATCTGCGGACAGGGTTGGGGCACTAGCTTTCATCAAGTCAGTTAAACATTTCATTCAGTTTTTCATTTAGATGAAAAAAAAATACCGGTGGGTAATAATTACCTGGCGTTTTGTAATAATATATTTTTGGCAGAAAAATCTCATTACTGATCTTCATTAAGCCACTATCCAGCAAACTGTTAAGAGACTTGCCTCTGCCCAAGGCAATGGTGTGTCACGTGATCAAATAAGCTTAATCTGATTGGCTAATAGACGCTCGACTCGATCGAGTGCTGATTGCTTTAGCTAGAGTCACCAGAAGATCACCACATTTGAAGGCGAATTTTTGCAGGCAAAATTTTGCAGGCGAATTTCTGCAGGTGAATTCTTGCAAGTGAATTTTTGCTGGCAAATTTTAAGTACAAAAAAAAATTCATATTACATAATTGCACAGGATAAAAATTCAGTGTTATAAATTCAATGTCTAAAAAATGTCTGATTCTAATGAGACTATTTTACTCCCATAGTATTAAGTTCATAAAAAAAATCATACATAGAATTAGAAAAAAAAACAGGTACAAAACACAAAAATGGTACTTAACACAACATGTTAACACCTCATTTTTATTCATGTTCTTTTTAAATTAATTTCTATTTTCCAGGATAAGCACACCTGCAGCCTCCGAGGAGTTCAATCAAAACTGCGCCACTAGATGTCAGCTAAAGCTCAGACTTGATTTTCTGCTTCTAACATGTTTGAGTGAAACTGCACCAGACTTGTTTTAATGGGGGATTTCCTTTCAAAACACAGAAGATATTAATATAAATGGATAATCTTAATGTTTTCACATGACTGCAATTGTGGATGATGCTGCCATTATGACACTTGGGGTGATGTTTACTGCTAGTTTTCCTCCACATATAGTGTTTTGCCTTTAGGTCGAACTATTTCATTTTGTTCTCATCCAACCAGAGCATATTCTCTCTTGCCTGTCTGCTGTGGTCATTGGTCTTAATGAGACTGTTTGTTCACTAATGTTCTCTAACAAACACCTGAGGCCTTCACAGAACAGTTGGATTTATACTGAAATAATATTACACACAGGTCTATTTATTCTCTTACTACTTAGGTGACATCCAAAGCCAACTTGTACTGGAATTAATTGTAAGGGTATTAAACACAAAACAAAAGCGAATAATGCTGACAGTGACAACAAGAACCGGAAACTGCAGAATACATCAAGATATTGTTCCTGCCTGCATGCTGATGAGACAGCTGTTTGCATTGGCCACCACCTATGGAAACCTAATGCGTTTAGTTGTAGGAGAGCTGCCTTAAACAGACCTATCAGACCAGTCTTCTGTCAGGTGCGCATGCCCCACTATTGCCCCTTTTTCACCAGCTTTAGCCCCTGCTCCAAACCATTCGGTCCGCTTGCAAGCGTTTCCAACCCCTGTGGCAGCTGAAAATATGCCCCAACAGTAGATGTTCAAATTAGCATACCAGTCAGTGTCAATGGTTCTCAAACTATGGTGCTTGAGCTGCCTTTTGTGGGACTCGGGAGTAATTTCGGTATCCAGTATTTGTGAGGTAAATATGAAATTAATTGTGAGTTAAGCACATCGCTCTTTGCTTTCCAAAAAGAGAAGTGCAGTTAAAAATAGAGAACTCCTTGTATGAACTGAGCAGACAACAGTGAACCAAGAACCGGAGCTCGTAGCTACTTTGCATTGTGTTTAATTTACCTCTAAGCTTAGATAGTTGACATAAAACCCAACTAACCATGTTCCAGTTCCAGAAAAACAGTGTGATTTGCTTATCACAGGCTTACAACCAGCATGAATACAAGCTGAAAACTATTTTATCTATTTTAAGATTCTGTAGTAACATGTTTACTTAAGAAGTGTCTGAAAGGTCTGAAAGATTTGATAAGATCCAAATCATCTGAAGTGCAGTTAAAAGGTTTTTATTTCAGTGTACCGAGTTTTGAATACAAAGCAGTCATATTGGATTATCAGGTTGGGGCTAGTAAAAAACTGTGAGATTTTCCACCTGAAATTCAGAGCCACTGTTCTGTTATTTTTTCAAAGTTCAAGCCCAATGGATAGGAGCTTTCTTTTTCTGTTTTCATTTATTGTTTTCATGACTATCAGTACAGGTTGTAGTTTGAAAATTAAAAAAAGGTTTGAGAACCAGTGCCCTAGACCAGGGGTGTCCAAAGTGCAGCCTGGAGGCTATTTATTGGAATAATTTTTAATGAACAAATTAAGTCCCACAGTTCTGTCAAGTTGATGATTTTGGCCCATGTTGCAAATAGTTTGGAGACCATTGCCTTAGACCGATGCAACAACCTGTTTAATGGCCTACTCTGTGCAGTAAAACACTATTTAATTTGGGGGACCAGCTAAAGAGTAAGATGTTTTTAAACCAAGCATCACTTTAAATGAGATTCCAAGAAGGCGTACATTGATATCAGCTTCAAGTACGCCCTGGTGTCATTAGCCAAGCTTGGCAGAAAAACAGGAAAACATTTGGAATTAGCCAAACTCTACCCGAAAGCAACAATACCATCCAGCTTCATTTCGTCCCTTTAAGTTGAGAACTGTAATCCAAACATTATATCCAGACTTTGACGTCAAAATTCTATGCTCTCCCGGAGTCTCTGTGTTAAAGTGCTCCCTACAAAGAATTTGACCATAAAAAGGTGCAGAGCTAAACAGGTTTCGAATGGAGTTGAATGGAGAAAAGCCTGAACACTGCATCTGCCTAGATCTTCACAGATCTTGGCTTTTTTCCATTTATCTTCCTTAAAAAGACAAACTATCATTGGCATAGAAACAGACTTACTTTAGAGGTCTGGTTGGTGGGTGTGCTTACATTTGGCTTTAAGTGCTTTAAACTATCCCCAGACCATAAGATGAACAGAAACATGACGGTAATACTAATGATATCTTTCCAGTGCAAGGAAATTATTTGTCAAATACTTTGTTGTGTAATATAAGTTCTTGAGAAAATGATTTTTTTTTCTCTTTGTTAGAACTGTTACATTTAATTTAGCCTTACTTAGTCATCACCCACTGCCAGCACTTAAAATACAATTAGGCCTAATGGTTAATTCAGAACACGTACTTGCACTTCTACTATGAAGGTCTTTCTTTGTGCTCAGTCTCTGAGCACCAAAACGCTAATTAATGTACTAAAAAGAACAGCTTTAAAGTAAAAGCTGGATCTCAACCCTCTTTGCAAACATGCAGACAAGCATTGATAAAGACATATAATTATATGGCTTCTCAAAGTTGACTTATGTGAAGCAGACACACGATGACAGCTCCACAAACACAGCCGCTCACACATCTGCATAAAGTTTGAACGCTGACAACAGCTGTGGACATGCATAGAACCGAGACACTTTTGTTGTCTAATGTTTGAGTACCAATACATGGAAGTTCAGAGCTATAGCCAATGGCACATGCACACACATACATATCACTAAATTGTGCTTTCCTCGTGCAACAAACAAACCACAGTTTAATCTGCCTTCGAGTTTGTTTGCTCACTGTCTTCTCTCTTTTGTTGAACTGCCTTGAGCTTTATTTGAAGTGAACTGCTGAGTCTAGCCAGTGAGAGTTGCAGCTGGGAGGACGATGAGTGAGAATAAAAAGGGTACGACAGTGGTCTTGTTGGATAAACAGGAGGGTGTTAGGATCACTTTTCACAATGCAATAGCAGGATGTTTCCCTTATTTTCTGGGGGAAAAACGTTTTTTTACTGGAGTCCTTTTTACAGTACTGTTCAAAGTGCATGCAGCTCTGAAGTATCAGGCAGGGCATGCAAAGTATATCCTTCCTGGCTCTTTAAGTTGAGCTCCAGTAAAGTAGCTTTGGAAGTGAAGTTAGAGAACAGTGTGTCCCCTCAAAGCTGGCCCCCTCTGTACTTGCAGACTGCAGGTAGGGAGGGGGTTGGGGCAGTTGATAGGCTGCTAATGAAGGGGAAATCTAATTCTCCTGAAGTTATCTACTGTATGAATTGTTTACATCTTAAACTCATGCTATTAGAGAACAAGAAATATTTATCTTATCCATTAGAATCAGAGACTTATCTGATTTCCTCAGTAAAAAGGGGCTCATTAGGTGTGACCCGAGTGGGTATTGTTCCTGATGATGAACCATTAGTGAACCAGCCCAGTCACAGGCCAGGCCCAGGGGAAGTTTGTGGTGTACAGTGTGTGTTTGGAGAAAGGGGGGAGGCGCAGAAATAAAATACAGCCTGACTCCTCCTCGCACGGTTCACCCTCTCTTAATGTTGCTGTTGGAGGTCACAGCACCTAGCAACAGCCTGGATCATGCCCTGGAGGAAACATGAGACAGCACACAGGCAGATACACACGAGTACATACACACTCACACACACTCACACACACACACAGCTTGTGCTGGAAGTTGCATTCTTAAATACTAAAATTATAAAAATACTCTGTTACTGCATGTATTTTATTGCACATTGTGGAGCCTTCAAAAGAAAAAAAGGACAACAGCGAAAAATAAATACAGAGAAATTCTGAAAATGACCCTTAAAATGTTAATCTATTAAAACAACGATAAACCAGTGCGCAGTGTTGCAAGCATAAAATGCTAATTCAACAAATCAAGTCTAAATGGTGCATTCAACCTTTTTTCTTCAGGTCTATACTTTGGCAACATAATGGGTCAGTGTTGGTTGATGGGATGCCTAACTAATTAAAAATGCCTTCCACACTCATTGGCACCCCAATTAAAAATGTGTAAAAATCCTGAAAATAAAGTTCTGTATTTTTAGAAACACAGCAATAATTATTTTTAACTAAATCAATGATACCACACTTACCGGCTACTACCTCATTTTAGCAGACAGCACTTAGTCTTCTCCAAAAACATCTCACAGGTTTGGAGCATACAAAGAAGGAGATATTTGATCATTTCTCTTTCTGTAATCTCTTTAGATCATCCTAAATCCTCGATCATCATAAATCTACAAATCTTCTGTAGGATTGAAGTCTGGGGACTGAGATCCAGTGATGACCCATTTGCAGTTGTATGGTAGAGTCGACTTTATATTTAAAATGTCTTGATATTTTGAAGACTTCGTGATGCCATAACTCAGGTCAAGGTTCCCAAGGTCTCTGAAAGAGAAACAGGCCCACAGCATAACAACTCCGACGCCATACATAACAGTAGGTATAAGGTGATTTTCATGTATTCTTCCTTGGTTTCACACAAGATCCACTTGGGTTGTTTGTTGCTGAAAAGCTAAATATTAGTCTAAACTTAAAAAATACTAAGCTTCAGTTAATGTATCAGTTTAATTTAGCAAAGTCTTGACATTTACATCTTACATGGTAGGAGACAGAAAAGGCTTTTTCTTGGCATGCCTCCCAGATAACTAAAAGTAGTTTGCATATAGATAGTTTAATGGCTTTTGAGGCGGCTTGGTGACCCCACAGTGCCTTTGCTGTTGTTCTCTAACAGCAAGGTTTGGATATTTTTTTACCTCCCGTCTGTACTGTGTGGCATGGCAGTTTAAGGTAAAAGAAACAGGCCTTTGTGTCATTTCATTTTTATAATCCATAGAAACAGGAAGTGATGGTCTTTTAATTAAACTATTTCCATATATTCTGAACAAATGAAAGTAAAAAAAAAGTTTACATCACATGTAACTTAAAAAAAACAACTGTATACTTAAAAACAACTTATTTTGCAAAAACAATTCTTTGTAAAAACAAAACTTCTTTTTAACCTGGATTTCGCCCTTACTAAAAAGATTATGATGCTGCAATAAAAGATCTGATTTTAACATATCTTTAGCAGAGAGCCAATAATTGTGGAGCATGCAGTATTAATCACATGAGTTTGTTGTTTGGAGAAATACATCAAGTTTGCACTAAAAGCGTCACCAATTGAAGTGTAGCCAAAGTTACAAAACATGAAAATCAGACTATAAAAATTTACTTATGTTAGATTTTAACTTCACTTTCCTTTGCCTTGATTCCTAATTTGAAAGTTATGTACAAAATAATTGTTTCTGTATATGTGGAAGTTCACAGGAGCACATAATTTTGTTTTCTAGTGTTAAAAACAAGTGGTTGCACACAGGAGCGCAGGTAATGAGATTTACTCAGGTGCTTGCTAAGTTGTTTGCTGCCCAGACTGAATTTTAGCTGCAGGCAGCTGTTTATATTTTCAGTAATTATACAGTTTCCATGGGTAAGAGCTGCTCTGAAGGTTGATAACGCAGGCAGAAGAGTAAGCCCACATCTGTAGGTGGAACTCTTTCCCAAATGGTAAAATGTATACCGTGGTACAGAAAATCCTTCCGACATGGCCGCTTTCAGGAGATCTCTCTGTTGACCACTAGTCACTTTCATTGCACTTAGTTCTGCATTCTCAGCACTCGTTGGATGTGCATACTTATGTATCTTTGCCAAAGCACACTTTTGCTCATGCGTGCATATGCTTGAAGAAGCAAAGGCAAACACAGAAACAGCTAATCCACCACAGGTTTGGATTTTGGCAATATTTCATTAATTTTGCATTCAGTGTACTTTCACACAGTCAGCAGCCTAAAAATAGCTGAAGGACTCTGGCTCGCAGCCCAGCCTCTAACTGTCAATATGCTATCTTCCCCCTCGCTCTGACATTCAGTGTTTAACCTACAGCATCCCAGCCAAAAACAGCACTGACCTGTAAGTTAATTATTTAGAAAGCCTGCATGGTATAAAAAGTTAAGCTATTGTAATATTTAAGTCGATTTTTTTGTTGTTTAAACCAGAAGTAAAAAGGGAACATTAGATTTTTGTTAAAAAAAACTATATTTTCTGCTTCTGGCTTTGATGTGAAAATACCAGATAATATGAGGGCATATCTTAGCTGTTTACTTGCACAGTCAATTGTTATATCTTTTCCAAGAGCTGTAGTTTTAGCTCTCCTGGCTGTTTGTTAGCTGTCATTGACTGTACTTCTTTATCAGTCTTATCTTTCCGTCTGCCTGATTCTGGTTTGAGAACTCCTCCTCACTTTGCTTTTGATGACGGTTAGAGATAACAAGCGCTCTGGCACCGGGTGCTCCTATTTTCATTTTGTTCAGAGGAATGTTTGCTTCCAAAATTCCAAGAGAGGGCTGACTGAGGTCAAGAGCTTTTAACGAGTGTTTAACTACATTTATTACATTATTATTGGCAATTCAGAAAATAATTTGAAAATGTCAAAAGATGTTTTCAATACGTATGTGTCAACAGTCAACTAAGAGAAATTACAGTACAGATTAGGAACATCATTGCGCATTTACCAGACTAAAATTTTGATTGACTGATTGTCAGTTATGACTTGCATGGTGTGACCGTGCTCATGACAGATGCCTCAAGTATAGAATATCACTCATTCTCCTAAAACCTGAGAGGTCAGGTTGCAACACATCGTTCAACCATTGCACAAGCTCTGCAGGCAGTTTATGTATTGACAGTCTGAGATAGTGCACTATAGTCTGGAGGGCAAAGGATGACCTCTAATGTAACTAAACCAGGGGGGGCAACAGGGAATGCATGAGGTTAACTTGGGGAATACAGTTACAATTGAAGCTGAAATTGTTCCCCATCATCAGCCTGCCACTCATATGATCATGTGTGCCACTGATCCTCATGAATAGATGTATCCAAAGATACCCAAGATCACCAACACTTTCATACATATGTGTTCACACTGTGAAGTCCCCAAATCAGCAGAGGAGGAAGGGCTGAGTTATCATATATTACAACATAAAAAACTGAGAACAAGTTCACATTTCATCACACCTAGAACCACAAACCACAGATACAAATCTCAAAAATGTGATGTGTATTTGTATTCAGTCCCCTTTACAATGAGAGCCTTAGTTATATCCCAGTACAACCAACTTTCTTACTCACCTAGTTGTTAAAAACGGTCCCCCTGTTTGTACTGTAATCTCAGTATAGATTCAGCTGTTCTACTGTTCCCAAGCTTTGGACATTTAAGTTTAGGGTAATTCAAGAGAAGCTGCAGAGATTCACAGATCACATGGGAGAATCTCAGGACAACAATTAGTTTTGCACTCTACAAATCTGGTGTGGTAAGAGTGGCAAGAAGAAATCCATTGTTGAAAAAATGCCAGACGAAGTTTTGTATAATGTGTGCCACATGATCAAAGTATAACCGTATGCACAACTTTATGGCATTGAATCCCAACAAAATATAATGAAATTTGTGGTGGCCACCTGACAAAATGTGATAATAACACTCCTCTGTTCACAGGCCTATATCCTAAACTTTGGTTCGACCTAGGCACGCTAAACTGGTGACAGAGGGGGTGTGACCACAGCAGGATGAGGTTTAGTTTCAATGCTGAACACAGTGGGGAGGAAATTCTCTTTGAGGCTCAGTTGCTCTCCTAGGTCCAAAATTTGGGACTGTCAGATAAACTTTCCAGCTTCTAAAGAGAAAATGGATTGCCAAAACAGAGGAGCTTTCTTTATCTTCTCATTGAATGTGCAGGAACCCCAAAAAGTAGAAAATGTATCTGCACTCTTCAGATCAGTCCTCACCAAAAGAACTTGCAAAAGATTTAAGAAAAGGACAGTAGCCACTAGAAGTAATCCAGTAATATTTCTTTTTTTGTCTGCAGTCCAGACTTTACATCCCTTTCTGCTGACAGCGATTGTGACCAACATGGGAGTATGCAACTGGGATGTGGGCTGCAGTGAAACACAATCCTGGAGAAAGAAACTCTGACAGGACTCTGCTCTGTCTCTGATCAAAATGGCATGCACCATTTGGTTTTACTATTCATGTCTTTTGAAAACCCCATGAGCCAAGACACTGTGTTGCTAGGAAAGGTGGGCAGGATGTTAAGGGATTAAGAAAGTTTTAGCACAACGAATCACAACACAACTCTCCTTTAGCTTTTAAAACAAAAGCTTTGACATTAAAACACAGTTCAAAGCTCTGCTTTGGCAGTTGTTTTTTCTAGAAAGAAGCGTCTTCCTCTCGTTCTGTTTTGAGGCTTGCAGCCAACCTCCACTCTGGGATTCTAATCACAGTCTCTATCCTACTCCTGAGTGCCTCACACAGACCAGTGTATCGGGTTGTCTTGCGTGCATGAATGTGTGTGAGCGTGTGTGTGTTTGCTAATCAGGAATCATGTGTCATCTCCTGGAAAGAGAAAAAGAATGAAAATGGAAGTGGAAGATGTGAATGAAGACAATAAAAGACACAACAGTTCTGGGAGGAAAACTAAAATCCAGATGTTTCTCAATTCAGGTTCTTTATTTGCCCAAAACTATTTTTAAAAGTTCCTGCGAAATAATTTAATAATATCTGAGGATTTTATACTTTTGCTGATTGAAATGTCTTCAGTTATTTTAGAGATTATAAATAAAAGAGAAAGGACTTTTTTTCACTTTACAAGTGGACACCCAGGGAATGAGCTCTAAAAATAAGACATATGTTTCTCCAGGTCTGCGGGAGCAGGGGCCCCATGCGTATTGTTTTGGGATATGGTGGGAGGACAGGGAGGATCTGTTCTAGAGTGGAGAGAGATTCTGCAGAGACATAAAGCAGCTGGTGTACTCTCGACAGGAGAACATAAAAAAATTTCTTTGGTAAACTGTTTTGTGCCAAGCTACTCCAGAATACTATAAAAAAACTAAAACAAAAGTTAGTCAAGAAAATGTATTTAGTTAAATCAATGACACATTTGTGTGACTTGTCTGGATAAAATGTGGGATAAATCTATCTGAACACACAAAGTAAATCTAAAAGTAGTCATCAAGCTCCAGGACGTGGTCCAGCAGCTAAGAGGGCTTCCTGTTGAGGACTGAGTGAAAGCCACCCAACTGAGAAGTGTGAAGCAGTCTGCACAGAGCAGAGAGGGGAAATGAAGGGACATTATGGGAGAATGAAGTATGAGTGCTGCTGGGCTAAATATGTGTCTGGAGTTAACACCAGCCCACCTTTCTCCTACAGCTGTATCTATGTGAACTACTAAGTAAACCCATCACTGAACAGTCATTTAGATTTCACAAGAAGCACAAAGAGTAAAGCCATTTTTTTCTGTAAAGCAAATTGGTACTTTCTTTCTGATTCCTACTACTTTTTATTTTTATTTTGTGGCAGTAGTGGCCTTTATTTTGTAAGTTGACCAACAGGAAATGGCGTGGAGAGATAGAGGTTAGGACATGCAGCAAAGGTCAGCGGGCTGGGCCTCGAACCCGTCCAGATTCCCACTACTTTTAAGGATAACCATCAAAGTGTTGTGGTGTCCAGATGGGTACAATACCAACCATCAACTGCTGCAACACCCTCCTAAATGGTCTCCCAGCCTGTGCTGTGAAACCTCCGCAGATGGTCCAAAAAGAGGATGGATATCTGGTCTTCATTCAGTCTAAAAGAGCACACCTCACCCCTTTGTTCTTTGAGCTCCACTGGCTACCCAAATGCCTGGTTTACACGGCAGGATTTTCAAATTGTCGGCTGATTTTCGATTCCTGAGAGACCCCACACATGACGATAAAAAATCTTAGGTATAACAGGTTTGGTCCAACAGTGTGTGGTGTCCAGCGAGCACAACACAACACACATGAACAGATTTCACTGACGAATATTCAGTTGTCAGATGGGAAATCTCGCAAAACCTCTCGAGATCAAACATGAGTTCAGAGTAATTCCCTTCCATGTTTCTGTCATGTCGCTTTCCCGGGCAAGGCAATCCAACGTGTTGAATATTTCCGATTTTAAGTCCTTCCAAACAGACTAGATCACTCTTAACACACCACACATGGCAGGATTATCTCATAAGATTATCTTAAAAGCCATCACGATAATTGGGGCATGTCAGAAGAGGAAGATCGGGGGAAAAATCGGCATAAAAATCCTGCCGTGTGAACCAGGCATTTGCCACCCGTATCAAATTCGAGTCAGTGGTGTTTGTCTACAAGGTGGTCAATGAAATAACTCCCTTCTTTTTGAATGCTCTTGCAAATGCCAACATCACAACTAAGTCAATGGATTGTCGGCTAGCATTGGCAACACCACTGTCAAGACTCTTCTCATGGGTCAGTCGACAATGGTGGAATGACCTACCAAAGACTACCAAAACAGGGGAATGTGTCCCTGTCTATCTTCAAGAAGCTCTTGAGGACAAAGCTCTTCAGAGAACATCTCCTACCATAGCACCTTCCCTGTATTTCCTTGCCCAAATGCGTACCCCAACTGCACTTTCTCTTTGTGCACTTCCATCTATGACTGCACTCGATTTCCACACTGTCACCCATGACACCTCTGATAGAACCTGACCAGTGGTCCTCCTTCTAAGTGGCTTATTGTTAGCTTTGATTATTAACTGCATTGTTACATCCTCATTTGTAAGGTGCTTTGGATAAAAGCTTCTGCCAAATGCATAAACTTGGACGTCAAACAATTTATGATGTAAGAAACTGAACATAATGTTACAGCAACACACTACATGGAACTATAGTTTTTCAAAACCATCATGTTTTACCTATGATGACAATAAAGTTCTTATTTAGACCATAAATTTAGTAGATAGGATTCTTTTTTTCTCTCACCAAAGTTCCCTTCTATTTATATTTAAGTGCAGGCTATTTTTAACTTTAAACAGAAAGTAATGGAATTAGAAATACTCCCTTATGTCAAGCAGCATCCTTAAATCCTTGTAATATTCTTAATTAGTTTCTTCCTCAGATTATTTCTTACTGTTTTGATTGCAGAAACAATTTGGCAGCTTTGTATGCCTGTAAACCTGCAGTTCCACCTTGGCATTCACCGTGCTTCAGAAATCTTCAGTTTGTGTTCCATCACTGTGTTAGCTTTTTTCATTTTTATAACAAAGCCTAAATTATCCTATGTGTTGCAAATCTGTGGATTTCTTAGGTCAACACACTCTTTCCTTGTTCCCATTTCAGTTTCTAAACCTTTTAAAAACAAGAAAAACCACAGTTTGAAAGATAGGTTTGAAAATTTATTTAGTTATTTTAATGGAAAAACATCATTCTGCAAAATCAGTTTATAGATGTTTTCAGGATTTCTTTCCTCTTTATTACATGTGTTTTATTGCTCATCTGTTGGAGGACACCTTTTTCCATCTACCTGTTCACTTTCCTTATTCTTTAAACACACGCTGCACAGTATACACAAATCAAGCATAACACTGGGACCACTAACAGGTGAAATCATTAACACTGATTGTCTCTTCAGCATCACTTGCAAATGGGTGGGATAAATCAGACAGAAAGTGAAAATGCTGTTTATGTGTCTTAGAAGAACGGCAATGGGCAGCCAAAAATGATTTGAGTTGGTTTGACAAGAGCCAAATTGGGACGGCTAAATGAGTAGGTCAGATTATCTCCAAAACTGCAGCTCTTTCAGGGTGTTCCCATTCTGCAGTGATCAATATCATCACTGTAGATTTGGTCTCCAAATCCCTCAGATCCCAACCTAATAAAGCATCTGTGAGATGTACTGGACAAACAAATCTTGAAGGACTTGAAAGAACAGATTTAACTAAAGCTATATCACTACATAACAAGAAAAACACAGGCCCTGTGTAGATGCAGTGATTCTTACTTTATTCAGGGGAAAAAAATGTTCCTGATGATGCGATTGCTGTCATAAGTCGTAGTGGGCGTGACTACGGACGTAGTTTCGCGGGGAGTGTCTCTTCTCAGCCAGTCGCACGCTAGAGTTGAGGTCAATGGGCGTGGTTTATGTCTCCACACCATCCTGACCCAGCTGCTGCACGCTTTTGTTCAAACTCTGAAGTCAGTCAGTGTCGAGCAGAGGTGTTCCTTCACGCCACTAACTAATGTACGTAGAAGATGCTGAGCAAGCCGTCGTAGTTTAAACCTAACAGCGGCGGAGGAGGATATAAGTCATTTTTCTTTTGATTCGCTTTGGAATTATGAAGTTTAAACAGTGCCTTGGATAAAGCAGCTGGAATCGTGAGGGAAGGTGATAGATTCCTTGAATCACTTCCCTGTTGGACTATGACTGCTAAAATATATAGACTCTAAATATTTTCTTTTAATTTATTTTAGTTTGTAAACCAGAAGGGGGAGAATAAGCTTATATGCTTCCCCCCCACCTTCCTCGCTGGATCTCTATGGAGAGTGCACGCCGTCTACTCACACGCAACCTCTGGAGTCACTTGTGGCGTGAACGTTGAATCCACCGACCTGGAGAGCAGAAAACGACACACTTAACCGCATTTGAATGCCTTTGCAAGGGGTTTGTTGGTTTTTGTGCTGCCGGCAGGGCTTCAGTTTGCTGGGACTGGACTATGGGGAGAAAGAGGAGGAAGAGTCTTTTGAGTTGCGCAACAAGGAGGACTTGACTCCCAATGGACGGGTAAAACAAACAAAAAAATCTCCACCGGCTCTATTTTAATACTTCGTGTGCATGAATAATGATACCATTTCTGATTTCTTTTTATTTTATTTTTTTTTACTTTTTTTATTTTTTTATTTTTTATATATAATTTGGGGGATATTTCAAAAGATTTGCCTGCTTGAAATTCATCATTCCTAAAAGGTACATGGTAATTTCAAGATGTGATGAGAAAAGCAGCGTTTTGTCTTCATTTTGTTAGGCATGTTAGCATAATTTTCAGAGCATACAGAAAACAAATAATTTTTCTTTAAGTTAAACTTTATACTAATGTTAATGCATTTTCAGATTAAGGATAAAAACTTACGTTGGTGTCTGTATGAATGCAACAGATCAATGGACGTGTTTTTATATGCACAAGACATGGGGCGTTACCAGCATTAAAGAATACCAAAATTACGACTTCAGAACTGCCTAAATATTTTCTATCACATCATTCCTGTGTTTTGCAGTGATTTATATGGAATGCTGTGAAAAAAATTAAAGGATTGCACATACAGTAACAGTGCTCCCCCTTCCCCACCTGTTGGCTGTGCTCTGCTAGTCAGCTGGCTAAAAGAGGGTGGTTACAGTTTTCCTCACATTCAACAAATACAAATTGTGCTGCTTGGAAGCATTTGTGGTAATAAAAAAGGACTGTCACAGTGTGAGTCAGGGCTGCACAGTACTAAGAAAATAACAGTTGCGATTGACCTCGTTCCTAATTCTAGCAAGAAATTATATTTGGCAAATAAGAATTTGAAAACCACAGAATTGTGGTCTTCAGCTATTTTCCTTAAATTTATTTTTGAACATCACAATAACAGATAAGTATTTGCATTATTTTAGTAGCAGTAGGAATAAGCGCTGCATTTCCATCTTCAATAAAAGCAATCAGACAAAGTTAGGTTTTTGTCAGGGCTGCCTGAAATTAGGAAGGCAATAAATTGCATTCTCACTGTTGATTATTCTAAGGACAATATTAATTGCGATTATTACAAATTTACCCCCACATTTCTTATCATGATGATGACCCCACCGATGCGGTTGAGATTTAGTAACTTGACCACACAGATCTAACATCACCTGTGGGCATAAAAGACAATGAAAGTACATCCAGATGGCCAAGTATGCTACCCGCTAGCAGAACATATAGTCTAATGAAATATAACAGCCTTCCAAATATTGCATCAAAGTAGTCCTTTGTGACTATATCACATACATTGCTGTTGTGATGATTGCAGTTATGTTTTGTGCAACCCTAATATTTGTTTTACATTTTTATGAAAATTCAAAACTGTAAATCTCACTCAAACCTGATTTCATGAAGTGAGCTGAAAACCGAGGATGCTTTACATTGTACCAAACATTCCACATGACATCACTACTAGTAATGTTGCTCTGACATGAGAATACAGAGGTTTAACTGCATGTTCGTTGTTAAATTTGTGGTAATAGTCAGTACTCCCTCAGTGCAGTCTTTATGGTTTTTTGTTGGAGTGAAAAAAAAAAACATGCTGTTGCTCAGTTTGGCATTCAGGTTTGCACCGTCCCTGAGGCTTGTGCAACATTGAGCAATCCCACTCGCACATGCTCTGATGCAAGCTATAAAACTCAGTTGAACTGGGCTTGTGTGCTTGGTCTCCATCCGTTCAGTTGCAAATAAGACTACGGCCTTGTCTCCTCTCTGTAATGCTAGTCATCTGATCCGGCACAGAGAGTTCAGCATTGTCCGCCCACTTGTGAGGGGCATTGTTGCCTTGCAATGAGGTTGGCTCTTTTTGTTTGTATGTATCTCTTTATGTACAGTGCCTTAGAAAAATCCACCCTGAAGTATTTGTCAGAATTTTGTGCTTTCTGACTTATTATTCTCACTCGATCAATCATATATATAAAATTCTGTTATATTATGGGCACACTGTAGGTATTTAGTGCTGTAATGAGGCCTCTATACCGCTTTGATATATCCTGCTTTTCTGTTTATTGGCCTCTTTGTGTGCTTGCAAGCAACCAGCATGGCACTATAGATATTTGCATGAAAACGTTTGGAGCAGATAAGTTTACACAGTTATTGGCTCAACAGAAGTCTTAACTGTGCCAGCAACCACTAGATAAGAGCAACATCTGTTGCTTGGTAAGGTGTTGATGGTTAGCCCACTTTGCCTCCCTTTTAGCATGCCATTTGGCTGGCCCTCGGTAGCCACGTGAACATAGTATAACTCTCAACTGTGCCCCATATCTGGAATCAATACCAGATCCTTGCGGTCTCCTAAACTCATCCTGACAGATACTTTGTAATTTTCCCAGATCTCTCATTAAAATACAACCTCAGCTTCTCACAAGAGCATCGGATTAATGTTTGTTGGATTGTAGACTGGTTGGTTGAGAACAAGAACTATTAGATGACTGATCTTAGACAAGTTTTAGATTTCTGAGCTTAAACAGAGTGATGTGTGGTCTGATCTAGTGCGTATACCACAATCTAGTTTATTTATATAAAGCATAACAACAGCATATCCTTTTTTTAGGAGATTGTTTATTGATTAGATAACATTAAATGCATTTATGACTGCAAATCTGTGAGTGAATTATGTTAGAAATAGGAAAAATTGGCTTGATTTAGTAGAAATAAAACCCCTCAGTTTAGGATTTAAATCCCGCATAAATGCCTAATTCCACTGAATTCATTGCTTTTACATTAACATAACATGCAGGTAGTCAAAGCAGTCTGTTTTAAAAATATGTATGAAAAAATAACCTGTGTTATGTTGCCTACCATTACTGTGCAATTACTGTTCAAATTTAGTTTTTGTTCTGCTGGAAGATCTTGTCCGTATGTTGACAATGGTGATGCTCTTTTATAAAGGGCCATCTCTGATTTATGAGCCTTTTCTTTGTCTTTTGATTGTCCCATGTTCCCTCCTCAATTAGACTCCCCACATTGATTTATAGTCAGAAAGATTCATGAATATAAATTGACTTACTGTGAGACTTAAAATGCTAATTTTAGTGATGTATATCTTTGTCGTCTGTCATGTGGCGTGTTCAGTTTATCAGATTACATCTTAATAGAAAGGACCACTTTACCATCAGAACTGAAGCTCTTTTGCCAAGTAATCAAAGCAGTGAACTACTCGAGCCAGCAAAGCTTACGATAAATACGTCAAATTATAAGGGAGTAACTTATTATTGCATTTTGGATGCTTCAACGATGTGACCAATTTAAGCAAACGCTGCTTCCCTTTGATTTGTGTAACTGGTTTGTGATGAACATTGTAACTCTTTATCAAGATCCAGTCCTTTGCCAGTAATTAGATACCCTCTTTAAGGCAATATACTGACATGTAATTTTGAGTTGTTGCTATCAGTTGTCCTTTAAAGGTCTTTAACAGAGTGAGCTGGGTAGATCTAGATGTGAATTCTTAATATTTACCAAGGAGGAGCTTCATACAATCCAAAGCTAATGCTGCTGTAATGTTGTAAGTTTACTTTCTTGCCATGTATGCTGACAGAACATAATGTTTTGTCTTGTCTTTACAGTATGTGTATCACTTTTTATGTGCTCCCTTTCTGAATAGTGCTTGTTTTTTGGGATCAGTAATACAGAATTCTGTATTCTGTTGTCTGGACCGGGTACATTACTCATCACAAATGGCTTGTTAATTTTTTTTTTTGTTTCAAAGAATTAACTGACTGCCTTGGAATGAAATTTTAATTCTCTATGAGTAGTCAAATAATCATGAGCCAAATTAGTCAGACAGTAGGTGAGGCTGTCCATTTCACTTTCAGCTTAAAGCAACCTGAGGTGAGTGACCCATCTGCATAGAGTAAGGTGAAATTAAGGAATGTTATTTGCCATTGCTGTGATTTATGTGTTGCATTTGTGCTATTTCTGTAGAGGTGGAGGAGCACATGTGCGATGTACATGATGTTTTGGGCCCGAGGCGCAAATGGGCTGAAATTTTCTGACAGTCCCAAAACTTCTATGGTCACCTGACTTATCTGGTGATCAACTTGTCTACACATTGTACTGTGGCATTATGTCTTCCTACACCGTTAAAATAAAAGACACCTTTGCAATAGTTTGATGGGGCTGTTAGAGTCAATTTTATGGTAGCAAGATAGTATCCTTGCTGTAACATTGGCGTGTGTGTGTGTATGTGTTCCTCTTCTGCCTTCACAAGACGGAAATACTACATCGTGTAGGCCTTTCTCCAGGAATGACCACAATGACCCAAAAAACTGGTGGAGTCCCTCCCCTCAAGACTTTCAATATCCTCACCGCAACCAGCATAGTTTGCCAAGATGCTGCCAGGGGATGCCGTGATCAGTGGCATTCCCAGTACCAAGGCCATACATGCCAGTTTTCTTCAGTCTCTGGGGATGGAACTATGAGTCAGAGCTTGTGAAGTTTTGGACGTTAAGAGGAAAAGGCCATGTCACAACCTTTCCTCTTCATGTTTACAGTCCTCGTTTCAAAGAAACAGCTCCTCAGCAGCTGCCCAAATAGACCCACTGAGCTGAATGCTTCCACTGTTGGGAAAACTTGGAAGTCTTTTGGACATCATTCACTTTTCTTTCCATGTTTAAAACTTCTTTTGCTCAGTTCTACGTAATGTTTAGTCACTTTCACCAATAAACTACCACCGCTCAGTGTGTTGGCTTTGGCAGTTGTGAGTGTGAATTGGAACATCGCTGCACATCTTTTTTTTGGTACCATCTAATCTTAAAGAGAGAGTGGATCCCGTTAACCATCAAAACTGCCCTCTGCCTTCAGTGGTGTCATGGCACGCTGGTTTATATTTGGTTTCCGTTGCGTCTCTGCTTTACCACCTCTAGGCCACACATCTGGTCTTCAGGCCGACACTAGCAGAGCCCAAGCATTTCCTCCTGGTTATTCAGCCTCCCAGGAGAGCTGAAGGGAAAGATAAAGAGAGCAAGAGAGTAGACTGTGGAAAGCAAGAGCGGAAGTAAGCCACGAAATGAACACATCAGGGCATCTTTCCCGCTTTTCCTTTACACACTGCTCTGGTCTGGAGTGATTCATCCTATGCTCGTCCAAAAGGGAGATTTTTTTCTCTTTTTTCTTTTTTGCAAAGTCTCTGCATTGCACGCTATCTTTGTTCCGCATCCCACTGCACATTAACTCTATTTGACAGTTTTTTTCCTGTAAATTGTCATGTTTTGTGAAGGCTGGCTTAAAAAAATACTGTCTTTAGCCACTAGATTATTGATGATCTACTGTTTGTATTCCGAAATTACAGCTTGTTAGTCCCTGATGTTCTTAATTTTGAATTGTTTTTCTTCTCACCATAGAGTTCTGTTCTTTGCGGCTGTTTGCTAAATCTGTTGCTGTATGGCAACAAGCAGGGGCAGAGAATTACATGCCATCTTCCATTCATAAGTCACCAACAGTGTTCAGTTATTCTTGCTTGTCTGGTTTGGCATTTACAGTACCTCCTTAGGGTTAAACATTAATGAAGTGTCATTATACAAACCCTAATCATTTCCTCATTTGCCCCAGAATCCATCAGCTTTAAAAGTATTTTTAGATTCAATACCAGCCTCTAAAATTGCTGAATATGTTTACTTTGTTATTTTTGAAGCACCCAAAAAGAAGCGGTAGAAGGTTTCTGTGGTGAAATAGGTAAACGTAGGACAGTTTGCCCAGTAGTAAAGTGTGGTGTGTGTGAACAGTGAGGGGCCCAGAGCTGACCTGGATAATGTTTCAGGTAGGCCTGAGTTTGGGCCGTGGCAGCCGCAGGAGCTGGCTCAAGGCTGTGGTTTGCAGAGACAACAAGTCAGGCCGCGGGAAAACACAGTGTTGCTTTGCACACCGGGAAATTGGTCCAAGCTGTACACTGGCAGGCTCTGATGTCTGATGGGGTTTTCCAAGGTCAGGTTAAAACTTTAGGAGCGGAATCACTTTGAATGGAAACATCCTCTCCTACCTTCTGGTTAGTGAAGGAGATTTGGAATAAAGACATTCATTGTTCAATCAATGACATTTAGTTTTTTAATATCTAGCAGTAGTAATGCTATTTAGTGTGAGGATGGGCCTATTTCAAAGTTCACTTACTGCCAACTTCTTAGAATGGCTTTATGCAGGTTAGAATAAATAGGCGCCTTGCTGATTTGTGGCTTTGATTTCACTTAATTATCATCGTTGTACCAGTAACTTTAACTGTTTATATAGATCTAATGCAGTCTCCCCCTTAAGGGAGAGATTAAGGCAACTGTTTCTGTTTTGCACTTTCAAATTAGGTCATTTTTAGCTGAACGTTGTGAAAGAAATGACCAGTCTGAATTACCCGGGGTGAAGATTGGGGAGCAGGCAGCCATAGCACAAAAGACCCCTCTGTTCTTAGCTCCTACACTAAATTAGCCTGTTTTGCATGCTATATTTCTCTTCACAAGCATACACCTAGCAAGTGTAAGCCAAGCATTACAGGAACAGTGCAGCTACGTGCTAAGACTGCCAGAAACAACTGCATGAGCTGCTGTAGCATGGCCTCTGAAGGCAAAATATTCAGGAATCACTCCAACCTGTGGATAATCTCCAAGGAAAGTGTGACTTTTTTATCTGTTTACACATTTTCTCTCTGTCTTCTGTTGACAGACCCCAACTGAGGTGACAGTTTCTCAGCCTACTTGTGCAGCCAATGGAACAAACGGGTAAGAAAAGGGAAACAATTTCTTCCAAAAATTTTTGCGGAAGTAATAGTTTCCTCTTTTTACTTGTATACTTCCCCTAAGTGCTCGGGAATTTCTTCATTTATCCAGGGCCAGGCCTTTTTTTCAGTACTTCATTTTTCACTTCCTCTACAGCATCTCATGAGGTACCTATTACATATTGTTTGGGGTACATTTATGTCGTTTTGAATTGACATGATAGTGATTTATTACATTTTTTTCTGATCACTTTGAGAGTTTTAAGGGTTTTGACCCAAAGTGTAACTGGAAAATACATCAAACAAATAATACAGAGCCTTTAAAAACAGTTAATTCCCTTTGAACCTTTTCACATTTCTATTTCTAATGTGAAGGAGAGGGAAACAAATACACATCTGAAGTTTGGTATGTATTTGTCTATAACATTCTGTATTCTAAATACCCCTAAAAAATGTCATGGTAACTCTTGAAGAGCTGCAGAGGTTCACAGATCAGGTAGGAAAATCTATTGAAATGACAGCTATTAGTATTATATTTAACAAAAAGAGAAGCATGGTTGAAAGGCAGCCATAAGGGGTCAATTTTACTACAAACCACATGGAGGACTCAATAAATATGTGGAAGACGGAAGCGGGGGGGCATTATTCGTTATTCATTTCCTAAGATGGATGTCTTGTTTCCAGTTTTGTGTTTTTATTTTTACATCATTTAAATATACAGATTCTTGTAATGATTTAATGGGGGGACCAAGCTACATTTTTGCCAGATTGAGGGGGGCAAAAATCCCCCTGTGATTTCCACCTATGTCTGCGGGGACACTTCAGACACCGAGGTTCACCTTCCATCAAGACAGCAACCAATGGTTCAGAATATATGACGGCATATTTAAGTGTTACAATTGGCCATGTAAAGTCTAGATCCAAAACTCCAGTAAAATATGCAACATTTTGTTATTGTATCAAGACATGTCTGGTGGTTGAACAAAAACGTTCAAGAGGTACTAATTCTTTGGCAACACACTGTCACAGTGAAAAATAGCAATTTATGAAGGGCTTAATGGAGATTATTTTTGTCTGTGATCTCAGTGATGTAGTTGAGTTTTGCTTTTTGGTATCTTTGGCATCATGCCCTCATTGCTCCTCCATCTCATGTATAATCTCCACTGTACATCCACTGACTTACAGACAACGACTCAGAAAGCCTGGTGTGTAAAACAATCATACTCCACGAATGAACCAACGTGGGTCTGCACTATTTTCCAACAAAAATTGAGCTGCCTCAGGAAGTGACTTGGTAAGAGACATTTAGCTGCAGTCACACAGGACATGGTGTGTCTGGAGACTTGAAGGGAAAAAAAACCTGAAAGGAAGAAGTAAAGACTATGTGACTCAGTCCTGTACCATTATCTCCACGTGGAGGCGTGGCTTAGACGTGTACATGTCATTTCTAGAGTGTAGTGGCAGTGGCCTCGGGCGACAGCATAATTAACAACTGGTTTTGAAGGGAGTGTGTTAAGAGCCTGGCTGTAATCAGGAGAGGAGAGGTTAGAGAATGTATCACTTGGTCATTACCTGACCAATAGGAGGACACGCCCAGACGTTCAGCTGTATTAAGGAAATGACAAGTAAAGCTCTGATAGGTCGTCAACTTTGTAATGAAACTAGCGGTGCCTTGTTCATTTATTTAAGTCCAGCTTAACAGGCAAAGCAGGTTAGGTATAGTTTTACTTTTATAAAACTAATCATGAGTGGAACTTTCAAGTGGAAATCTCATTGGAAATAACTCTACTTAAAATGTATAATCTTTGTTGTTGAGTAAAATATTGCCAATTTTAAGTTAAAACTAAGTTTGATATACTGAACTAATTTATCACAAATTGTTTTGCTGCTCAAAAATGTAACAAAAAACCTACTGTTTTTTTTATTTTTTTGTTTTCTGAACAAACAACAAATCCCAAACATGAACAAGAGCCTGTCTTTAGCAATGACAGAATGTTATTCTTGGATTAAAAAAAAAATGTAATACTGCAGCTAATCCTTATTTTCATTAATCAAGGTACCAAGAGCTACTTGAAATAACAAACCTCATCAAAGAACATCTATGGCAACTTCTAACATATTGACTGTGACAATATTTGCCCAAATTCATAAGTGTTTATTTTCAATTCAGTCTATTTACTTATACAGTGCCAATTCTCTACAAAGGTCACCTCAAGGCACTTTACTAGATATGTCCAATTCTGTGTGATTCAGTCTAAATTAAGAGAACCAAGCTGAGTCCATGCCAAACCACCACAGTCCATTTCAATTGAGTTGAGCTGTGCTCTCTCAACCCAGTTCAATCCAGATCAGTTTAGTCCAATTCAGTCCATTCAAATATATTTTATTTCAGTGTAGTCCAGGCCTCACTTGTCCAATCCAGCCCAAACCATCACAGCCTTGTCCAATCCAATTTGAGTGCAAAGCCTTTCAGTACAGTCTAATCCAAACCTGTCCAGCCTTATTCACTTTCAGGCTAGTTCCCTTCAATTCAGGTCAGTACAACCCAAAACATTGCATTCCAGATGACTCAAGGCCAAACTAGTTCAGTGGTGTTCAAATCAACATCAGTTCAAATACTGTCCAGTCCAATTCAAGTCATTCAAATCCCCTTTTTCCAGTCCAATGGACGTCTGTTTAAATAAATCCAGTTCCACTCTAGTCCAGTTCAAACCTGTGCAGTACAGTTCTGGTCTGTCCTATCCAGTCCAGTATTTTTCAGATCCAGATTAAGATTTAAATCTAGGTGCAAAATCTTCAGCTTTATCCAGTTTGGTGATCCAACATAGTAAACAATTGTCTAGGGAAACAGCAGATTGCATTAAATCCTAACTTTGTTTTCTTATATAACTGAAAACAAAAGCCTGAAAGATGAAATCTAAGAATAGAAATTGTGTCTGATTGGTCTTACTTTTTGGTCTTGTTCTAAAATGTAAACCAAACTAATTTGATGTGTTTACAGAGAACTCTTTTTTTAAAGTTTGGGTGATTGTCTTGTTGGTTTATCTTGAGGCAGCCAGTGCACAGTCTCTATTTTGGGATCTTACTCACACTCAGATTTGTCTTTCACCATGACTACTTTTTATTCATCCTAACTTTACTTACCTTTCTTTCAAGTTCCTTGTCATGGCTTGGCCAAGGCAGAGTACTGACTTTACCCTGATGAAAATGGATACCTGAAGACTATATTTCTGATAGATTGTTTCATCTGCAGTGTTTATTTCATTTTGTCCTTTTTGGCAACTCTTAATTGTCAAAAGCTTATTTTTCTTAATCAGGGTTTGGTATATGGTTTTGACAGAAAGAAAACTGTATTTCATGTTGGTGAATGCGCTATGGTCTTTGCACAAAACAAGCGTTTGCATGGAAATTATAGGTGTGTGCTTCTTGTATCGGTCTGCTTTGAATGTCTCTCTTCCTGTTGGACATGTTTTTACTATTTTAGTATATACAGTATGGCTGTTTTTAATTCAGTTTTTATCATGAATTTTTGCATCACACTGGCTTCATTTAGTCTAAAAGTCTTTTGTCTGTATTGTAAAGTTTCTTGCTGACAGAACACACTTCTTGGCTCACAAACTCAGACTTCGTGTCACACACCCCTCTGCCTCTGGTCTCAAAACATGACTCTTTTTTTTTTTCCTCTCCCCTTTCTGCATAGTCCAGAATTTCTTGGCAGTGGTCTTAAGCAAACAGTGTATTTTTAGCTGGGAGGTCATTTAGGCCCAATCTTAATCACCACATTCCCATTTTCCCACCATCCCAGTTTCAAGCAGAGGCTTATTGCGCCAGCCCCTGCTCTGCTGGAAGAAGGGAAACTGAATGGATAGGGAAAGAGATGCATCTCTACAAAGATAAGTGATTTTTAGAGCAAAACACACTATATTAAAATAAATGTGTTTGCAGTTGGTCATTTATCCTTGATAGTTTTCAATACATTTTGTTGTAATTCTCCTAAATAAAATTAAGTTCAAGAAAGTGCCTTCATAAATCACTTAATGGATAATGCATCTGTTTATAATTTAATCTCAGTTTGAATCCAGCTCTTCTGTCAAGGCCTCAGAGGTTTATTATAGAACATCAGTGAAAAAACAGCATCATAAAGACCAAGGAAAACAGATATATGAGACATAAAGTGGAGAAGTTTAAAACAGAGCTTGGTTATAAAACAATATAGCAAGCTTTTGACATCTGGTGGTAAAGTACTCAGTCAGTTATCTGAAAATAGGAAGGGTATGACACATCTGCAGGCCTTCCAAGACATGGCCATCCACCTAAAATTGCAGGCTCTACATAGAGTGTTAATCAGGGAAACTAAAATGCAGATGGTAACTCTGGAGGAGCTACAGAGAGCCACAGCTCAGACAGGCGAATCTGTTGACAGGACGTGTATTAATACGGGCCCCGGCAAACATGTGGAAGAAAGCGCTCTGGTTAGATGATATCAAAAAGGAAACATTTTTTCATTCATGCAACATATATTGTGTGGAAAAATAACATGGCACATCACGCTAAACACATAATCAGCATGAAACTGTTGTTACCATTTTACACTGTTGGTCCTTTTTCTTCAGCAGGGCCAGTGAAACAACAAAGGAATATGGATGGGCCAATCTTTTAATAAAAGCTGTTGTAGGCTGCAAAAAAGTTCATACTGAGGTAGAGGTTCACCATCCAGCAAGACAACAACTCTAAACTAGTCAGACCTACGAAGGAATTAGGGCTGCAACTAATAATTATTTTGCTAACTGATTAATCTGTTGATTTTTCCGATTGCAAAATGTATGTTTTGCTCTGAATGGGTTGTTCTTTTAGAAAATGGCATGTTTTAGAGTCTGTATATGCCAGTTAATGATTATACAATTACTAAATTACTAAATTTTCAGTAATTGATTAATCACGATTAATCTGATTGTTTCAGCCCTAAATGGAATCGTTTATATCAAAACATATTCATGTGTAAAAATGGCTCAAATTTATATCCAATAGAGAATCTATGGCAAGACTGAAAAACATTTTTTCAAAGATTCTCTACATCCATTCTGGCTGAACTTGAACTATTTTCAAAACCTCTGCAAACATCCCTATCTCTAAATGTGCAAAGCTGGTACAGGCGTACCTCAAAAGACTTTCAGAAGTTACATGCCTTCTTTATTAATATAAACGCCCGATAAAATACAGTGATGTTTGTGGTTGTAAAGGACAAAATGTGGACAAAAAGACAAAATGTGGAAAGGGGTATAAATATCTTTGCAATGGTCTATATATAAATTATGTGTATGTGGTTTCATTGTTTGAGATTATCTGTGCACTTTTAATTTTTGCAACTCTGCATGTTGTTGCATTTAAAAAGCTCTGCTTTTACACTGGGACTTGTTTCAACTGCGGTCACTGAAGCCCGAGAGCAAGGACGGCACTTTTCTAACTTTAATTAATGTCTCTGCATTGTGATTAGACCCTGAACAATGACTCATCACCTCTAAAGTTATCACCAGAGTGTGTCACAAACTAATCAACTCATTGGGTTGTTCATATTGCTAGATTTAGGTGTGTAACTAGTACTATCGCCGATGTCACCAGTGTTGGCCGTGAAAAGTCTGTCAGTAATCTGCTCATTAGGTGTGATGACCTATTTAGAATATGTGGTAAAAGCTTGTATGCGGTTAATTTGATCCAGTTCATGACCATTCGGTGCAAATGTATTGACCTGCTGGTTAGCACCAGGAAGAGTTTGTGAAATTCTGAGCAACTGTTAATTCAGAACCATCTATCTTTTAAATGATTAAATTTATAGCTACAGTAATGAAAATAAGTTTTCTCTTAAACCAAACATAACCTGTTGATTTGGTCTGTAATTTAATTATTCAATCTGAGTTGCTCAGTTTTGGAGAATGACTATAAAAACAAATAAAATGCATTTTCACCATCTAAAAATCATGACCCGATTACTCATCAAAATCTCTGACTACCATTGTTTCTAATTTCATATCGCCACCATCATCACCGCACAGAGGGAAGTGTGAATTTGTGAGGCTTGTGTTCAGGACAGCATGACTGTCATAACATGTTCCCTTAAGAGCTTAGCTGTTAACATGAGTACTGATCTTTCATCCAACATGGCAATAGTCCTTGTTTTTTGTCTTTAGCTGAAATTACAAAGTACATCCCATCATTCAGTTCATTTGCTGATTTCTTTTCCAAATTAGTGAAACTGTGATACATGTTCTGAATTTGTGATTCTGCCTCCTTTCTAAAGGTTTCTAAAATGTTTATCTCAAATTTTAGCTTGAATGTGAAAAATCACTGTGTTCACAGCAAAACATTTAATATAACATGTACCTGTACATTTTCTCCTAAGCTATACCAAGTTCCAGTTCTTTTCCCGTTTGTCACTGGAAAAAATAAACTTAACTGCTCCATATTACAGGATAGACGCATTGAAAATGGTTACTGCTGAGTCTCTTGTATAAACCCAATTATAGCTTTTTAAGCTTTCATTTTTTTTAAGACATATCTAATTTCAAGCACAGCTTTTAGTAACTTAGCATTCAGGCTCAAGCATGTTTGCTGTAATACCCTGACCGTAGCCCTGACCCCTAACCTGAGCTGTCAACACAACAGCGCTGTGATGAGTGTTGAGTAAGTACAAAATAGAGTTTTCATAAGTGGAAAAGATGTTTAAACCAACCTGTAAAATATAATTACCGGTCTTATTAAATCACAAATTATATTTTGATTAACCACATTTGTTTTGGAAAACTGAGTTCAGTTTCACAGCCCACACCCAGGCCTAATTACTGCCAGATTTGTAAAATCAAGAAATCCCTTAAATAGAACCTGTATAATAACATGACATAGACTAAAAGATCTGAAAAAGCTACCAATAATGCCCCAATCTAACAGGTAGCAAGCAAAGTCATTGACATCTGTCAGTCTGCGATGAGCTACAAAGCCGTTTCAATGACTTTGGGACTCCAGTGCACCACAGTTATCTATTATCCCCAAATGGCGAAAGCATGAAAGTGTCATGTACCTTCCCAGTCTACCAAAATTACTCCAAAAGCACATTGATGACTTATGCAGGAACTGAGAACAACAACTAACATCTGTCTCAATTAAGGTCAGAGTTAATTTTTTTAACAATAAGAAAGAGGCTGGGGAAACTGTATCCATGGGAAAGTTCCAAGGCAAACAAACACCAAAATAAACAAAGTGCCATCCCACATTTTCCCTAAAACATCTTGACAATCAACATGACTTTTGGTCAAATATTTTGTGGACTGGTGAGAATTTTGTGAGAGGTGTGTGGCAGTTAAATCTGGCATTAAACTAGGACAGTATTTTAGAAAAAGAACATAGTACTGGCAGTCAACGATGGGGATAGTTAGATGGTCTCAAGTGACTATGCTTATTCAGGACCTGAACAACTTAATGTAATTGATGGAGCCACCAATTCTGCGCTCTCGGCGAAATTCCTGTGGACAATCATCGTTCATCAATTCGTGAAGCTCAAGATTTCTTGGTTTATACAGCAGTACAGTGATTTGAAGAATCCAGCAAATACACCTCTGAATTATTAGAAGAAAAAAAATTAAATTAAAGTTTTGTTGTATCCTTCTCAAAGTTGCGATTCTTTGGCATGACCATAAACATCTTTTTCATGTTTGCAAACCCTCCATCGTGGCTGAATCAAAACAATTAACAACAATTAAGTAAATTTAATCATTTTAAACTGCAATTTGTATGTACTCTGGTTTTCTCTGTCTGACCTTAAAATGTATTAGATGATCTGAAACATTGAAGTATGACAGAAAAGCAAAAACAGAATAAAACTATAACCGGGCAAATATTTTATCAGACTACAGCATATTTGGTATACTTTTTTGTTAAATTGCTTTTTTCCTCTGTGCATTTGGGTTAGGGGACATAATGGTCCTCAGTGGCAATGAGAACCTGCTGCTGTGTGGTTGGATTGTCCAACTAATCAGTAGAATTTGATACACGTAGGATGTTGAGGATTGTGCACAATAATTTAGCTTGTATTGGAAGCCTTAAATGCATGTGGACAGCGACAGACATTGCAACACAGAGCTCAGACAGATGTTACTGGTTATAGGGGAAATTCCCAACACATTTTATGCATATGCTCATGTTCGGGTTGTGAAGTTATATGCCACGCAACTTTGGTTTTGCGATCCCGGCTTGATGTTTTTAAAGCTCAAATGGCACTACAAGCTGTGGTGGATCAACTTGTATCATTTGAATATTAAAATGGTCCATAATGGGGGAGTTTGTGGTTGCATCTTTATTGCTGAAATGATCTGAAAAGGGCTATTGTCATCTCCGCCCACACACCTTAAAACAGAGTGCCAGGTAACAAGACAAACATATTTTCTATATTTTATATTTTTCCATTTCTACTCATAACTAAGGTTTCGGGCTCAACTACTTTAAGCTCAGCAGTTGTACACCAGTCAGGCTGAAGTGAAGTAAATAAAACTGATTATTCCTTCATCATGGCACCTATTTTGTGGGTGGGATATATTTGGCAGCAATTTAATATTTTGTCCTCAGAGATGATGCGATAAAGCAGCAAAACTAGGCAAGCATAAGGATTTGAGACAGTTTCTCAAAGGCCAAATTGTGATGGCTAGACAACCATGTCAAAGCATCTCCAAAATCAAAGCTTTTGTCGGGTTTTCCCACTCTGTACTGGTCAATATCTATCTGGTGAACTAGAAACAAGGTCATGAGTGAAGGCTGACCTTTGTGGTCCAATTCAACAGACAAGTTACTCCATCTCAGATTGCTATAGAGGTTTATGCTGGTTCTGATGGAAAGGTGTCAGAATACACAGTGTATCACAGTTCGTTTCTTATGAGGCTGCAAAGCTCCAGATCAGTCAGGGCCCCCATGTTGACACCTGTCCATCCTGAAAACGTCAATACTAGGCACAAAAGCATCAGAACTTGACTACAGAGCAGTGGAAAAAGGTGGCCTGATCTGATGAATCTTGTTTTTGTCGTTGTTTTAGATGAAATGAATGATGGGATGTATGTGAGTCTCTTATCATCTGGAGATAGCAAACCGGCAGAGGCAGTGTTATGCTTTGGGCAATGTTCCCCTAGGAAAACATGAGTCTTGGCATATATCCAACCACTATTTAAACCATTTCATGGAAAAGATAATTAAAGGACTGTGGACTCATTCCGCCGGATAAGTCACTATGCCCTAAAGCTAAAATGGCTCAATGGTTTGGACAAGGACGAGTTTGAAGTGTTGACTTGCTTCCGAATTCTCCACATCTTAGTTCAATCGAGCATCTGTGGGATGTGCCAGATAAATAAGTATTGAGGCATCAACTAGCTAACATCTTGGTGTCTGTTACAACGGGGCACATTTTGGTGGCTAGTAAAGCCCAGATCTTAATGGATCAGGGTTGTTTTGGACCAACCCTCGGATTCATCTGGTTATGCCTGCCTGTAAATCACCTGATTCCAACCACCTGCTGAGCAATGAAAGCCGACAGGGACAATATACTCCTAGTCAGAGGGTGGTGTCAAATCCATAGCAGAAAAAGAAAACAGTGGGTTAGATCACAAGCAGAAGAAAAAAATAAGCCTTGTTTTGAAGAAGTACAGTACAGAGGAGCTTTGCTGCTTTTTCTATTGTAGATAATTAATCTCTGACGCCAAGGATATTCTGTTTAGAAATCCCTTTTATTCCTTCTTTTTTGTTCTTTTCCTCTTCTGAATAAACAGTATATAAACCAGTACATTATCACCCCCCCTTAAGAAGCTGTACTGAAACCTTTGTATCACCAAGTTGAATGCGGTTGTTCAGCTGAGCTAAAAATAGTAGGGACAGGGGCACATTCCCATTCAAAAGGTCCAAGCAGCTTATTTACATGGACACGGAGAGGTATGTCAAGACCTTTAGTTGTCATTTTCTCATGTCATTACGAGTTGTCAATCACAACATGCCTTGTTTCGATAGACCCATACTTCTGCAAGACTTTGCAGGCGTGACTGGCTCACGCTGGACTGCTTCTTCTCCCCGTTTCTGATGTGACTCGTTGACTGCTTGTGGTCCATTCATGTTTTTTTTTACAGGTCAAACTTGCAGAAAGGTTGTTCTTTCTGCCAATTCATAAAAAACGTTTTGTTCTGCTCTAAACTTGCCACCAGGCTTCGATTTTCCGAATTTTTTAATGGACTTCGAACCTTTTCGCTGTGGCCAGCTGTTGTTTTTTTTTTGTTTTTTGTTTTTTCCTGTGTGTGTGTGTGTGTGTGTGTGTGTGTGTGGAAAAGAGAGCTGAGCCCTGCCTAAACAGGTATTGACAGGTAGAGGGGGTTGCAGTGGCCAAATTACATCAGGAACTATAATATTGCTTTCCTCTTACACTGATATGAGCGAATTCTCCAACATTTCATGTTTTGCGGTGGATTCCATTTTGTTTGTTAAATTCCACAATTCCATCTACTTCTACCATGTTGCGGAACTCATACGACCCTACATTTCACAAGCATAGAGAGTGGTAGCAATATATAGGTTTTTTTTGTCATCTCCTTTTTGTTGAATAATTGTTACTTGTCATATATTAAATTATTTATGTTTCAGACTTGAAGGCAGGAAAAGTTTCACCGAAGTAGCTAAAATGTGATTATTTTCTTCCCATGTATCTACATACTCCTTATCTCCTTTAGCTGATTAGAAGTCTTCTTAAAGACTTCGTATGCATGCACACACCATCGTTGAGTGATGTCCACCTGAAACAGATGCGTTAACCAGCATGGAACAGCTGAGTGTAAATCTCTCAGTAAATCTCCTTCCAACTGACCCTGATGGTTCCCAGATTTAATTGAGCACACCCGCAAGGTTCTTCAGGATGTAGTTGCTTCACCGATCTCATTTTATTTTGTAGGTTTAAACAAAAATAAGCGAGTCATTTTGCTTGACCTGTGTTACTAAATTTGTGGAGCATCCAGAAGTTTATTTACTCATCTGATTTAATCTAAGGGATTTTGCCTGCCAGCATTTTCCATTTCACTTTCCTAAACTGTCTGTTTTCATTGTTGCACAGCTCCCTGCTGCAGCATAACAGCAAACATGTTGGCATCTCTGAAAGTACAGGGGCTAAGAGTGCTGATCTCAAACTGCACATATAATTATTATCACATTTCAAGTTTCAGCAGATGCGCGGTGATATGATAAAACACTGGCTTTCTTGCGGAGTTTATTTATACCTGGAGGGAAGAGTTGGCAGGAGGAGGTAGTGCTGTCTGTAGATGTGTACTGACTCTGTTCTCCATGCTGCCTAATCCCCATATCAAATTGTTTCCTGCACTCCACAGGAAGTTTCCTGCTAAAGGCCCCATCACCACAGCCTCTGCTAGGGCTTCTGGGAATGTGGGGGTGGTAGGTGGGGGCAGTGTTGGAGGTTAGATTGAGGCTGAGGGGCTATTGGACAGCTGTGGAGATGCAAAGCCATCGCATGAATTATGCTCAAACATCCCCCCTAAATTTAAAGACAGTTTTTAATACATATACAGTACCATTAAAAGTGTTTGATCCCTTACAAAGTTCTTCTGTTTCACTTTCTTTTACAATTAAATCTGTCAGATTCTCAAACTTTATTATCAGAATATGATGGAATGAGGATAGATAAAGGGTTATTTGATTTATCGAGGGGTAATTAAGGTATCAGGACAAACGTGGGACTATGTGAATTAGTATTTGCCCCCTAAACCGTATGACTGGTTGTCCCACCCTTGAGGGCCACAAATGCCATTAAACATTCTCAAAAACAACTCTTTTTACGTCACTGTGGAGGGATTCTGGCCTGCTCTTATTCACAGAATTGTTTTAATTCAGTGACTCCGGAGAAGAAGCTGCAAAGCAGCTCCAAACCAGCTCCAAACCATGACACTACCACCACCATGTTTGACTGACGGTATGATGTTCTTTTTCTGAACTGCTTTTTTAAGATTAACACCCAATGTAACAGAACACCTTCCAGGAAATACTACTTTTTTATTACCAGACAACAGAATATTTACCAAAAACTCTTCGAGATCATGGATCAGGACATTCTCTGGCAAGTGTGAGACTGCTCTTCATGCTCAGCAGTGGTTTATACCTTGGAACTTTCCCATGAATGCAGTTTTTGCCTGGTCTCTTTTGTTATCATTAAATCATGAATAGTGACTTTAACTGAGACAAATGAGGCCTACAGGTCTCTGGGTGATGGTCTGGGTTCATTGGTGACCTCCTGGATGAGTTATTAGCATGCTCCCAGAGTAATTTTCGAAGGCCTGCCAGTTCTGGGAAGATTTGCCACTGTCCCATGTTTTCTTCTTTGGTGGATATTGGCTCTCACTGTGGCTTGCTGGTAACCATTTGCAGACTGATGGATGTCAATCATTTCTTTTTGAACATGGTTTGTTGCTTTTTGAGAACTTTTGGCCTACTTCAAGTTGTGAGACAGGTTCGGTTTAGGTTATTTCTAGATTTTAAAGGTCCGTTATCAGGTCTGGGTGTGGTGAATGATGGTGAACCAAAACAATGTGGTTAATTACTGTTAATTCTGGATTTTTCAAGGGGCACAGTTATATTGCCACATGGGTTTAGCTAGTTTGGATAGCTTTGCTTGGCCCATTATTAGTATGTTTGGTAAGGAAACAATCACAAATTAGTTTATCTTGAAATAACATTAAATGACTCCTGATAAGAGATGCTGACAACAGAAATCAGCAGTTTAAGGTACTTAGCTGATTTTCCACATTGACAAGAAGTCTTCAAAAGGGATAATGGACATCCTTGATTTTTATGTTTTATTTTTGGATACAGTAGTTCAGCAGACTCTGTAACAAGCAGCATACGGTTTAAAGGTCAGGCATTTTGTGCTGTTTAAAGTTGAAATTGGGGCTTGATGAAGTTCCCTTTTCCTCCAGTAACCCCTCTCTTTTTCTGTTTGCACAGTCCCATAAGGAACAGCAAATTTGACTTAATAGTATTTTTTTTAAATGAGACCTTGTTACATTAAGGTGAATATTTTGAGAAAAATCATTTTTGGCATAATCCAAATGTCATGACCATACAGCAGGTGAGGGTTGGAACATGGACAGGACTATAGGTGAAGAGCTTTTCCTTTTTGGTTAACTCCTTTCTCACCATCACAGATTGGTGCAGTGCTTCTGACAAAGTCTCAATCAATCTGTTAATTTTCTGCTTTTTTTCGGTCATCACTTTTGGAAAAAGGCAACCACACTTGGGCCACTGACCAATCTCTAACCCAGAGGGTTCTGTTTTAGCTTTTTTCAAATAAGCAAAAGCAGACCTAAAAGGTGTTTTTAGTTTGCAAAACTGATTATTTCTGCCTGAAACTCTTGTGTGTGAGTCATTTAGGGTTTACCTTCTTAGCTTTTAGCTTCAATTAGTCATTTGAGATGGTCTAAGTTTTTGGCACTCTAGCAGTGACTCAGGTTCGCATCTCCAGGGGCGGCATCTCATTAAATGTTTATTTGTGTATGCTAAATTGATATATTGGCGTTGCAACAGTAGCAAACATCAGTCAAGAAATTCTGCTTCAACATGTGCACTGTGAATGCCAGGCCACAAGCTTCCCTCAGGGAGTGTTTCTATACATACTGTCTACATCCAGTTTAAGCTGTCTGGGTGTCTCTGCTATGCAGGAGGGCGCATTAACAACCCCAAATAAGAGATGTCGTCATATTTCTGTGTTTATTTTAATGCATTTAAGTATACCCAGCAGTTGCATCAAGCAAGCAGGCATACTGACACCATATGACCTGAGATGACAGAGACCCGAATTTCTCTCTGCTCTGCTTTTACGTCACACCTTATATCTTTTTCCAAATACATAAAGGAACGTTTTCCAGCTTCACTGGTTCTACTGTCTGAATATAAGCTCTGGTTAGAGTGACCACAGTATTGCAATCACCATTTGCAAATTGGATCATAAAGTAACCAAATGTCCATGCATCTTTGAGAATCTGTGTCACAAAATGTTGCAGATCAGCTCCGAGTCCACCGAAATTAAGGAAATGGCCTCAGCAGTCTGCAGTAAGATAAGTCTTAGCAGATAAGGCTATATTGGGATTTATTGATTACTACTGCCTTCCGTGTGGAGGAACATTCTGCACTTATATGATCGATAATGACATAAATCAGCTGACGGAGGCTTGGGTGACTGAAGGCCAATGACCCTGGGAGGCAGGTCCCACTTTATTTGTCTCTCCAGTAATCCCAGGAGGCGGTCAGAGGGGGAGGATGAGGACAGGAAGTCTTGAACCTCACATTTTTACCCAGGAAATGGAGAAAATAAACAACTTATTTTATAAATAAACGAGGAGAGATTAGGCTGAGATTAATCTTTGTTTTTAGTTTAACACATAAAAACTTGAGTTTTTGTCCAACTCATTGATCATTTTGGTTTTTCTTACAAACAGACAAATGTACACCCTATCAAAAACCAGAAAAAGACCATGCTACTTCTTATTTCACCTCAACAACCATATATGTCTGGGTTTTTAACTGTACTTATGCTTCTTAAACTGTGATCGGCTTATATGCCTAACATTCCTGTTTTGAAATTTTATAAAATTTTAGGTACGCTATGATATGAAGGATAATATTCTACTTCAGAGTTTTCCAAGTATTAAAGATTTCAACTGTATCTAAGATTTTCCAGATGTCAAATAAAGACAACAATAAAAGAGATCCTTGACCACTCTTCTGAATTAGAAGCCAGCTCTAGCATACACTGTTTAATGATTTATAAAACAACTGATAATAAAACCCAGGTAGGCTAAGATTTTGTCGCCAAATTTCCATAACATCATAAAAACAAAGAAATATATACAAGTTTTTCACCACACAACATCTGACCAGATGCTAAAGAAGGCACTGTTTATAACAATGTAGTTGTGGTAGCTGCTTGATGGGTGGAACAACAGTAAGAGAAAGAGCAGCCGTTCAGCAGATTTACAGATGGTTTTGATGTTTTTGCTTTTAACCATCTAAGACGTTGACCTATTGAACCTTTTGCCTTTACTTTGACCGGCGCAATCTGGCTGGCCGAGAGTCAGCCCGGCGTCGCCCTGTCACGTTTATTTTCAGTCGCCTGTTTGGCTGGCCAGCCAAAGTGATAAAAAAGACTCGAGCTGTGCATCAGTGTGCGTTCGCAGGTTGCGTGCTACGGGAGGGGTGGGGAGGGAAAACACGAGACGGCGGATATTTGTAGCACTTCTTTCAGTCCCCCCTGCCTGACCTTCTCCACCTAAGCATATGTGAGGGGCTTGCGAGTTGGCAGAGTTGCATGGTGATTGGAAGTTGGAAGTCACAGCCAGCAGTGTGTCTCTGAGCCAGTTAGAGTAACCCTCCAATTTTTGAGGAAGACTTGAGCTGAGAGGGATGCTGGGTTATTTACATTCTGTTTCTGCTCTTCTGCACAGGCACACTGTCTCTCAGTCACCTGTAAAAATGAAGAAACCGACCAGTAAGGATAAAGGGATGGGTGTGGATGAAGACCCAGATCTGATAGTAAAAGGTGAGTCTGAAAAATCACTTTAGCCTTTAATCATCAATCAATCAGTGCATTCAGTTATTCATATAAGGTGTACAATATGTGCAAGTGGCATTATAATCAAAACTTTCATTTTTCCTACTTGTGTTACATTGATGCTATTTGAATCATTTTGCATGTTGAAATAATAGAACTATTGACAAAACTATTGGAAAATTCCTGAAATTTTGATGAACTCTTATGTATGTCCTTTTACATTTCACAAATCAAAAAAAACATAAACCCTAAATAGTTTTAATCACTGAAGAAACACCTTAATGTGCTAGATTATGATTTTTCTTGTAGTTAATTGTGGAACGTGTTTCACGATCCAGATTGTCTCTTATATTTATGTAAGGAGAGTTACTGGCATCAGTCTTTCATGTCTAGTACTTTTGAGTAATGATCTCATGAGATATTTCTGTGCAAATATGTTTTCTCTTTTACTTCTGCTAATAGGCAGCATTAAAATGCTGTTGCTTGCATGTGTTGTGTTTCCACAGTCACATTGCCTAATTCTGACTGCAGTTGCCATGCATCTCTGGCTTGCCCTCCTCTCTATGCACCCTCTGTTTCTCTGGTTAGGTTTTCTGTGGAGCTATATTGCCTTGTAAGAGTATTCATGCCCCTTGAACTTTTTGACATTTACTCACCTTGCAGATGCAAACATCATAGTATTTTCTTCAGCTATTATGTGTTAAACAAATACAAAGAAGTGCACAATTGTGAAGTGAAAGAAAAATACTTACTTTTTTCATAAATAAGTATCTTTAAAATTTTATGTGTAAATGAATTGATCCCCTTTGCCCCCACTAAATGAAATCTTGTGCAACCCGTTGCCTTCAGACGTCACCTTATTAGTAAATAGAGAATGCAATGTTCTGGGCTACCATCTGTTAACACCATGGTGACACATGGTAGTGGCAGCATCATGCTTTGGAAATACTTTTCTGCTGCCGGGACAGGGAAGCTGGTCAGAGATTATGGGGAAAATAGATGGATCTAAATACATACTATTTTAGGCTGTAAAGAGATAAAAACTAGGACAGAGGTGTATAAGCGGCAGGAATGAAACCAGATGCAAAATGAGCCGGTATTTTCCGAATATCCTTGCATAAAGCCTATACTTGTTTTCACATGGACTGGACTCGGGTTTCGGTTTCTGGTGCATTTTTGATTAAAACGTGTTTGGTCTGGACCATTGTGCCCTAAACTATGCCATATCAACCTGTTAGGGATAACCTTTTATTTATATGACTCATAGCTGTTTTTCCCACTTATACCATAATAATATAAAAACTAGTTCTGTTTCCTTTTTGTTAGAATAGGATAAGAATGCTCATCGACACACATTACAAGGATAAATGGCCCAAGGTTTGTCATCAATGACCTGTGCATGGGGCACTGGGTTTGATGGTGGAGCAGGCTGTAACTGGTTAGAATGCAGCAGCACACTTAGATTAAGGATGGACACCCACTACTACACAACCTACCAGATAGACACCACAATGGTGACACATAGTCTGCTGATAAACACTGAGGGAGGGCACATCCATTGCATTGGAGTGCCAGATATAAAACTACATGTGACCTTCTTTCGGGGCTCTTCGTCATCCTTTCACAGACGGCGACGGTCCGACACGAGAGCCTCGGCGCTGATCTCTGTAATCATTTCTCTGCCTAATTTAGAATAAAGGAGCTGAAAGTTAGAAACTGTTTGAGAGTCGTTCCTTTAAGAGTCAGTGTGTGAGTGTGATCGCTTCTGGGGACCAAGGACCGGAGGAACTCCGACAGGTCTGACCGCCAACAGGGTGCGGTAGCAAGGACAAACCTCTCCTCTGCATCAGTCAGGCAGATCAGCTCTGCTGCGCGCTGGCGAACACCTGATCTGTAACACATGAACATGCACTGCAGGGTGGCCAGCTGAGCTGAAAATAAAGAGAGGAGATCAGAAAAAAAGCCCAGGCTACTAAAACAAACAGTGGCACTTATTAAAAACTATAAATGCATGGCTGTGAGTCATTTCACTAAATGAAGACCAAACACGTTTTAATCAAAAATGCACCAGAAACCGAACCCCGAGTCCAGTCCATGTGAAAACAAGTCCAGGCTTAATTATGCAAGGATATTCGGAAAATACCTGCTCGTTTTGCATCTGGTTTCATACCCGCCGCTTAGTCTGGCGGTTCTTTTGCTTTATGTTGAGAGCATGGGAAATCTCCAACATGGACTTAAAATGCTGTGCAAATCTGTCAAGATCATATTTTCTCCTCTGAGATGTGCGTCGTGTATTCACGTGAGCTGCTTCTATCGGTGAAGCATGTTATCTTTCAAAACCAATCACATATACAGGGGTTGGACAATGAAACTGAAACACCTGTCATTTTAGTGTGGGAGGTTTCATGGCTTAATTGGACCAGCCTGGTAGCCAGTCTTCATTGATTGCACATTGCACCAGTAAGAGCAGAGTGTGAAGGTTCAATTAGCAGGGTAAGAGCACAGTTTTGCTCAAAATATTGAAATGCACACAACATTATGGGTGATATACCAGAATTCAAAAGAGGACAGATTGTTGGTGCACATCTTGCTGGCGCATCTGTGACCAAGACAGCAAGTCTTTGTGATGTATGAAGAGCCACGGTATCCAGGGTAATGTCAGCATACCACCAAGAAGGACGGACCACATCCAACAGGATTAACTGTGGACGCAAGAGGAAGCTGTCTGAAAGGGATGTTCAGGTGCTAACCCAGATTGTATCCAAAAAACATAAAACCACGGCTGCCCAAATCACGGCAGAATTAAATGTGCACCTCAACTCTCCTGTTTCCACCAGAACTGTCCGTCGGGAGCTCCACAGGGTCAATATACACGGCCGGGCTGCTATAGCCAAACCTTTGGTCACTCATGCCAATGCCAAACGTCAAGGAGCGCAAATCTTGGGCTGTGGACAATGTGAAACATGTATTGTTCTCTGATGAGTCCACCTTTACTGTTTTCTCCACATCCGGGAGAGTTACGGTGTGGAGAAGCCCCAAAGAAGCGTATCACCCAGACTGTTGCATGCCCAGAGTGAAGCATGGGGGTGGATCAGTGATGGTTTCGGCTGCCATATCATGGCATTCCCTTGGCCCAATACTTGTGCTAGATGGGCGCGTCACTGCCAAGGACTACCCAACCATTCTTGAGGACCATGTGCATCCAATGGTTTAAACATTGTGTCCTGAAGGCGGTGCCGTGTATCAGGATGACAATGTGCACCAATACACATAGCAAGACTAGTGAAAGATTGGTTTGATGAACATGGAAGTGAAGTTGAACATCTCACATGGCCTGCACAGTCACCAGATCTAAATATTATTGAGCCACTTTGGGGTGTTTTGGAGGAGCGAGTCAGGAAACGTTTTCCTCCACCAGTATCATGTGGTGAGCTGGCCACTATCCTGCAAGAAGAATGGCTTAAAATCCCTCTGACCACTGTGCAGGACTTGTTTATGTCATTCCCAAGATGAATTGATGCTGTATTGGCCGCAAAAGGAGGCCCTACACCATACTAATAAATTATTGTGGTCTAAAACCAGGTGTTTCAGTTTCATTGTCCAACCCCTGTATATAGAATATCGATGATGTATTACAGACAATTCCAGTTCCCACGGTCCCTGAATGCAACAGTTGGGAATATGTTGTTCAGCCGCTGTGTTGAGCTGTCTGTCATGATTCTGCACCCCCGTGATCTGAGGCCCCGCCCCCCACGCCAAAATAGGGCCAAAAGTTTGAAGCCGAAAAACAAATCGGCAAGTTTGAAAAAAAAAAACTTGAATCTGAGAAGTAGTTTTGAACTTTTTTTTCCAGTTTCACATCTGTTTTGTTTTTTTCAGTTGCAAAACTTTTTTTCCAGTTTTTACATTTTTTGGGGGGAGGTTCAAAATAATTTTTCAGGTTCAAATGTTTTTCTTTTGAACAAACTTTTATTTTTCAGGTTCAAACCTTTTTCTTTTGAACCAATTTTATTTTTCAGTTTCAAAACTTTTTCTTTTGAACAAACTTAATGGCCCCAATTTAGTTCCATAGAGGTTGATATTCTAGAAGTACATTGACCCAAAACATACAGCTATAGTTACAATGGAATAGATTAGAATAATGCATATTTGTGCGTTAGAATGGCATATGCCAGTCTAGATCGAAATCTCATTAAGAATCTGTGCCAAGATATAAAAAGTCTTCCATGCAAATCCCAATAAAATACATTGCAGCTTTTGGTTTTAGTCATCAGTTAGTCAGTCAGTCATTTTCCACCGCTTATTCCATAGTGGGTCGCGGGGGAGCTGGTGCCTATCTCCAGCAGTCTATGGGCGAGAGGCGGGGTACACCCTGGAGAGGTCGCCAGTCCATTGCAGGGCAGCACACAAACAACCATGCACACACTCATTCATACTCCTAAGGGCAATTTAGAGTGACCAATTAACCTAACAGGCATGTCTTTGGACTGTGGGAGGAAGCCAGAGTACCCGGTGAGAACCCACGCATGCACGGGGAGAACATGCAAACTCCATGCAGAAAGACCCCCGGCCGGGAATCGAACCCAGGACCTTCTTGCTGCAAGGCAACAGTGCTACCAACTGCGCCACCGTGGTGTTTACATGACAAAATGTGAAAACGCTCAAAGAGATGGAATACTTTTGCAAGGCACAGTATTTTCCGGCAACACTGTCATTATTTCCAAGATTCCAATCGTTGTACCACCACTCTTGATCAGAAATCACTAGACTGCACCAGTACACACATCTCACAATGAAGGACACCTGAGGGTGTTTGATAATCCCGCTCATTTTTCTCCATGTGACTTTGAAGAATGCCTCCATTAGTGCATTTCTCTTCCTGCACGTTTGTTTCTCTTTTTTTCCAGCTAGACATCCTGAGGGTACATTGGGCGAAAATTGCCCCAGTATCTTAAATAGGTCACCGCCAATGCAGATATAGACTTATGGTGTGAGGATGAATTGTAAAACCCATGGAGTGGTGACAGAAAGAGATGTTGACATTGGTTTATTGACATACCTTTGTTGATTTACGGTTAAAATTACTCCTCACATGATGCATGGCTTTACATGCTCTAGTAAACTGCAGCATAGCTGTTTGGATGTGCCTGATCCAACAGGAGAGAAAGGGTTATGCAAGTTTATTTTTGTACAAATGTGAAGTTCATCCTGCCATTTACACATTTCAAAAACTTCACTGTCAGTTAATAGTATGGGATTTTTTTGGGTAGAACTTTGGCAAGTCAGAAGCCTTTACCTCTGATTTAGCTTTAAAAAAGCAAGATGTTTTGCTTTGCTTTAATCAAATGTAAAAAAACTAGCAGAGTTGTTTCTTTTCCCCCCTAAATGTATTGTCCTGTAATGTTATGCATGGAATAAAAATCCAGTATTCTGAAAGCAGCTGGAGGCTTGCAGAAAAAGAAATAGAAATACACAGAGGGAGATTGTTTTCTCAATCTATGTTTGAGGGGGCAGGGCACTAAGAGGTCAGAGGTCACAAATGAAACAAATTAAGGACGAGCCGTGGCCCCCAGGGGAAACATTAGCAGGCTACAGAGATGGGATCCAGATGGAAGAGCCTGAGAGGGTTATACACAGGGGGGTCTGAGGACTCTTCTGCTCTTTCTGCCTTTCTCTGCTTTTTTTCGTATCACACCAGTTAAAGTTGCTAAAAAGCAGTGCATCTGTGGGACATCCAGTCTCTGTGATGAAGGCCTCAGCAGAGCAGTCATGCCCTTCTCTCCATGCTCTTGCCCAGACAGCTCGTCTGTCTCAGCCGTTCCACATCCAGCCTGTTGGCAAGCTCAGCCCTGCTTTAGCTCATGATTTTTATTTATCTATTTCATGCCGGGATTTGATTCGCACCCCATCTGATGTGGTGTAAAGTACCTCCTAGATTTTTTTTTTTTTACTTGAGCTATATTTGGTGCTTTAACACAGGTTCTAAACCTCCACTTACAGCATAAGGAGGTGTCCTCAAACAGGAATCTTAGTCTACACCCCCTGACTCACAGTTCTCTCTTGAGCTTCATTTTTGAGCAGCAGCAAAGCAGGGGGATTTTTGTACTTTGGGGCAAGGTTAAAAAGGAAATATGAAGAGAGCAAGTACAGAAGGAAGAAAGATGTTGGCTAAATAAACGCTGGCTGACAGGTGGCACACAGCTTACTGACCGCAGAGGAAGTTGTGATGCTGATCGTGGCGTCATTAGTTTTCACAGGATTGGAGGCTGACGATCTACTTCCTAATTGTTCCTCTTAAAAGTACTCCCAACATGGGGTGCATGAGCCTGGTGCTCTCACCATGTATTTGTTCCGCTGCCATTATTAAACGGCACCTAGAACTGCACCAGGTGGCCTACGACAGCTCCCTTTGCTCTCGATAACTCTCAGAGCCGTCACTGTCAGCTCTCTGTATAAACTTTGAGCACCACCCACACCGCTACCAGAGCTCTTCTGCCCTCCTCTGTGTGTCTACAGGCAGTATTTGAATCGGGATCTGCCAGGATTACTTATTTATCTGCTCTCAGATTAAGTACTTATTAAGAACGATTTGCACACATAGTCTAAGGGAGGAGAAGTTCACTGTGAACAGTGGTTCCGTTTTGTTGCAGCCTCAGAAAATCCTTAGAGCTTTTGGAGCGCAACAGCATTGCATTGTAGAGACAGGCCTGGCAAGTACAGAAGGCATGTCTACAAGCATGACTGCAGTTGTCTCTTTGTCTCCCTCCCTGTCACTTTGCTACAGTAACACTCTCTCCTCTCGCTCTGTCAGCAACAAAAGTGGTAATTATGTTGGCTGCATGCAACAGTTAATATCTATGCTATTAGCTGCTTGTATTTGTACCCCCTTGTACGGTGGTTCTGAAACTTTTAATACCAGTAACTAAGTTTTCCTCGTATCACTACACTGACAGACGTTTTAAATTAGAATGTCATAGAAAAGTACAACGCACATCAACAATGTCAGACGCTTGTTATTTTCTGCCAAATCACTCCACACCAGTTGCATCTGGTTGGTGGCCGATTCTCCAAGACATGATCCCAAACTTGCTGCTTTGAGGAGTGTCGAAGTTCTTGATAAAACTCCTCAATGCTAGAGTCCAGTATCCTGTCCGGTCTCATTGCACCTCAGTGCAACATGTCTGTGTTAAAGATGCCAGTTTATGTGTGTCAGTTGATGAGATGAGATGCCATGTCCTGATATGTGTTCTGCTTTAACTAATTTCTGCAATTCAATTCAAACAGTAAAACTCATTTAGATTTATTAAACACTATGGATCATGTCTGTGGTTATCCCTGTTGCTTAGCCAACCTTTTCCTTTACACTTTTTGGTAACTTTCCATTAACTTTCTATTAACATGCCTGCATACAGCACCCTGAGAACACTTAGCTTCTTAAGCAGTGACCTTTTCTGGGTTACACATTCCTCGTACTCGTACTCGTCGTCTTCCGCTTATCCAGGGCCGGGTCGCAGGGGCAGCAGACTCGGCAGAGACACCCAGATGTCCCTCTCCCCAGACACCACCTCCAGCTCCTCCGGGGGGAGCCCAAGGCGTTCCCAGGCCAGCCGAGAGACATAGTCCCTCCAGCGTGTCCTGGGCTGTCCCCTGGGCCTCCTCCCGGTGGGACGTGCCTGGAACACCTCCCGAGGAAGGCGTCCAGGAGGCATCCGGTATAGATGCTCGAGCCACCTCAACTGGCTCCTCTCGATGTGGAGGAGTAGCGGCTCTACTCCGAGCCCCTCCCGGATGGCCGAGCTCCTCACCCTATCTCTAAGGGAGTGCCCGGCCACCCTACGGAGGAAGCTCATTTCAGCCGCTTGTATCTGGGATCTCGTTCTTTCGGTCATGACCCAAAGTTCATGGCCATAGGTGAGGGTAGGACCGTAGACCGACCAGTAATTGGAGAGCTTCGCTTTTCGGCTCAGCTCTCTCTTCACCACAACGGACCGGCACAGTGCCCCCATTACTGCGGCAGCCGCACCGATCCGTCTGTCGATCTCCCGCTCCATTCTTCCCTCACTTGTGAACAAGCCCCCGAGATACTTGAACTCCTCCACTTGAGGCAGGAACTCCCCTCCAACCTGAAGAGGACAAGCCACCCTTTTCCGGTTGAGTACCATGGCCTCTGACTTGGAGAAGCTGATCTTCATCCCAGCCGCTTCACACTCGACTGCGAACCGCCCCAGCGCATGCTGTAGGGATTGGCTAGAGGAGGCCAGCAGGACCACGTCATCTGCAAAAAGAAGAGACGAAATCCACTGGTCCCCAAACCAGACCCCCTCTGGCCCTTGGCTGTGTCTAGAAATCCTGTCCATAAAAGTTATGAACAGGACCGGTGACAAAGGTCAGCCCTGCCGGAGTCCAACATGCACCGGGAACAGGTCCGACTTAGTGCCGGCAATGCGGACCAAATTCCTGCTCCGCTTGTACAGGGACCGGGTGGCCCCTAATAAAGGGCCCCCAACTCCATACTCCTGGAGCACCCCCCACAGGGCATCACGAGGGACACAATCAAATGCTTTCTCCAGGTCCACAAAACACATGTGGACCGGTTGAGTAAACTCCCATTAACCCTCAAGTACCCTGTAGAGGTTATATAGCTGGTCCAGTGTTCCACGGCCGGGACGAAAACCGCACTGCTCCTCCTGAAGCCAAGGTTCGACTATCGGCCGGACTCTCCTCTCCAATACCCTGGCGAAGGCCTTACCAGGGAGGCTGAGGAGTGTGATCCCCCTGTAGTTGGAACACACCCTCCGGTCACCCTTATTATGAAGGGGGACCACCACCCCAGGCTGCCAGTCCAGAGGCACTGTCCCCGACCGCCACGCAATGTTGAAGAGGTGTGTCAACCATGACAGCCCCACAACATCCTGAGATTTGAGGTACTCAGGGCGGATTTCATCCACCCCCGAAGCCCTGCCACCGTGGAGCTTTTTAACCACCTTTTACACATTCCCTTTAGAGTCATTGGCTGTTTGCTGTAGTCTTTCCCGTGATGGTGTAGGTCATAACATTTCAGACTTCAAAATATATATTTGTAATTTTCCTTATGTTATCAAATTTTCTGAAAAAATAGATTTTTAAGGTTTTGTTAACTGGAATCCATAATCATAAAAAAATCATATTAAAATCCCATGAGGTTTGAATTTGAAGTGAAAAACTTGGGTCTTTCTCTCCAATACTGACCTCAATATCCAATATGGGTGCCATAGTAAAAAAAAAAAAAGTCTTACTTTCTGACAATTTTTATCTAAATAATTTTCACACACACTATTGTAGAGTGAACATGTAAATACAGTTTTTGAAAATACTATGCTGTTTTTTTAGTTGAAACTGAAACACGTGTGAGCTGGGAAGTTCCAACTTTAGTGGTTAATGTTCTAGGTTCACAATTGTCCACTTTAGTTTGCATATGGAGTACTCAAAACCTTCTCCACTGCACTTCCCTTTTTAAGAAATGTCCAAGAAGCAAAAGTCGACATGTTTGAACAACTTATCTTTGACTCTTTGGATGTTTAATAGCTTTTCATAACAGTTATTACCTGTAATTTGTTTGGATTTTCTTAGCAAATAATTGATACCAAGGTCTGTTCTAAAGACTACTAAAGGCAGCCCAAGTACTTGTATAAGTTGTATTATAGTCTGAGATCTGCGGTCAGAGTATTTACCCTATATTTAAAAAAACCTGATCTTTGTGAATATTTGGGAGTGTTTGCATAGTTTTGTAAATGTGCTCTGTCACTCGTAAAGTAATGAAATATAAAAAAAACAGTAACTTGGACTCAACTAGCACTGTGTCCTGCTGGCAAATCTTCTGATTATTTTCTTGATAAATTGTTTTCTTAGGTTTTGAAGTTGTCAAATGATGCTGGTGTTTCCTGTCAAAAAAGGTTGGCTGTTGCGGGAGGTTGGTGGCAGCTGGGTAAAGCATCGTCGTTACTGGTTTGTGCTGAGCCACGATTCCCTCGACTATTACACCGGGCCGGAGAAAGGCGCTCGGAGACTGGGCACACTGGTCCTCACCAGTCTCTGCTCCGTCATTTGGCCAGACAAGCAGACATACAAAGAAGCAGGTGAGCTCAGAAAACCTCATACTCGGAAAGCACACAGAAATAACCAGAAGTAGACCCGTATGGTTTCCAAGAATGTATGTAAAGTTTAGCCAGACCTGCTTTAACTCCTTACTGGGAATCATTAGACTGAGTTTTTCCTTGTTTTTTTTAAAGGTTAAATCTGGTCATTCACTTTTCCTTCCCATGTGTGACACATACATGTACTTTTGGGAAGTCCCCGTTGCATTTTCTTCCAAAACATGACTCAGGGCTGAATTAGAAGCCTTGATGTACCCCTTCCCTTTTTTAGATGAGCAAAACAAAAGATTTATAGATTTGAGAAGAAAAGTCTTTGTTGTGTGACACAGGGATGACCCTACTCATGTTGCCCTCAAAGTCTGTCTGTCTGCCTGTCTGGTTGGCTGCTCATCGGTGGAGGAGGTTATGTCCTGCTGATTTAACCAAAACCACTTAAAACACCCTGAACTGTTCTCTAAATCCAAGCCAAAACGTAACTCTTGCTAAATCATTGAACCCAGGAACTTTTTTGGACAGAAGTGCGTTTTCAACAGCAACTTTGTCACAAACTCAGTTGACTAGTCCACCACTGAATAGGTCTGTTTCCTCTAAGCCACTGATAAATTTGTCACAAATGAGTTGCATGAAATCTTTACTTCCTCTGTTGATTTTTCTTTATTTTTTTTACAGAGGGACTGTAGTTCCCTATTAGGACTTCTGGCATTATTAACCCTTATCAGTAGAAGTAATTTAAAGGCACCAAACCTTAGAAAATAAAAAGTGTCAAACCAGCATGTTCAAAGCTTTCCAGTCTTTAATAAAACCCTCTTAAGTTTTGGTCTGTACTTTATCTAGAAGCTAACCAAAGAAGGATATGGTACCAAGACACATAGCAGGGAAGCCTTTAATGGCCGTGTAGTTGAGGATCAAATCAAACAGCCTGGGCTATATTTAATACTTCCTCTGAGCATGTAGGAAGATTCTTCTTTTTTAAATTGAATTTCGTTGCCTGTTCTCCAAGGGCAGACTTACTGCAGAATAGCTCTTCTTGTTTTGTTTTAGTGTGGGCTGAGGTTTTGCTCAGTCTGACCTTTGATCCTCAGTGAATCTGAGAGAGGTAATCAGGGAAAGAGAGAAAGTCTAGGTGTCACTGTGTAGCGCCACTTCCTTTTTACTTAAATTACACTGAAATATCAGGTTCGGGTTGGACTTGTGTCATTTGTTATTTTTTAGGTTACTGGAGCATTACTGTTTATGGACGGAAGCACTGCTACAGGCTGTACACCAAGCATTTCAATGAAGCTGTGCACTGGGCCTGCGCCATCCAGAAAATCATCGATACCAAATCCCCGGTGGAAACGCCGACACAGCTTTTGATTCGAGACATCGAGGTGGGTCACATGAAAAAAAAAAATAAACGCACGTAAGCATGCACACAATTGCTGCCAAACTACTTGTGATAAGAGCCACCAAACACAAACAGCCATCGGACTGCTCATTATTCACCTCTCTGTGTTATCATGGAAACCACACGGCCTCAGCATTCTGGGAGTCCAAAGTTTACTCTAGAAGCATTTTTCTCTTTTCAATGAACTCTTTTTCTGTCATCAAACCAGAACAGGATACAAAAACAGAAAGCTGGTTTAAAGATAGAGGAATTTCCAGGTATTTAACCTTAAATTTCCATGCACAGAGTCCAATTTATATACATTTTGGGTTGAGTTGCAGGAGAACAAATTGTGCTGTGCTCTCATTCAGCAGAGAAGGGACTTTCTTGCATCAGTCCATCCTTGGGGGTTAAAAAAGGGGCAGGTTTTGGCAAAGGAGGTGAATGAGGGCAAGGCAAGAAGCACTGGGTCCAGATAAGCAGCCTTTCGCATGGCCTCCTGTCCCCGTAATCTCCCAACGAGTCTCTAATCTTCAAGAAAGTGGTTAATCTACTTGCCTCTGTCTATCACTGTGTGCTCAGCTTGAACGGTCCGAGCTTATATTTGGAAGAAAGAAGAGGCCTCTTTTTAAAGGGCTCTTACATCATTTTGTAAGCAGACTGAAAGGAGAGCAGGAGTGAAAGATGAGAAAAATTTAAATGATCAGATAAATGTTTGAAGCACAAGCAATGTAGCCATAAGGAAATGTGTTACAGGATTGAAAAAACAGTCAAGAAGAGAAAATAACACCATTCAAAAAAAAAAAAAAATTGCTTCATAGTCATTCACATTCGATTGTCAAATGTCTAAATTACAAAAAACAAAATTACAAAAAAGAATCAAAGGATTTTGTTTAGGTTGGACCAATCTGCATTCTCCCAAGAACTGGCAGTGTTTTAGGTCTGTGTTTGTCTGTGATAGATGGTAAAACTCTAAATATCTAAAGTGCCACTTCTTTTCCAAACTGGTTTCTAACCCTAAAGACCAATTGCTGAGCCCAAAGCTGTTTACAATCCACCTACCAGCTTGTAGGTGAGACTTTTTCACATTTTGTCACATTTCAGTCACAAGCGTCAGTGTTTTATAGACCAACACAAAGCTGTGTACAGTTGTAAAATGAAAGGAAAATGATTCTTCTCTAAAACTATACATTTTAGATATTTTTCAAAAACTTTTCACCCAGTTCCAATAACACAGTTTGAATTTCTGCAATGTGAGGAAAATGTGAAAAAGTTGAAGAGAAATTATAAATTTTTGAAGAATCTCACCTAGTTTTCACAAGACTCAAGAGTATTTTCTTATATTTTAAATAAATGATAGTTATGGCATTTATAAAGTGTAAATTTTTGGATCTAACCTTAGCATTATCATCTGTATTTTCTTTGAAACACATCTGAGTTGCTGCATCCGACCAAGGACAACCACAGAGCAGCATCTTATTCCCACCGTATAAACAGAAGACTGTGTTAACTTTGCCACACTAAGGAGGGCAAAGCTGACTCGTTTCACTGCGAGACAGACTTAGAGAGAGAGGGAAAAAAGGAGGGATTGGAGGAGTTGCAGAGTCAAGTGAAAGCCAGAGCCGTTGCAAAGTTACTAATGAGCAACAGGTGCTTGGAGGCAGTAGCGTGGAAGCCATCTGTACTGCTGGAAGGCATCTATCCACATACGCAGTTAAAGACAGAAATGCCCGCACAGTCAACCCATTGACACCGAAGGATAAAGTATAACGTGTCAGTCATGCAAGTGTGCTGTGCTGGGTCATCACTTGACCTTCCTGTTGCTTTGAAAGCTGCCAGAGCTGAATTGTGACCCTGGTCAGATCGACCTTGGTCACCCCAGACGGACGAAAACACGCACTAAATCACAGATGCCGACAGCCCTCCCGACGGATTTTAGGGCCACAGAATGAATATGATATTGTACAATATCAATTTTTTTGTATTCACACAGGAGAATAAGTTCAATCCAGAGGTGGTTGAACACATCTACCAACACAACACCATCCTTAAATACACCCAGGGCCCCCTGCATGCTCCTCTGCTTCCTTTCCCTTATGGCAATCTGGAGCACACATGTGAGTACTTAAGATTTGTTATGCTAAACATAACAAAAACTATATGTGAAGTTCTATTTTAGCATCTGTACCGTGCCATCTTATCTATTCAGACCACAATGGGAAGGGCTATGGATCAGTGCGTGAGGAGGCCGTGAAGCTCTTCAACTGCCTGCAGCAGTTGGAGTTGGCGCGGGAGCCGGTTCCCATCATCCAGGGCGTGCTGCAGACCTGCCTGGACCTGCGGCCCCTCCGTGATGAGGTCTACTGTCAGCTTGTGAAGCAGACCAGCCACACGCCTTCCCCGAACACCGCTGCGCATCTCCGTTACTGGCAGCTCCTCACCTGCATGAGCTGCACTTTCCTGCCAGGGTCCACCGTGCTCAAATACCTACGGTTCCACCTCAAGAGGTGAGAACTACCCAAACACCTGCTCAAGTAGATGGAATATGCATGGGCTGGGATGAGATATATGTGGTATGAGCTGAGTCAAATACTACAATTTCATTGTACTGATACAAAAATAAAAATGTATACCATGATCTAATTACTTTTACTCAAAAAACATATGCAAAAAATTACTCCTACTGATGCAAAAATAATCTAATTGAATAAATATTACATAAATAATAATGTTATGATTTAAAATAAACACCCACTAAATGTAACAGTTTCAAGTGACTTTTGTGCACAATATTATACTTTATGTTCTGTTATTTGTGGATCTACACAAGTATAGCAAGTTGATATTATCTGGCTGTTAGTCAGGCTATCTGCTCATTTAGCAAGCCTGCAGTTTTGTCTTTCTTGTAAGCAAATTAAAAAGGTTTAAAGCAGTAGCCCCTTTTCAGCCAGCTGACCAGCAGTGTGCAGCAACACACTGGGGTGAGACAGTGATGCTTTACTCTGAGTTCTCTTTGTGCTCGGAAGTCATACTTTGCAAGTTCCCAGTTGAAATTCCTCTGAAGTCAGAATATTTGACTGGGAAGTCTGGAGCTCGCCAAGCAGCTTCAAGTCTCTTATCCAACATGGCTGCTGTACCAAATATAAGAAGTAGTTACAGTATTTATTAGCGCTTCTGATTTTAAGCTTTTATTTCTTTTTATTTCTGTAAAATATCTATTTGTGAACATGTTGCTTTTATGTTCGGATGCATAGAATGTTTACTTGCTGGTTTCAAATTTTCCTACTTGCAGCTAGAACTCTCTCAACTCTGCTGTGAAGTCATTCCAAGCTCTGACTTTCAAAACAACTCCAATGCAGCATATATGGTCCATGCAACTGGAAAAACACTCTGGCACTTTTTCTGGCATCTCATTAGAATGATTCCAGACCATAGAAAATTTTAAAGAAATTTTACAGCGGTTTTGAAACCAAGCTGTTTAAAACCTTACCATGGACTGGCCTGTGTCTAATTGTAAATGACTGTCATGACTACTCTGTTTTTTTTTTATCTAAAACTTGGGATTTTTTTTCCTGCTTATGTAACTTGTTACAAGTGATGTTTTCAGGCTGGATTTGTCATGGTAAATATAGATCAAATAAATCTTACTCACTGTGGAGAAACCACCTTTCATCTTCTCCGTGTTGCATTTACAAGCAGACAATGAGGGACTTTTTTATTTATTTTTCTGTCTCTGACTCATCTCGGAGAAAATGTTTGCTTCTGGAGGACAGGTGGAAAACGCAAGAGAATTCTGTCCCACTCTGACGATTTGAGGGAACAGAGTGTAGTTGTCAGATTTTACATTAGACTGAGCAGATTCAGAGTGAATGTGACATCAGGCCAGGAGTTGGTTGCTGGTAAAGGGGAGGAGCCTGCAATGCAGAACAGGTTTGGCTGGGAGTTGAAGGTGACAGTAGTGGCTGGGAGAACATGGAGTCTAGACGTTGGACAAAAAGCAGGCGCCAGTATCCCTAACCACTAGTTTAGATATAGTAGCATGATATGCCCTCACATTGTTAACATGCTCCCGAGGAGAGAAACAGTGTTCGAGGGCTGGATTTGCAGGTCTGAATTAGCCCCTCTGTCAAGCCTATTTATCTAAGTTGTTAGCAGTGCTGAGTGTCCTCCTCTAGACTTTCCAACACCATGCCATCAAACCACCACCGTTTTCTATCTGTGTTTCTACACTGGGAATTGCCCTCTAGCTAATGGAACAGTTGCATGCAATGGCAATTTATAATAACACTGTGGAACTCGCTGGCTCTGTGTTTTGATATGTCTCGCTATCGCTCTCACGCACTTTCTCTCTCAGTGGATCAGCACTGAGGCTGCAGCTGGGCAGGAGCTGAGTCTGGAGCCCGGGACAGGGCCCAAAAAACACTCCTCCTTCACTCCCCCGGTGCCCTGAGAAACCCCCAGGGAATGTCTGCTGTCAGAGGGCCAGGAGAAAGAAAGCAGAGCAGGGGGCGGCAAGAAAGCAGGAAGCAGCAGAAAGGGCCAAAGAGAGGAGAGGAGAGTATAGGAAGGATCACAGCGGCTCAATGGAACATTCCTGATTATGTTTCAGCAGGACAAATCCCACCCTGTGGCCATATAGTTATGAGATGGCAGGACATTTGAGTAAATGAGTGTGCTTCTCTGTGTCTGGCAAATGGTTTCTTAGATTTTTTTGGTCTTGTGCGTGTTTGGATTTTTAGATGAATATTTGAGCTTTATTGTTTCCTCCCTTGCTCGTGCTTCACTGTTTACACAGGGCTGAACTATTAGCTCCATTACACCATATTTCACGCCCTTTATTGCTCACAAAGTGTGTCTGACTTCAGGGTCCATTTGATGTTTGTGCCCCCTCCCCTTTTTTATACAATCAAATGTACACAGAGCCTCACCTACCTCTCCTGGACACTCCACAGGGAGGAAGCAGCAGGTCACTGCAGTTCACAGTAGCGGAAAACGCCTCTTCCTATTTCGTGCATTGCCCAAAGTCAAACATGTTTTCTTTGCCATTTCCCTTTTTCTTTGAAGGACTGGACAACATTTAGTCTTTTAATTCTATAACGGGTCGAGTGAGAACATTTGTCATTCCTCGCCTCATTTCTTTTTAACATTTCCAGACCGAGAAAAAGTAAATAATGGAGCTCAATCAAAGGGACGATGCAAAAGAGTTTGAAGTACACAGGTTGAGCCTGCTAACATCACCAGCATTAACAAATACTCCCTTTCTAAATCATGAATTGTGGTTTAAATTCCACATGCACTGATACGTGTCTCATACTTTTCATGCTTCCTCCAGAGTTCAGAGCCAAAGTCCTGAATCTGAGATGGATAACTATGCATCATTCGTCAGCGAGGCTTTGGAAAAGACAAAATGCCGAGAGTGTGTGCCATCGTGGGAGGAGATCCAGATGCTGATGAACCGGCAGGAGATGCTGTGCACCGTGCACTACCCTGGCTGTGGTTCCTGCCACCTCTACATCAGCTCACACACCACTGCCAATGAGGTTTGGGAGCATTTATCAGTGCTCAGCTTGGATAGTTTTAAACCTTCCTCAGACTTTTCAGATTCTCGCACATGTTTTTGTTCAAGAGGAATTCTCGCGCCTTGAAAGCAAAGCCCCAACAACCCCAAACCTTTTTCCAAACCAGTCTCTCCTCTGCCATCATCAGGTGGTCCGAAGGATGCAAGAGAAGCTGGGCCTTCAAGATAGTAAAAATACATTTGCACTGTATGAGCAAAATGCACTGTGGGAGCAGCCGGTTGCAGGGAACTCTCTGATCGCAGACGTCCTGACCAGGTATAAAACAGGTTCACACTTTTCCTTTTTTCTAAAGCAGGCAGTGCCAAAAAATCTGTCAGAATTTAAAGCTATTTATGGCATTAACAGCACTTATAATGCAGAGGCAGAATGTGCATTACAATGCAATACATGATCACTAGTGTAATACTGCTTGTACAACTCCCTTTTGCCGGTTGTACAGCACTTATTAGTCTTCTATAACACTTCACAGTTTTGGAGCATACAAAGAAGGATAATGCCAATCCCCTTTGAACAATCTCTCTAGATCTTTTAAAATTCACTTTATGTACTCTTCTCTTCAGCTCAACCCACAGGTTTTTTAAGGGTTTAGGTCTGGGACTGATATGGCAAAAGGTTGATTTTGGTTCTTGTGATCCTTTTCTTTAAGTCATATGTTTTGATCCTTTTCCTGCCAAAAGCCCCTTTGACAACCTATTTTTCAGTTTTCTGGCATGGTATTTCAAACAGTATATATTGTGGTGCATTTAACAAGGTTTCCATGGCTTTTGGCAGCCCACATCATCACAGATCCTCCGCCGTACACTTAACATTTGATGCAAAGTTCTTTTAGACATGTCCATTTTTTCACCTGGGGCATTTGTTGCTGACAAGTTTAGTTTTAGTTTTAAATCACACAGATCCAGTTAAAGTCCACTACCTTTCTGATGCTAGGAAACAAAAGTCTTTTAATTCACATGTCTCCCAGCTGGTTTACATGTAGAGGAGTGTCTAATGGTTATGGAAATGTGGTGACTTCAAGATGACTCTTCATGGCAGATCTTGACCATGTGCTTTTCTAGATGTTTTTACCTCCCTCCCAGCTCACAGTTCAAATTTTTAACTTTAATTATAGTCTAACTGTAGCTATCTAAACATTTAGGTGAGTAGCTATTTCATAGCCATTTGCTGACATGTGAAGATCAACATACACATATCTTACTTGACTGGCATGCACCCTGGTCTTTCCCATTTTGAAGACTGGTTGAGAGGAATGGGTCTCTGTGCCCAGTAATTTAAGGTGAATTTAGTTTGAGTTTTTACTCCTGTTTAACAGGGCTGTTAATACGTTTGGATAGCAATGTATATATTCTGTTTTAATTTTCATGCCAAATCTCATGTCCCCTTTATATCAAGTGAACTTTTCTCTTCTTTAGTTGAGTTATTATGTGTATCCCCTAAAAAAATGGAATTTGATAATTGTTTCTATAACAAATGTTCTCAAATTGTGTGGGGATAGGTTAAATATAAGCTGTATTTTTAATAACGTAGATCAGGGATGATATAACTGTAAAACATTGACTGCTCCTCTTCCTGTGTGTAGCTTCACCACCAAAGAGTCTGAGTCTGAATCCCAGTGGAAACTGTGTTTTAAGCTCTACTGCCTGTTGGACGCTGACAGCATATCAGTGGACAGCATAGAGTATTTGTTCCTCTTTGAGCAGGTAATGCAGCAAAGAAGCTGTATTTCTCTTTCTACTGTTGCTTTAATAAATGACCAATAGTGAGATGTAATTTATGGCCCTGCAGCAAGTCATTCTTTCTGTTCTATTGGAGTATTTATGATTTTACAGAACAATCTTGACTCACAGCCAGTTGACTTGACGTGATTGCATAAGAGAACATAGAGAGAATAAAAAGTGTGACTAATGGTGCTGGTTCAAGTCCACCAGGGTTAAAAGGTGGCTTTATTACAGCATTTTTCCTTCTATAAAACATTTATAAAGTGAAATAAAACAGGGTGGGCCAAAAAGGATTGGATTTAGGTTATTGGTAACCTTTTGTTTCTCCTGGTCTTTCCACCGCAGTGCCATGAGATGGTGGTGCGTGGTCAGCTTCCAGCCTGTGAGGAGGACCTCCTAGCATTGGCAGCCCTGAGGCTTCAGAGCCTCATGGGTGACTTCAGCACACACGCTCCTTTCCCACCTCTGGATGAACTGTTCCCTGGTCACATGCTTGAAACACGGGTTCTCATGTCTCTCTCTGCCCCGCAAGCAGCACCTCCCTGTCAGGTGGCGGCTCAGGACTGTCCTGCGACGCAGCGGTTCCCAACAGGCCTCCTGGCTGGGACGCTGTGGAGCCACTCTGCTACGGTCGCTCATAAACAAAAGATGGAGAACGATATGCGTCTGCGCAGTCGGCTGAAGGAGGAAGCAGCAGCTGTAATGACAGCCATCTTGGAGCGTTGGAAAGGTCTGGCTGGCTACAGTAGCAGGGATAGTATGGCTGCCTACCTCACAATTGCACGGCAGTGGTCGGGCTTTGGATGCACTCTTTATGAAGTGGACTTTTACATTGTGAGTATTTTTGGTGGACTTGAAGTTTTGTTCACCTGGAAGTGCTGCCTTCCTTTATTATTGATTGTCTCTTTCTGCTTGCAGAGTTCAACAGGGAATTTCTCCCAGAAGCTGTGGCTGGGTGTAGCTGCTACATCCGTGTCCATCTACAAGCAGGGAGAATCAGAGGCCTTGGAGTCTTTCCCTTATGGCCAGATCTGCTCTTACGGCGTATCTGACAGCAACACCTTCAAGATCACAGCTGGGGATCGGGATCTAATATTTGAAACCAGCAAGGTAAGGGGGCTCACACATCCCAAGTCTGCAAATTCAGCAGTAAAAAAACTCAATCCATCTCTATTGCAGTCTTTGCAGAGACAAAGAGCCTTATCAGCAGGCTGGGTCCTGCAGCACAAGAGAAGAGACCCACTGTCTTCTCAGCATACCCCACCCTCTTCCTTCGAGCTCTTTGACTGACTTAAAGAACACTCGTTAATTCAGTCTGAATTGAGAGCACACAACCTGCCGCCTCTGTGCAACCAGTCGCGACCACCACATGTTAAACTGGTTCCTGGTATTAAATGGCGTGGGGCTGAGCTTTATTGCTGTGGTTAGATTAAAATATTAGGCTAAACATTTCTGAGAATTTGGATGCTCTTCCAGACAGACACTCCCTTCCCCCTGTTGAGAACAAATCTCGCCTTTCACTGGACTGACTTCCTTGCATCTTCCCACACAGAACAAAAAATCCCTCTGTCATCTCTCATGAGGCACAAGAGTGGCTTTTATTTATTTATTGGGCTCACAGGGAAATTGAAGTGCAGCTCAGTAAGACGTCTTCTTTTATGAACTTAAGTCCTTATAGTGGTCTGACATTAGTAGGAAGAGCTCTGGACAACTGGGCACAGAAAAGAAAGATTTGATTATCAGTGCAATTTTTGTGGCTGAATGAAAGGATTATTGTTAGTTTAAGAGCAGGTGACCCTTTGACTTAGAGCTGTTTTCTTCAGAGAAGCATTAGCAGAAAACGTGTTGTAGCAGTTTTTGGTGGTCATGCTTTTTTAGGCCAGGTAAATAGAGAAGCAAACTGAATCCTACCCAATATTTCTCTCCAAATTATTCGTGCAAATTTCAGTGCCTTGCAAAAGTCCTCATACCCCCTGAAACCTTCCACATTTTGTCACATTGCAACCACAAATTCACACCTATATGGTGTAGAATTATTTAATTAAATATTAATTATAAAAAGTGAAAAGTGTGGCATGCATTTGTATTCATGTTCAGGCCCCCTGGGTTAATTAATTTTAAAGATGACCTTTCACTGAAATCACAGATGCAAGTCTGTTGGGGTATCTTGGGTGTTAAAAGCTTGAGACGTTGTTTTATGACCTAATCTGGCTTCATACCTCTTCACAACTTTACTCCTTCTGTTGTGTTCCTTGGTCTTCATGATGCTGTTTGTTCAATAATGTTCTCCAGCAAACCTCTGAGGCCTTCGCAGCTGGACTTTGTTACTATTTAGGTGACTTCTGTTTGCACTGGATTTTATTTAGGGGTATTGAATTTAAAGGGACTGAAGACATGCTCAACACACTTTTTCAGATTTTTACTTGGAGAGAAATATTCCATGCATAATTTTCCAGCCATTTCATAATGTTGTTGTGTTGGTCTATCATATCAAATCTTCTTAAAACACATTGAGGTTTGTGATTGTAATATGGCAAAATGCAGACAGATTCAAGGATTATAAATATTTATGCAAAGCTCTGTCAAACTGACAATATATTAGCACAGTGTTCCTAAAAAGGGGTGTGTACTACATGTCCTCAATAATTGCTAGATATCTGCATCATCTGCTTCTGGTCGTTTTTCAAGCAGCTGGATGACATAATCTTTCTCCACCCTCTTGTGACAGTGCCAGACAGACACTGGAACTGCCACCAGTTTGACCTCTCTCTCTCTCTCTCTCTCCTCTGTTTTAATCCAGCTGACAGAGATCATGCAGCTCATGAACGCCTATTTCAGTGCCATCCATCGCCAGCGGGGTAAAGGAGAAGATCCAGACACCATCACCTTCACAGAAAGCACAGACGTGGGCTTCCATCACATGGCCTCCACACCGACACCCACGCTTCTGGAGCTGCCGTCTCACCCCGTTTAAGAGGAACGCACACCTACATATACTCCTCACCATCCTTCTTCCTTGGGGAGGCTCAGGGCCAGTCCAGAAGATCCTCGGCCTCTTCCGCTGGGAACGTTGCTGCATTCAGTACAAAGAGAGGGCTGTTATCGCTCTCCATCTATGAAATGAAACCTTCCATGAGTTTTCCAGTAAAAAAGCTGGTCTTAGAATCGAAGTCGTGGGACAGTGCAAGGCAGGCAAGGGCCCTAAAGAATTGCACAAAAACCAGTGCTGTTACTGATGAGGTGTCGCGACCCCGCACCCCCAACGCCTTCCCACCATGCATACATCTTTGTTACTCTAAATGGCAATAAACCCAGCCCCAACTGCACCGCACCCTACTCGGCGAGATTTTGCCATGCGTCTCTGTACCACCACAAACATTAAGCTTTGCCGAGATCATAAGCTGTAGAGCTACCCTCATAAAGCTCCAGCTCAGAGTGAAAACGCTCCCACTCTCTCTCGGTCTGTGCCATATTGGATTTGCCTTTCCTAGAAGGCAGACGCCCCTCGGGCACTGCTGGAAGAGCATTGAGAGTGATACACATACCCAAACTGTCTTCTACCCTTCATCAGTCAGTTTTCATAAGGGCCCGGCTGGGCTTTCATTACCTGGAACTGTTGATGCAGCGAGGCCATGTGAACTTGGAACTGGAAGCAGATGTTGAAACTCTGTGGCTGAGTCACTTTGGCTGCCATAACTGCACAGCCTCCTGCCAGGGTGTCAATCTGATCACAAAAAAACCGCATTTCATTCAAGATGCATACACGATCCAGGGCTGTATGTGTTATAAATAAATCAAAAGACTTTCAAGCTGTTTTCAACACGTTCCCACCAAAATGCTCTGATTTCCTCGCTCTTTGTTGTGCTGCTTCTTTTTAGCTGTGGTCCTGGACAAGAAACTTGGACAACACCTGAACACTTGACCCAATGCAGCACTATTCTGCTGAAGATAACTGCTGCTTCTTTATTTAAAGGAAGGAACGCCACAAAGCTACATCGCTGACAGTTACCATGCAGTGCTTCACGAGTCGCCTGGCATTCGAGAAAAAACTTTTCTAATTTGGATGCTTTTGTATCATTTTTTAAAAACTGTCCTATGTCTTAAATGTAGACCCAGACTTATCTTTACATTAAGTTTGCATAGGCTTGTTTGGTTCTGTTAATTCCTCTAGCTCCTATTTGTCCCTTTAGTTTTTCTTTTTAAAAAGCCAAACTTGGACCAAAGACTAATTTTTTTTTATAAGCTTTTAGAAAAAAAGCCAACAAATGCAGACAGAATCTCTAATCATACTTAGATTGTTTTGTCTTCCATGATAAATATCCAGGAGTCAGTTGTGTATTTTCTGTAAGGATAATCCAGAAGTGATATCTGCTACACTCTAGAAAATAACCAGTTTTGTTTCTATGCCATGAAAGGCCTTGACAAGTCATTGCCCCCCCTGGTTCAGAAGCAGGTCTTTGGGTTCTTCTTGACTGCAGCTGCAGGCAGCTCCATGCTACATATGTTTAGGCAAAAAATGGCAGATGTCCTTGCTTGGTGTTAAGCTTGTCTGTATGCTGAATGGTACCTTTTTATGTAATGTGTATATTTAATTGCACTATTTTAACTAACTTTGGAGTGCAATAAAAACTATAAATACTGTAATTAATAAAAAAAATACCCATTTTACCTTATTGGTCAGTGTCGCTTAAGCTCTTCACTCTAATCTGATGGCAACCAGGTATGATTTGGTAAATAATTCAAAATAAATGCTGCAGTCTGGCAGCAGCGGTACAGCTTAAAGTTCTGAGTGAAAACATTAGCTGCTAAAGCAAACATTAAGTGCCTTTGCGTTCCCCACAGGTAATTAGCCTTAACTGAATTACACGAACAGGCGCTGATACACTGTGCTCCAGGTGAGGAGAAATAAAGGTACATCATCTTGTGTGCCTTTCGGAGGTAAGAAAGTTCAGTAATAGAAAACATGTTTATTTATCTTACAGGTCCAACAAACTCCAATAAGGAACAATGCAGAACGGACTCTACAGAGAAGCAGTTAGTCTTTAAAGCATATTTACAGACAAGTGAGGTGACCAGACTTTTTACTTGTTATGCTTAAACTGTTGCTTTAGAAGACAAAAGCCGTTTCAATGGCAATTAACACCAGTCAGAGGTACAGCTCGACATTCTTGTTGGTCATGAACAGGGATAACATGAGCATCGTGAATCTGCAGCAGACAGATGGTACAATTCACCGTGTAAATAAGAGACGCGAGGCATTGCAAAAGCTACATTAACTATCAGCCTATGCAGTCTGTAGGTAGCGGGCACTACAGTAAACCCAAGAAAAAAACTGAACTCTACAAAAAGAAAAACAAGGCAACAGGTTGTTTAGCAAGAATAGGCTGCAAGAGGTGAAGTACAGGAAATATTTTACAACTTGCAATAAAATGATAAATGAACTATTCTTTAAGCAACGAATGTTATATCAACCAGGATTGATTCTCCAGAACATGACTGTCCAGGAAACACAGTTAATATTGGCATTAACATTAATCACCGTCTCTTCTCAACACATTACATGCTACACCCTGCTAATAAATAATAGAACAGCAGCTGTAGTTAAGCAGCAGAAATGAAAGACAACGGTCACTGTTCTTGTGTGCCCCAGGAGATGTAGTCAGGCCGTGTTGCTGCAGTGTACTCTTCCACCAGCTGCTGGACAACTTCCCGAGAGTTGTCCAACTCATCAAAGTTGTCCTTGAATATGTCCTCTTTGCGAAACTGTTCCAGGAAGGCCTCGCGCTTTCGCAGTTTGTCATACTGCCTGCACGTCCGCTCGAAGAGCTGCAACAGAAAGAGGCCAAAACTAATAACTACAGCCAGGAAAGATTCAAGTTCATTATCAGACTACTTTGAAATCTTTATTTTCAATTTTGTTTTGTTACCTTTGGTTTACAGAGAAATAAGTACATCCAGTACATTATGTGGACTTCATCTTAACAGTTTTAACATGTAATAAAGCAAACAGTAATGTTATTTGCAGGTTAGATTAAATAGATCAAATGGTTTTACCATTTTTTTTTAGGTTTCACAGCTTTTAAACCATTTTTGTTTGCTCCAAATTAGTTTTAAGAGACTGATCCTTACTAGGACTTCTAAATATCTTAGCATAATTACACACCAGGGAAGAGTAAGATTGGGATCAGCACTTACGGAGGAGATGCTTGTGTGGTTGGCCATCATCAAGCCGCTCACTCTGTGAGCTGAGGCCAGGTACGGGGACCTCCTGGACAAAGCCACCTGGATGCTGGCAGGACCCCAGGGAATGAAATTGGCAAGTTTGCGCTCCCGGATCCTTTGGAGGCTTTTATGCACCTATAGCACCCATGTTTTTAAAAATATGCATTATTATTTTTAGGTTCATAGAATTCAACCTCTTTCACAAACAAAGTATGCTATATACCTGCGTGGGGTCAACTTCTCCCTGGATGATGTTGAGGATAGCAATGTAGCAGTGACTGGGCTGTCTCTCTCTTCCCGTGGAAACCATCACATTCTTGGGTTGCAATAGCCTCCTCATTACATCCAGCACCGTTGTCTTCCTCACGCTAGCAACCTGAGACATGTCTTCAGTTGTGAATTCAATCCCGACGTCACATGATGTACATCTCATGTTGCATATTTCACCTATTGATCTAAGTTAAGATCAGAAACCACTCACCGACTGGTCAGTAGTCAGTGGCGTATAACCGGTCATGAGGAAGTGGAGACGGGGAGTGGGGATGAGTGAGGCAATCAGGCCAATGAGGTCGTTGTTCATGTAGCCTGGGTAGCGTAGCGTAGTTGTACTGGCAGACATGATCGTGGAAACCTGCACAGAAAAGTAGGAGCTGATAAATGAGTTGTAATAGTTAGATGATACATTTGGATTGGCATTTTTAATATCCCGAACATGTGCCAAGTCTTGTAAAGATCTCAGTTGGCAAAGGCATTAGATATACAAAGCATAGTTTTCAGAGAGGTTACATATTCGTTGTCTTCTGTTTATCAGAGATCATGTCGCAGGTGCAACAGATCCAGGATGGAACTCCAGGCATCCTTCTCTACAGGGACATCCTCCTGGGAAAGCCTTCCAAGGTGTTCCCAGGCCAGCAGGATATATAGGCCCTTCAGCGAGCTCCGGGTCTTCCCCGGAGTCTCCTCCCAGTTAATTTAGAGGTTACATATGATCAAAATAATCTTGATGCACAAAGGAATCAGGAGAACAGTGAAAAACAATCTGTGGCCTTCCACACATACATACCTTAATACAGTAAAAGCAGTCATTCATAATTGGATGTTTTTTTTTCCAAACTTGTTGAAAACAGAAGATGGAAACTGGTCAGAGAGCCTGCCAGAGATAGCAGTAATATCCAACATGTCCAAAATGTGACAATCTGTACTCTCAATGAGAATAAGAAGTAGGGCTGGAAGACAAAGGCCTTTTTCACCACAGAAAACATCATATCCATCTAAAATCTTCAAAATACTTGTGGGGAAAACATAGTGTTTGAAGGAACCACCTGAAACTTAGAGCCACAGTTCCAAAAGGTGTATTTGGCTCAGAAGCCAACTGCACCTCACTAAAGGAACGCCATGCCCACAATGAAACATGGCGAGGACACGATCATGCTCTGGGGTTACCCATCTCTAGATGGATGTGGGTTTTTGGTCAAGGTGAATGAAATTATGAACAAATCCAAAGCTCAGTCTGTTTTGACCCATACCCTTCAAGTATCAAAGCTTTCACATGAAATGAATTGAGCGCCCTAAAGGAAAAAAAAAGCAACCTATCCTGCTATTAAGCCATTTCCAAGAAAGCAAAAATTAAGTTTGATGTTCAACTAACCTGCCAAACTAGTTTACGAATTCTTAGTGGCTGTCTCTTCACGCGTGCCATGTTTCTGAACATTTTCGAATACACCCTTGAATCTCAAAATCGAAACTGACATCTTACTCACCAGCTGATTAATCTGGGAGAAGGAGGGGTTCTGGATGTGCAGCCTGTCTGTGGCGATCCGATTCAAAGCGGTATTATCCAGCACGACCTGATGGACAACACGGAGTGCATTTATAAGACAAACAGAAAAGAACAAGTCAATGTACTGCTAGGCTTTAGTAATGACACAGTTAAGGAACCTCCTTAGAAGCCGCACAGTGTGCCGTTGTTAAATGGTAAATGGACTGAACTTATATAGCGCTTTTCCAATCATACAGACCGCTCAAAGCGCTTTACACACTAGAGCCACATTCATACATTCATACACCGATACGCAGACCGGTAGGCAACTTGAGGTTAAGTGCCTCGACATATGGCAGGAGGAAGCTGGAATCGAACCCACAACCTTCTGATTGCAAGACGACTACTCTTCCTACTGAGCCACAGTCGCCTTGTTAGGAAAGTAAAACGTACCCGATAAACTACACAGTCACAACAGGGAGACTAATTCTAAGGGTAGATTCTATTAGCTCTCAGGCTAATTCAATCTACATTAGGTCCTTATGCAAGACCCTGGAGGAGGTAGGTATTAAAGAGGAAATGCCATTAGACTACCAGTGTTCCTGTGTCTAATACAATCAGACATTTAAAAGTCAAATAAGTTGCATTTGCCAGGCCTCAATGTTGCCAATGCAATGTTTATTAGTTTGCTGTACAAGCAATAGAGAAGTCCCAGTTTATTTTCCATAAAGGAACTGTAAAGATTAAAAGAGAGACAGCTGCAGTGCTTGTAGAAGAATAAGAGAAGCTTTGGTTTATTTAAAAGTCAAGTTGGCCTGTAATTAACGATGGGATGTGAAAGCTTAACTGTTAAATGTGGGCGATCTGATCATATCATGAAAGATGCTTATTCTGGAGGAATTTTTAAAATTACTTTCTAAATAACCAACAATTTTATGCAAACAACCATTCTCCAAACAAATAATGAGGTGGTTCGTTGATCAGTATTTTACATATCCTCAAAAAAAAGTAGTGCACAGAGTAACTAGGAGCACTACATTTTTGTTTTTTTCACTTGTTTAGAAGGAAGGACTTTCTATATTGAGGATCACTCAACAGTGTAACAGTGCAATAATAATAGACAACGTTTCAGGAAAGAAATGCCTTGTGTGCCTTACACCTTGAGAGCAAAGATAATCAACATTCCCTCTCAAGCGGTGCTTACCACGCAGTCTGCATTCTGGGTAAGCCTCTTCAGTGTGAGCAGTGAGTTGTACGGCTGAACCACCACGTCACTCATCTCATCCTGGTTTGGGAAAACAGAGTAGGTCTGTACCAGCTTCTTTGGGTACCTGTGGAGCAGGAAATATTTTATTTACACACACCAGTAGTCAAGCCAAACCTAAAGTAACTAGCTGCAAGTAAGCTGCAAGAGGGTTTGTGGACCTGTCGTTGAGTCTCTCCAGCAGGTACGAACCCAGTCCTGATCCGGTTCCCCCAGCAATCGAATGACAGAGGACAAATCCCTGCAAAGACAAAGGGTTACTCATTACCAGCACCCTCAAGCTGCACCACATGTGTGTAGAACCTACAGTGGACTCCGGCGGTGCAGAACAGAAACGTGTGTGGGTGAGCAAACGCCTCGCTTCCTAGGCAGTTATATAAATGGCAGCAGAGCCCCACCTCGCAAATGGGCTTCCTTCTCGCCCCCCTCAAGTCAGGCCTGTAATACCTGCCTTCAACATTCACCCCAACTATTATCACCAAACACACTGCACACCACACCCCGCTAACACACACATGCCAACGGCAACTCGGCCCACCTTCCTACCCAGTGCACACATGAGTGCACACACTGAATACTAATGTGGGCTTATAATGTGAAGGAGTTACAGAAATTGCAGACCTTGAGGGGAAATGTGAGTGCTATTTTATGAGAGGCTGGAAGCTGAATTGGGTTCGCAAAAAATAAAGACGCTAAGAATAATTGAGAGGGATGGACAGGATTCTGCTGGTTTTAGGAGGACAGGCTCTAGGACAATTTTAGCATTTTGTTTCTATCAGGTCATTTATGTTTCAGTGTGCTTATCACCACAACTAAGACACAGCTGTCTGCCTGAGTACAACATGTCACTATTAGCAACAGATATGGGAAACACATCTCAGGCAGAGTCAAAAACAAAAAATCTCAATGATTTAGACAGCAAAGACTCTTAAAATGATCAAAGTCACACAAAATTACAATGAAAGGAGACAACGAGGCAAACTACACCTCTACAGAAAACAGTATGTAAAGCAACGAAACAATAAGAAAGAAAAATGGACCCAAAGTGGATATACAAGTTTACATAGACAGAAAATGACCACAAATTGACTCGGTGATTAGAAAGAGACGACAAAATGACCACATAAGAAAAAAGCTTAAAAAAAGCTTACTTCGTCTAAATTGCTGCTATTCTTACATGTTAAGACTAAATAGACCCATCACATTAGCTGTAAAACAAGTACGCAATAGTTTTCGTAATGTCTGGGATCAGCCTCGCTGCTCTTAGATGGTTCGAATTAGTCAGCAGACTATACAACTGTGGCACGGCCACACAAAGGTATGGCTTTAAGTTTCCGTAAAACCACAGTCTGCCCGAACGACCCCAACCCCAAAGACACCACGTTATACATGTTGGACTTGCCTCCAGACTGTCGCTACCATCTGCCTCTCGGTCAATGATATCAAAGATCTCTTCTTGGATTTTTTTGCCCTGGAGGAAAAAATATTTATGATATTAAACTGGACTGATGACATTAGGTTAAATATTCATCATTTGTGAAAACTGACCTGTGAATATCCACTGGCCCAGTTGTTCCCAGCACCCCCACCATGCTCAGACAGGTAGATGTTCTCTGGATTGTACAGGTTTGCGTACGGGGAGTTGAGGATTGAATGGATCACGCGGGGTTCCAGATCCAGAAGAACAGCACGAGGGATGTAGTGCTCGTCATCAGCCTGAGGAGTTTGATTAACAATCAGGAAATATTAGATGGTGATGCAGCTCAGTCACACATTTCTACTATTTCATATAACAATTATGCCATCTAGTGGCACATAGTGGTGGCGTACTTGAGGACCACAAGCATAACCAGGTAGAAACAGAACACACCCTTTATCCTTTATGACCAACACATAATTAAAGTAACTGGGGCACTTGTCATGTCTGGTCAGTACTCGTATACCAAAGAAACGATCAAAAAAGTGTGAATGAATGGTGTTAACAGGCAAAAGTGACACAAAACATCAGAAAATCTGAATTACTACTTCATTTCTATGAAATAAAAAAGTCACGAGGAGATGCAGCACCTTTATTAAAAGGCATTTCCAACATCTCCAAATTAAATTACCTTTGCTTGTGCACAAGAGCGACGTAAATCTTAGCCATGGCTCTAATATTCTAACCAAGGTGAAATGTTGTAGTGCAATAAAGGAAAGTTTACCATAACAGCTTCCAGAACCACCTTAGATGGAAAGCCCAACCTCATAAGTCTTTCATTTCAATGAGAAGGAAATTTACAGGGGTTGGACAATGAAACTGAAACACCTGGTTTTAGACCACAATAATTTATTAGTATGGTGTAGGGCCTCCTTTTGCAGCCAATACAGCGTCAATTCGTCTTGGGAATGACATATACAAGTCCTGCACAGTGGTCAGAGGGATTTTAAGCCATTCTTCTTGCAGGATAGTGGGCTGGTCACTACGTGATACTGATGGAGGGAAACGTTTCCTGACTCGCTCCTCCAAAACACCCCAAAGTGGCTCAATAATATTTAGATCTGGTGACTGTGCAGGCCATGGGAGATGTTCAACTTCACTTTCATGTTCATCAAACCAATCTTTCACCAGTCTTGCTGTGTGTATTGGTGCATTGTCATCCTGATACACGGCACCGCCTTCAGGATACAATGTTTGAACCATTGGATGCACATGGTCCTCAAGAATGGTTCGGTAGTCCTTGGCAGTGAAACGCCCATCTAGCACAAGTATTGGGCCAAGGGAATGCCATGATATGGCAGCCCAAACCATCACTGATCCACCCCCATGCTTCACTCTGTGCATGCAACAGTCTGGGTGGTACGCTTCTTTGGGGCTTCTCCACACCGTAACTCTCCCGGATGTGGGGAAAACAGTAAATGTGGACTCATCAGAGAACAATACATGTTTCACATTGTCCACAGCCCAAGATTTGCGCTCCTTGCACCATTGAAACCGACGTTTGGCATTGGCATGAGTGACCAAAGGTTTGGCTATAGCAGCCCGGCCGTGTATATTGACCCTGTGGAGCTCCCGACGGACAGTTCTGGTGGAAACCGGAGAGTTGAGGTGCACATTTAATTCTGCCGTGATTTGGGCAGCCGTGGTTTTATGTATTTTGGATACAATCCGGGTTAGCACCCGAACATCCCTTTCAGACAGCTTCCTCTTGCGTCCACAGTTAATCCTGTTGGATGTGGTTCGTCCTTCTTGGTGGTATGCTGACATTACCCTGGATACCGTGGCTCTTGATACATCACAAAGACTTGCTGTCTTGGTCACAGATGCGCCAGCAAGACGTGCACCAACAATTTGTCCTCTTTTGAACTCTGGTACGTCACCCATAATGTTGTGTGCATTTCAATATTTTGAGCAAGACTGTGCTCTTACCCTGCTAATTGAACCTTCACACTCTGCTCTTACTGGTGCAATGTGCAATCAATGAAGACTGGCTACCAGGCTGGTCCAATTTAGCCATGAAACCTCCCACACTAAAATGACAGGTGTTTCAGTTTCATTGTCCAACCCCTGTAGGAGTACTAACATTCCTTTGCAGAAAACTCTCCTGAGGTGAAGATCTGGAAGTTTACTGGGCCATTGCAACATCTTCAATCTTTTCAGTCATTTTATTCTGCAAATTGTCATTGCTGTCATATTGATGACATCAAAAATTGCTGAAATGCTTTACCATACAAAGTTCAGTTAACTTAAAAGCTACACCTAGATGCTGTGGCTGCAAAATAAAACCAAATCATGAGCCCCCACCACCATGCTTGACAACTGGCATTAGGTTTTTGCCCTAATGTTGGGATTTTTTTTCCCTTAAATAAACTGCTTTGCTCTACAACCAAACTATGGGTTTTGTGGTTTGCTCAGAAGACACTTGCAAACACTCTAAGTCATGTTTTTAGACAAACAAATATATATTTTAGGTATGTTAGACATGTTTTTATGTACTTAGTGGTTTTTAACATCTAGAAAGCAAACTGAGGCTGGAAGATTCAAAAATTGCACCCTTTTGGTTTTCCCACAATTTTTCAAATATAATAGATAATGTCAAACTCAGGAGATTGGAAACGGTCTTAAATGTTTCTACCCATCTATACAGACACACAGTCCTCTGTAAAACCTTTCATGTCTAACACAATTTGAGGAGCATGTCAATAAATGTCTGCTAGTGCAAGTTTCAGGTCTGGAGTCATCCCCATGATTGTGTAGGCCATAGTATGTATGTATTAAAAATCCTTTAACTAGTATTATGTAACATTTTCTGAGAACCAGAATTTTAGGTTTTCAGAAGCTGTAAGCATTACAGTCCAAATTAAGGAGCATCAGCTTGAATATGTGTAAGATAAGTATCACTTTTTGAATAAAGCAACTGAAATAAGTTCACTTTTTTGTTATTGTAAGTCTAAACCTTCTGTTGTGAACCTTTGAGAAGTTGACAAACTGTCAATCTTCAATAAAGGAAACGTTAGTTATCAATTTACCTATAAAAAGGTAACGGTTTGTTGTTGTATCCACTTTGTTTACTTCAGCTATAATTTCATGATGCAGTTACCTGATAGAAGAACACATCCTTCCTGTCCGTCCCTTCAGTTGCAAACTCCTCCACGATACCCTCTGGGCTGATCCCATGCTCTGCACACAGCTGCTTCCAAAACTCGAAGCCGACTACAGAAATAAGAGGGAAAACATGGACAAATGTCTAACATTAACTCGAGTTAAATGTATTTCATAGGCCATTACAAATAGAACACAACAACATACGCTGCTATTTAGCACTAGCAGCTAACGTCAACCCGTTAGCCGTTGTTAAGCTAGGGTACAAAAACATTTGAAATACACCGATATTTTAGCTAAAGTAGCTAACTTGATAACTAGCTTCAATTCCCGTTAATAATTAGCAGACTGCCTAACAGACCTGGTAGGCAAGCAAACCAAAAGGTAAAAAATGTGCCTTGGATAGACTACAATACAGTTTGCGTTTATACAGCAAGTTAGCTACTCTTTTCCGTGACATACTTTGATTTCCACACTGTCCGAGCTGAAGCGTTATAATTTCCCGCGGCATGTTCAGTCTTCAGTTGTTCCTTGTCTAGCTAGCAGAGAGGCTAGCTAAATTTACAATAACGACAGCTGCAATTCTCTCTCAGCTTCGACACTGAATCGCTATGAACAGCCCGCCCGTTCCCGCTTGGCACTGGGTCGGGTCCTTCTCCATTCGCCGGCGAAGAAGGCGTGACCTCGAAACAAGTGTAAACGAGTAAAATGAATCGACGATTTTGATTCATTATAGTTGACAGCGAAATCTGACCCAGAGATAGAAAATATTAACAGTCATCGGATGATTAATCCATAGTAAAAAATGCACCCCAGCCCAGATGGAAACATAACATTTTTGCCACCTATCTTTTGGTGCGCCGACGTATAAATGGTGTAGACTTTTTGATCGGACGCGATGCGTTCAGACTAAAAATTATGCATTTATAGCTAAATAAACGGGCAGTTTGTGTAAACACCCCAATAGTGGGCAACCTAACCGCTACACCTGACAAAAGTTAAGCTGAAGATTTGTTTTAATTTAAAGGTGCCTACCGGAAGTACTGCTGGATTTTATTTCTTGACATTTGTTTAGTGTTTAATACTTGTAATTGCTGCGACCCATGTTTTTATCGAAAATGTCTGAAAAAAAACAAAAAACATAAAAAACAATAAATTGTTAAAATTGTAAGTCCTAATTTGTGCTATAAATAAGTATGAACCCGTATATACTACCACGTAGTCACGTTGAACAGGGAGAGAACCAAAGCGTCCGGTAAACATTGAAATTTACTCGTTTTTATGTTTCCTAAATTAGTCCTTAAAAATCTAAATCTACCAACAAAAAAACGAGCATGGAATGGCAGATTTAGGCTCAACTATTTTTAAAATTTAAAAAGCGTACAGTAACGTTTTTTAATTGTGAGCTGGCGTGTAAACAATAGCTTGTTTCTATTTGTAGAAAACATATTGTAATACCTTTTAAAACTGATGTGTTCTTTTTCAACAGTATTTATAAAGGGCGTAATGCTATCGCCTGTATTTGTGTGAAAGGCATCATAAACAACATAATCCAGCTTTACCTGAACGCACCATGACGCTGTTGTTTCTGTGGATTATAATTGGCCAGTTTTGCAGTGGGAAGAACAGGACACGCCATATTGACAGTTTTTGAAGAGATTGCTACATTTCTCCGGGAAAATGACTAAATAGTAAGTGTCAGCTTCTTCTAAAATGTTCTAAGTGAGATTTTTTTTATAAGGGTTACTATTAATACAGTAAGACGTCTAATTGTATACAATGGAAATGAAATTTCAGATGGTGTCTCTCGGTGTTAGCCTCATCCGTTAGCGTCGGTGTTGTGAGCGGTTCGGGGCTCTGTGTCGCTGTAGAGCCTCATCAAGCCGTTTACCTCTTTCCACTTCCCTTTATTTAGGGAGGTTTTTTATCAACGGCAGACTCTAAGATGGTGCACACAGGGGCTACGGAAGTGACCTCCGTGGAGGATTGTTCCTCCAATCAGGGGTCTAGTGTCTGCCTGCGGAGTCGGTTGTGCTCCAGTGAGAGAGACAGTCAGGTGCGGGCTTTCAGGGTGGCTCTTCTGTCCAAGCTGGGGCCCTACGAACCCGTTCTGACCTACCTGCAGTCTGTTCTGGTGTGGGAAAGACCTTTTCACAGTGTCCTCCTGTACATTGTTGTCAACATTGTATTCTGGTAAGTTGTCATCTTGTGTGAAAGTGTGCTTATGGGTGAGAAGCTGCCTGCAAACAGGTGGTGCAAGTATTTCATCGGTCGTTTCAAGCAACTCGTGGTGTGCTCATATGTAGGATTAACTTCTCAGTTTTCTAATTTTTTGATTTAAAAATTTCACTTATTACATAATTTTTAAAAAGGTTTTTAAACTAATAAATAATACTTCAAATTAATACATTTTAAGGGTGTTACTATCTTCCTGTGTGTTAGCTTTAATTTCTCATAAACCAAAAAAGGACTGTTTCATGTTTCATCTTCCATTAGAAGGACTGTGTAGCTTGTAATTGTAGTACAGTTCTTCAGTGGATTTGGTGACCCAGATAAAACTTGAATTGCAAACCTCCCTGATGTGACACATGCAAAGACAGCATGACTCACATCCCACTTTATTTGATTAAGGTCATTCACTGTTTCAAGGCCTTTCTGTTCTGTTTTACTTTTGCTTAAAAGAAAAACCCCAGAGGCCCACAGTGTCATATCAGTAACTAATACTTACTGTTAATTTGGTGATCAAGCACATTATGCTTGTATTGTAACTCAAATACCAACAGCAAATTCTTTAAGTTAATCTTCAGGTTGGTCAAAGTCTGGATAATTCTGGATAAGAACATTTTCATTTTCTTATATTAAGCAGCAGTGAGAGGCTTTGATTAATTACTAAGATCCCAGGCAGTGTAAATAAGTTCTGAATAACAAAATTTAACAAAGAATTAAATACAAAATTGGTGGTGTTTGCTGGAATTGCAATTTAAATGTACCTTTTCTATTATTGAATGTATTCCAGTTTAAAAACATTCATTTTCATTGCAGAACTCAAATCAGTGCATTATAAATACAGAATTAATAGATGTTACCACAGACCAACATGTCTACCACATTTCCTCCCACTACTGAGAACCCCTTCCAACCCATCCACATCTACAGAGTGACATAAAGTCATATTAGACTTAAAATACTAACAGTAAGAACATCAAAATTGCAACTTTAGGTGCAGTTGTGTATTTTTTACAAATTCATAACATCTCTAAAGCAGTTTTGGAAAGTTGGAGGCTGTTGATCCTTCCAGTGAAAACAGTACAGCATCTGACAGCCAAAAAGAATAATTGCTAAATACTGTACATGTGTGGTCATGAGGAATGTCGCTGTGGAAACGTTAGAGTATGCATTACAGATATTTCCAAATGTGTTCAACTTAGGGCAAGATCAAAACCTGTGTATATGATCTAAATGTTGGCCTTTGCAGGATCAATATTTTCCTCTCGGTCTAAAAGTGTTTCTTTATTTCTTCTGAATCAAACGAAGGGGTGCCTACTAAGGGTTTTGTGGTCCAGGGAATTCTGCACAAAGTTGCCAAGTTATGCAACGTTCTGCATTCAGGCTTCCCTCAATTGTCTGTTGAGGATTTTCTGTCTGATTTTTCCTGCAGGTTCTTTGCTCTGACGTCACTGCGTTTGCTGTTCCTGCTGGCTACTGGCCTGGCGGTGCTTGTATTTGCTGATACCTGGAGGAATAAGATCTGGCCCGTTATTCGAGGTGCTGCAGTTTGGTTTAAGGAGGAGTTATTCAAGTTACTCATGCAGGTTATTCTAACATGAACTGTGTATGACTTTATAAATATTTTTCTTTCTCTTCACAGTCAGAGAGTTGGAAGAATCAGAAAATGAGAGGTTTGTTTTAGTTGCAGCAGTTCATTTTTATACTAATTATTATAACAGCATTCATCGGCTCGTTCAGCACTTGATCATTATAAAGCGTTGTCTGTTTATCCAGCTGGGGTCTGGTGCAGCCTGGCGTCCTCAGTGTGCCTGAACTGTGCCACCACTTAGCAGAGGCCTGGGTCAGTGCATCAGTTTTCAAATCCAGCATGGTGCAATACAAACGCCAAAACCCTGGCAATGTGAGGACACACATCTAAAATAACTTGATAAATGCATGCTAAACGCCTATTTGGATTAACTATTTTGTCGTTAATGTGCTAAATACTAATCCATCCAGACTCTCTAAGCGCTTAGAAAATGCTCAGTGGTCAACATTTTGCGGTTTCTCTGACCTCTAACCATGTGTGTCTTGTTTTTCTCTGACAGTTCTGCATCCTGATCTGTGGAGTTTTCTCCTGTTTGGCTATGATTGGATACTACATTCCTGGATTGGTGCTGTTCTACTCTGCATGTGAGTCCCAGCAGCTTAACCAGTTCTGACTACGGATCCACACTCTATTATAAGGCTATGTTGGCAGGGAATCGTAGCCTGACCAGTCTGATTAAAACTGCATGGGTGATGAAATCAGATCTGTGGGGCCCTGGTACCAGGGCCCGCTCTGTGAGGTGATTAAAGCTGGGATGGGACATACAAGACGGGAGCGAGGGAGGGCAGGAAGCTAAGGAGGTCAGACCAAAGAGGGGGCTAATCTCCATCCTTTAACTAGTGAAGGCTGCAAAGCTCAGCAGTAAGGACCAATCCATAGCAGCTTGTTTGCTTGTTACCTCTACAAGAGTTTGTTGCTTTATGGAGCCTAATAGGCATGTGGTTGTCCGCACAAACCACAAAGTAAATCTGTTCTGATCAAAATTTAAATAACGGGTGATCTTTTTCCTCCTGCTATAGTGCTGGCCACTCTCTTCACTCCGCTGGCTGCCTATCACCGGGTTTTACAGCATGTGTATGTCAAGCTGGAGCCAGTCCTGCAGTGGCTGGACTTCAGTGTTCGTGGATACATGATGTCAAAGCCCATTGATAATCAATGTAAGTTATACACACACTTTCATCCGTGCATCAGAAGCCCCTTTCACATCATTGTTCTGCAATGATCACGCAACCAGAAACCCACCCACACCTTTTCCAGATCACTCTGTCCTTTAACAGGTTGATCCACTGTGATGAGGGGCTGTGTGTGCTTTCAGAGCATGCAGCCTGGATAAACTAGCAACATTCACCTGAATAAATAAGGAGATATACACGATATTGCCAAAGTACGGGGTCATCCCTCTCAGTCACCAAATTCAGCTGTTCAAATCATTTCTATGACCACAGCTGAATGAACTCGATGACCTACAGTTAACCCCAAAATATCAATACCTCTGAAAGATTCAGATGTAAAACTTCTGTTATTATTTACATTTTATAAAAAAAGTCAGGCCAGTTATTTATACCCTGCTCAGTAATGAATGGAAAAATCTCATTTGGCATGAAGCAAATAAACCCTTCTTATAATTGCGAACCCAGCTTTTTGCATGTATCCCCTGGTAGTCCCCTCCCATTTATCTTTGGTGATGAGCTCCAAGTCTTTGAGGTTGGAAGGTCTCCTTGCCATTACCCTAATCTTTAGCTTCCTCTACAGCTTGTTTATCAGGTTCCATTCAAAAGAAACATGTTGGTAAAATTAAAAGAATTCTTTAAACCTAAATATGCCAGGGTATATATTATTTTAGGCATAACTGGAAGCCTGCTGCCAATCCAGTGGATGAGTCGGGGTTTAGCAGGTACCAGGAGAGCAGCACTTGCCTGACTGCCCTGTGTAAAAGTGTATAGTTTGATCCCGAGAGGATTATGGTGTGGGGCTTTTTTTCAGGAATTGGGGTCGACTGCTTAGTTCTGCTGAAAGGAGCTCTTAATGAAACACTAATAAACATTATAAAAAAGCTCTTGAACAATACTTTAAGCAGTTTTAGCTGCAAAGGGTGGGCCAACGCCATCTTCGAGCCTTTGTATTAAAAATAGGATGCCATTAAAGTTGATCTTTAGGTTGGGGACTTCCTCTATCTGGCTGTGTCACGATCCTCATACAGGCTATTCACATGCATTCAGTGCTTTTGAATACAAGAAACATTGTTGTGCACCATCCTCAACATCTACAACAGATTCTGCTGATAAATGTTTTTCACTGATCAGACGGACACATGGGGACCATGTGGTGTCTCTGCTCGGTTTGCACCTGCAGACTCCAGCTGCTGCTGTCGTTTTTTTTTCACTACGTCACAGTCGTTCCACAATTCTTTATGGCGCCTTACAATTTACAGTAGTTCCAGGTTTATGACTACTTCCCAAAGTGGACCAGAGGCACAACATTGTTCGGTCGAACTGAAGACTTTTTGTTCCATGTCGGTGCCTTTCAGATGATTGCGACGCATACAGAACAGGTGAAGATGGAAGAATGAGGTCTGACATAAAAGGGGCAAATTTCCACTGTTGTAGTTCGCCCTCTTGTGAAGGTTAATGCTTTAGTTCCCTCTAGTGGTAGTAAGTCACATGTTTCGTTTTAAAGAAGGAGGCATTTTTCCTGTGTTTCGTTGTTGGTGTACAATGAATTGATTATTTTTTTTATTTTTTCACATTTCATAACATCACAACCACAGACAGATGTTTATGTGTTCAGAGATTTTATGTGAAAGAATTACACAAAGTCGGGCAGAACGTAAGAAGTGGAAGGAAAATTATAAATGGTTTTCACTTTTTTCAGAAATAAAAATCTGAAAATGTGGCCTCCATTTGTGTTCAGCCCCCTGAGAAAATTCTTTGTTAGAACCACATTTCACTGCAACAGCAGCTTCATGTATTGAGGGTTTTGTTTTGGGCGTCTACAGACTATAAAAACAATAAAATACATTGAAGTTAGTGGTTTCACTTACTTATAGGTGCAAAAAAAAAGGACTACCTCATGCTTTACATGTGTATTTACTACTTTGCAAAGTTAATTTCAGCATCACTATTTAGCTGTGTATATTTCTTTTTTGCATATATTTTTACTCATTGCTATTTATTGTTAGATTTAGCTTTGTATGTTTTACATACATTTTACTAGTCTGAATTTTATACCTTAACATGTAAATGTGAGCTCGTATGACAATAACAATCTTTGAATCCTTAACCTGACCAAATGGTTCTAGGTGCATGAAGATTTTTGCAAGCTACTGACAAGATCTTTTTCAGATGTTATTTCATCTAAACCAGAACATAAGTAGTCATTTTCTTCTTGTGTTACTTCCTGTAGTGGCTCTACAGGATTGATTTAGTGGGAATATTCAGGTACTATCTGTCTGCTGTACTTTGCAGTCCTGCGAAGACCCATACGAGGTGCAGCCTCAGATGAAGCGAGTGACAGTGAGGAAGAGTTGGCTGCGTTTTGCCCAACAGTAAGCCTGTTGACCTTCCAAACCCTCTCAGTATTATTCTTAAACTGGAATTACTAACTTGTAAGCAGTAATAAATGCTTAGTGTCTGCTCTTTTATGCTCAAATAGTCACTTTGTTTACTTTTTGGTGAACATAAACAACATTAATGGGAAAGCACACAGAAACATTTTGTCAGTGCCTGCTGCTTTATCTATTCGAACAGCGATGAATACAGTAGCATACCAGAGGCACTTCCTGTAGAACAAACCTGCGTGAAGATGTTTGAAATCTATAGGAAACAGAACTTGAAAGTGAATATTTCCATTGCATGCATTTCACCATCTTCTTGGTCTGTCTTCTCCAGTTTGATGATGCTGTTGCTGCTAAAGAACTTGCACTGACTGACTCAGAGCACTCTGATGGTGAGGTGTCCTACACTGACAATGGAACCTTTAATCTTTCACGGGGTCAGACTCCACTCACAGAGGGCTCTGAAGGTACATTTTTAGTTATTATTTATAGTGTCTGCCTTCTGCTTTCTCTCCTCTCATTTCTTGTCTGTTTTCTTGTCAGATCTTGACAGACACAGTGATGGCGAGGAATCTTTTGCTCAAGATCTTCCAGACTTCCCGTCCATAAATCCTGATGCCACTTTGATGGATGATGACGATGACACAAGCATTGGGCTACCTAGTCTAGGCCAATCTGGCTTGATAAGTCACCGTGCTTCAGTGCTAGACGTGGATGTACATCTGGACTCCGACCAGGAAGATCTGGATTCAGAACTTTCCCTCAGCGGCCTCGTACCCGCCTCGGATTTCAGTGGGGAGTTGGCCGGAGCCATTGCTAGCAACATGATCCAGGCGGCGCTAGCCGGGGCCATGCAGCCTCGGCCTCCTGCCACCCAGCGTAGACAAGCCCACCCCAGAGCCGTGTCCCACAGAAGCTACCGCAAACAGTCCAGCTCTGAGTTTGACACAGACTTGGACGCAGAAGACTTTGAAATGCTGGATCAGTCTGAACTGAACCAGATGGATCCATTTGGAGGAGGAGGGGCTGCAAGACGAGGCGAAAGTCAAGGTTCTAATTTCTTATCGAGCTTGCTCGGTAAGCCACAGTGAAAAGTGTGCTGCTGTGTGTGCGTCTTGATAGGCCGTGTCTAAAATGTTGACCAGCGTGGGAGACAACTTTAGGTTCTAGCCGCCCTGTTTGTGGTAGGCAACAACTTCTCACTGTGAAGTATTTCATATTTTTCCTGTTTAACTTTGATCAGTGAGGACTTTTTTTCATTTGTAAGCTGAGCAATAGGAAATACAACAGCTAAATAAAACACGGGGAGACATTTGATAAAACAGCATTGTCAAAGTCAAAAATTACACTCTCAAAACTTCCAGGAGAGCCCATTCAATCTTTTTTACTTTTCAATCAAGAAAAACAGGGCTATACAACGCAGGACCAAATATGACATTCCTGTTGCTTAAGCTGTGCCATGTTTAACACTGACATTTTGGACACAATTTAATCTTAATGTTCATTTAGTTACTGCAATAGTCTATCTTTCAAGGGACAGCATTTCATTGTGGTTTCTTAACATGACATGATTACAGGAAGTGAATTTGTTTGATGCTGCAGGTTCTCAGAGCTTCATTTAAGTATTTCAAATTGTTTTTCTTTTTTGCTGATGCGTATGAACACATCTTTATCAAATGTTTTTAGGGGAGGCTTAATTATTTTATCCCGCATTAGAGTCTTAACTGAGGCATTGAAGCACTGCTTTGTTTTATTCGTTTTAGTTACAAACTTTTGTCCCAGGGCTAAAGATAGTCACTGTTCATGTGTGAATATGTTCACAATTGTTTTCATTTTCCTGCCCTCTTAGTGCCCTTGTTTAATACCTCACACAACCCATCTGAAAATAATTTACACCATGTCCTTGTATTTTAATTTGGAACCTTGTTTACATCAAAATTTTATAAAAGTTGACCTCATATTTTTTTTAAAAACATTTGGTACCTAAAGGTTTAAAGTGATTTTTATAACGGTCTGTCTGATTTGTCTGTATGTTGGAGAAAATATGGCACTTTAAACCTGAATCATTCACAGGGATTAATTGAATCCTAATCTTAAATTTTGTTTTAATTGGTAAAAACATTAACTGCTGTTTCTTTTTTTAATTTTAATCCTTTTGAAATTTTTTTAGCACAATTTAGAAAAAAAAACAAAACAGCTGGATCCTCATTTATGAAACTGAAGTAGAAAAAATGATGCACTGATGGGTAGCTAGGGTGTCTTTTTGGCTTGTTAGACTTGGGTTTTAATGTTTCTCAAAGCTGCTCCATTAAAGGTAAATCCTCAATTTAAAGTATTGTCTAATCTGCTAAGTTAATGTGCATAGTATTGTATTTTCTTCTCCATGTCTGGTTTTGATATATTTTGAAGTGCAAAATACATTGAATAAAATGTTTGGAATTAAGTTAGTCTCTTTGGGGTTTTTCTACATGACATAAAGTAAATAACAAAGATGCAAAAGGGTCTAAAACACCTACATATTTTATCATGGTTCTCACGTATTTGGTTAATTTAAAATTACACTTTAAAGCTTATGTTTAATAAATTAAAAAAAACGTATGGAAATGTTTTCAAATAGGATTTAAATAGGTGAAATGCAGAGCAAATGAAATCTACGTTAACTGTGGAGTCATCCTGTGTAATGACGCTAGGGTGCGCTGTTGGCTTAGTACGTCAGCTTTCAGATAACTGAAACGACAGACGTCTTACAACGATGACCTTTTTGGGGATTTACCAACAACTCAAAAACTGAAGAGAGAACCACAAAGTTACAGCTTTGTGATACAAATACTGGAGACAAACATTGTTTAGTACACTGTCAAAATGTCACGGTACATCTACTTAAGTTAAATTCGCCATAGAAGATCTCAGATTGGCGCGGTGAGTCGGAAAGATCTACAGGTGTGACACCTCTAATTACATAGTTGATCTTTTCCGTGACGCACAGTTTCCGCGAAACTCAATCTGGGAAGCTAAAGTGAACCAGAAAATGAGCAAAAAGGACACCGGTAAGGAAAATAAACTCCTTAGTGTGGTTGTTGATTATTTTAAACTCAAGACAGCTAGTTATCTGGAGCGGAATATGTTTGTGTTTCACTGGATTTAGAAGAGAAGCTTAGCTGTTAGCATTTAGCTAACGCTAGCTAACCTCAAGCAAAAGCGTTTGTTGCGGGAGAATATCTGGGAGAATATCTGAAAGAGGCGCTGACGAAGATATGTCATATAAAATAGAATCACAACAAGCAAAACCCCTATAATAAAAGTGCATTAAAGTCGATCACGATGGCAGAGTTTTAATATGTACACTGTTAATATGTTGTCATTTCAGGAGCCCCTGTCATCCTCGCCTATCTAAATGAGAAGAACCGTCCCTATAGTGCTCAGGATGTCTTCTGTAACTTACAGAAGCAGCATGGGTTTGGCAAAACGGTGGGATCAGTTCTTCCTTAACCTTTCTTTGTTTTTCCGATGTTCTGCTCATTCTGGGTACAGCTTGTGGTGTGACTTTTGTTTTTGAAAAACGTTTGTTTTCAGTATTTTTTTTTTTTGTATATTTTACTCCTTCGTGTATTTTATACTCTTGATACGTTTTGCACATCGTTAAATAAATTTTTTGGCAAATATGTAAAATGGTTGCTATTACATCATCATAAATACATATTTTTTCAGCCTTTTTCATAAATCACATCAACAACTTCCTCAAAATGACCATACAATCATTTGGATTTTATCATTTGAAATGGTAGTTTAGGTTTTGAATGAATCTGAGGTCACAAGGGATGAATCTTTAAAGCTGTATTGTATGCAACCTGATGATGGACTGAGTAACTTGCTCCACCAGGCAGTGGTCAAAGCCATGGAGCTGCTGGCTCAGGAGGGAAAGATAAAGGAGAAAACGTACGGCAAGCAAAAGATTTACTTTGCCGATCAGGTTAGTCTTTTAACCTAGAATGTTTCTTTGCTGTAGGCGGAGGGATGTGTAGGCTTATATCATCTGAATCTGGCCATTTGTAATCTCACCCACAGTCACAGTTCAGAGATGTGAATGATGCTGACCTGAAGGCCATGGATAAACAGATTTCAGAGCTCAGTGCAGAGGTGCAGAGTCTAACACAGAGCTGCAGGCAGCTAGATACAGGTAGAGTCTCCAGATTCAACCTTATTTTTGTTTCAGGAAACAGTTTTATTGCTAACATAATAATAATGCTGTCTGATCCAGTGCATGAATCCCTGTTGAAATGCATTCATTGAGAAAATATTCTCTCCTATGCGTTATAACAGAACTGAAGGAGCTGAACAGCTCCCTTACAACAGAGGAAATGATGGCAGAAATTCAGGAGCTGAAAGCTGAGTGTTCTGGGTACAGAGCACGCCTGGAGAAGATAAAGTCAGCTACAAATCATGTCACACCAGAGGAAAAAGAGAAGGTCTTAATTGCTTGAAAACATCAATTAATGTCTTAACTTGGTTGCTATTCTGCATTTCTTGTACACTAGGATGTTTGTTGTCGTTTACAGGTTTATAAAGAGCGGGATGTTTATGTGAAAGAGTGGAAAAAGAGGAAGAGATTGGTAGTGTATTTTTTTTGTGAACAATTAACTAAAATAATGTGGTGAAGGAGGATTGTTTTGGAAATGGTAAAATAGTTCTTTGTTCTTCTCAGGCTTCAGACATGATGAATGCCATCCTAGAGGGATATCCAAAGAGCAAAAGGGAGTTCCTGGTAAGCTAAGAAGTAATAAGATCTGCTTTCCTCAAATGTAAACTGTCTACCAATACTTTTATTTTACCGTTCTACAGGAAGAAGTGGGAGTGGAGACAGATGAGGACTGTAAGGTGGTGGTTCCCAACACCTGAAGAAAACAGCTGAGCTGCTGCTTCATCAGTGCAAGCGTGTAGCTAAGAAAACAGACATCAGAGCAATCTGAGCCACAGAGAAAACTTTATTTATAACATGTTCTTTGAATAAATAAGAGTTTAACAATTGTTGAAATGGAAAACAGAGCTAAAAGCATATCAGCTAAACATAAAATCACACATCAGACGCAGCAGCTTTTTCATTTTTTCCTTTTAAAGCCATAGAAGCATACCTGAGTTCACAGTAAATATGTCAACAAATAAATATTAAGACCTCTTGTACATATTTAGGTTGTGTTATGAACGGTTTAATTTTTTTCCAGTTTAAATATAGATTGTTTTTACTCAATATTGCCAGGTAATTTAATGTTCATGATAGTATCTTTGACTAATTGTTGACAAGTTTCTTTTTTCAAACATTAAAGTATAAAAGTTAACTCCACAACTTAACGAGTTTTTATTTTCTCCTTCCAATTTGCACGCTATTTTATTCTGTAAATGAAAATAAAATAAATTCAACTCATTAAACTACTGTTGCTCTCTGAAGAGTGATTTTAACCATGTCTACTGCATGTTTAGATACATAGCAAATTATTTATGGATTTATTGCATTAGACTTCATTAGTGTATCTAATAAAGTTGCCAGTGAGTTTTGAACTTTTTAAAATTTAAAGTTACTAAAAGGAACAACAAAACCAAACAAAAAAAAAACACATTAAGGCAAGTTCGAATTTTTTTAAATTCAACGATTAAATTTATCGGTTATGAATTAATGATTTCATTGAGTACAGAAATGTTTCAACAGGAGACAAAGATTCATAATAGCAGTGATGAATGGAAAAAAAATCTGTAGTGCCACAGTGATCTCACAGCAAAACTTAACATTTCCAAATATCTGCATTACAACTCATTCTAATGATGTGAAGTTAATAAAAGGCATATCAAAGTCAACACTATGTGTTTAGCATCACCCTGTGAATAAACGATTTAAACTCATTCTTTCACTGAGCTGTGGTGGCGCAATGGGTTCACATTTACATGTTTTTCTTTGTCCGCAACATAAAGTTTGTTTAAACATGAAGCTCTGTCACAGTAAAGACTTGATTTAAAGCAAACGGAGATGAATTCTGAGGCACCTGCTGATCAAAACCTGTAGAGGTGTTTGTAATTCTGCAGTGATAACTGGAGAAATATTTACAATGATCTGAACTCATTTCAGGAGGAACTTGATGTTTGTGCACAGAAGCAACAAAAGCCCTCGTGATTAGAATGAAGTAACATGGTTACTATTAATGGGACAGAAGAAAGGCTTTGACCTTTCTGCGTTCTTACTGTATTCATTCAGAAATGCAACAGAAACAACACCATCAGTTTACTTAATCTTTAAAAAGCTGTGTGGAACCGCTCGGAAACCGGTAACTAGTTGATATTAGAGTATTGGTTAACATTTCGATAAAGAAATAGTAGGCAAACTTAGGTAAGGACAGGATAGGCCTCTGCTTCTGCCCCCCTTTTGTTTTACAGATCATTTTGTTGGAAACTTTTTATTCACATTTTCCATTTCCTGGGTGGCTCTCCCGAGGTGTTAAATAAAGAAAGAATAGTTATTGCATGAAGTAATTACAACTAGATACTCTCTGCAAGACGCATTTCGCTTAAATTATTGTTTCCTCACCGTTCTTTGCAAGAACACTCAGATGGAGTGAAAGTACTCTACACAGATGTAAATTCCCATCAGTGAAGAGGTCAGAAGGCGACCGAAGGCAGCTGTTCATCTCTCCCTGTAGTGTTTGATGAGGTGATCGAACTGCAGTCAGGGAATCTCTGATGAACTGAAGTGAGTGCAACCCCTAGTTCACACTGACCCCACCATAAATGGAAGCCATTCTAGTCAATGGGGTAATTTACACTGGTTCCGTGGAGCTGCGGCATGACGGAGAGCCCTCCTCCGTCGTCTGTCAGAGATACGGATCCAGTCTATTTTTGACGGATGACGGAGCACAAACGTGTGAATTTCAATGGAGATGCATGAACGGATCCTAAAACGCATCCAGTGTGAATTGCCGCACGGCACAATTTGCGAAGGAATGACGAAGCGGATCATAGTCAGTATGGACTAGGGGTAAGGACTGTGGCGTGGTGTGGAGCTGATTGAAGTTTTAATTCCATCCTGGGAAGCCAGAGCAAGTTAAAAGTCAATTTCTGAAAGATAGTCAGAGGTTTCTCCTCAACTAGTAAAGCTGACCATTGAGCTGCCGAAGCACTCCAACAACAAACTCTCGCAGCGTCTGAGAAAGAAGAGAAGAAGCACACGATTAATCACTCTGCAGACTGATGTCTGATTTTTCTTTTGTCCAGCATCCATCCAAAACTATCCTTACCTGTGGCTTGCAGTGCTCCTCAATCCAGCTAAAAACACATGCAGACAGTTCTTGAAAGCTGCTCATTGCAACGGAATTACTGAAAGACACGAACAGGGAGTCCATGATGTTCTGAAAGATGCTGAACTTGACCTGGTCAGACACCTGATCCTCTCCCTGCTGTGGGTTGTTCTGGTGGGCCTTCACTATGTGCTCATAGTTCCTGGAAAGAAAAACATTTTAGTTAGAAGCTGCAGCTTCTTTGTGGGGCTAAAATCAACATTTCCATAAATGGTTTCCAAATCCTATCAGGATTTAAACTTATCAATGAGGAGATTAATTTCAATCAATGCTGAGTAGAGGTTCTCTCTTTGTCCATGATCAGCATTTCTTTTAAAATCCAACGTCATCTGCCAGGATGCAGGGCAGTCAGGACTTTGTAATGTAAACAATTTAGCTATCTTCACCAGATTAGGGGAGACCTTATGTTGCAAAAAAAAAGTGAAATGCAAACCACTTCCTAACGTTTTCATGATCTTCAGGGCCATCACTTCTTTCCTTAGGACAGAAACTTCCTCTTCCTGCTTTTTCTTTTCTTTATGAAGAAAATGGATGTAGTCAATTGCTGAAATCATAAGACAAGCATGCATTAGTCAGTGATGTCTTCACAACACTGGGAAGTTATTTATTAGGCATTGCTGATGCTGCTTCTCCTTTTACCTCTTGTAAGTAAAAAGCAGATATTTGACCGGCTCAAATTAGAGGCAAGGTAATTTATTTCAAGAACTGAAAGTCCTACAGATCCATTAGACACAGTGATTAATTTAAACTATTTATTTCGGTTTATTTTGATGATTATAGGCTTGCAACAAATGGAAAATCCACAGTTAAGCTTCTCAGAAAGTGAAGGACCAATAAAAACGATGTTTCATACAATAATGTGCTGACTGAAATGTTTATGTACAGGTGCTGGTCATAAAATTAGAATATCGTTAAAAATGTGTTTATTTCAGTAATTCCATTCAAAAAGTGAAACTTGTTTATTATATCAATTTTCCACTCTATAGAGCTTATTTAGTAAAGACTTCCTTGTAATCCTGTAATTTTCAGAGGAACTGAGTTTTTGGTTTCCTCTCTAAGTTGTAATGATCAAAATGTGCAGAAATAAACACTTGAAAAGCATCATATTGTGTGTAATGACACTATATGATGTTCAGTTTTACTTTCTGAATGGAGTTACTGAAATAAACTTTTTCGATGACATTTTAATGTTTTAAAAAGGCCCCAAAACTCAGATTATAGCTCCGTCCTAATAAAATACATTAGCTTTCCACATCTTTGGTGCATCTCAGAGTAGGCACCTAAATATAACAATCAAGGGTAATTAGTTCCAGTGGGTAGGATGTAATGAGAGAGAAAACTGACTTAACATTTCAGTCTCAATATCCCAAAATTTGTAAAGTATTTGCTTGTTACATCATACTTTTCTGAAGAATAGTAGCCTTGCTGATCTTCTGCGCTCCGACGGCAAACTCGGACTGCTGTTGGCAGGTTGGAACAATTCCCTGAAGGTCATCATAGCCTTTCTGATGTTGGAATGTGAGAATAAAATTAGAAAGTGCTGAAGTATGTTGCACTTTTGATGATAGTTGAAAAACAAAAAATTGGTATGCTGGTCTGACGTCACCTTGATTGCATCTCTGCGCTTCTGCTCAGCTTGTGTGTGTGCTTGTCTCCGTCGATCTTTATACGAGTCCTTATACGACGTCTCATGTCTGTAGTCACTGTCCTCATCATCTGTTTGGGTAGAAATTCATTGTTATTGTGAAAACATGCCTGTGGTAATGGCCACCAGCAAAATATGTTGGTTTAGCTACAAAATTAACCCGCACTATATTTTTACACAGTTGAAATATTTCCTTAAATTTATTCCTGAAAGTATTTGCATGCCGGATTTGCCCCCACTCCCAGAAACGTGGTCAACAACGTAATTTCAAACAGACCTTTAAAAAATGTAACTAAAACTTGAGCACAGTTTTGCATGCAGTGAGCGTATTTATTAAAAATGTATCACATCTACATTCCTAGAGCAGATTTTATCAGGTTATTTTTGTTTTAGGTACTGTTACCGTGCCTAGGCTGTTTTCCAAACACTCTTTTCAAAAGCCCCAAACTAGCATAATGGCACCAAGTATGTACAATTTGTATTTACCTTTTTTGTTTTTCTTTTTTTATCATTTTAGGATGAGGAAAAGTAACAAGTAACAAAGTAACAAGCATGCATCACGAGAAGGGTCCCACTGTATTAGGAAAACCCAAAATGTCATTATTATTTTTGAAAATCTTGCTGATTGCAATTAACCCACCTTTTTCCCCACTCTTATCACGATCATCCCACTAATCTCCTTGAGTTTAAGCATCTTGATCACTGAGATCTACATCATGTGAGGGCATACAAGGCAGTAAAAGTACATAAATCTCGCCAAATATACTGGCAGGCATTTAAATGTATGACAACTAAATTATAACTGCCTATCAAAGAATGCATAAAAGCAGATTGTGATGATGATGATGATTGCTATTCAGGGTTACTACGCATTTGTCATTACAAAATTGTTCTTACTGCACCTTTTTTTTTTTTTATAAATTCTGGACATTTGAGCATAAGGTATCAACTTATTTTTTTTAACACCATTGGTCAGTATAGGAATTTATTCTGAGCATATGCATAAATAAATGGTTGAGATTAGGTTTTGTTTGTTCAGGTTTTGTATATTTAAGTGTTTATTTACTGATCTGAGTTGTTTTTGACAAAAATAAAAAGGTAGATAGAATGAGATAAATCTGCAACCTCTGCGGTCAGCGTTTGTTATATTACACTTTCATTGTACAGCATTTTTAACTTGAATGTTATGACCGAATCAAACTGAAGCTTTATACTTTATTATATGTAGGTTCCACAAATAACGAAGCAACACATTGCTAATAGTGGCTTCCGAGTTACGGACTATTTAATAAGGCCACGCTTTAGTGGAATCTGAACTAACTTGGATCAGATCTATTTTAAAATCAATCATTCTTGGACTCAAAAATCAATCTGCATTTAGTCTCATAGACTGAATGCAGATTCTTTGGAGCGTTGTTACCTTTATTATATTTGTGATACTCTGTACAGATACTCAACGTAAGCAAGACAATACCTGTATTTGGCACTGAAGAGGCACTTGTAGAGCCGATACTGTTTGCTCTCGACACAATGCTACCTTTTCTGGCAGTCTCAGCAAAGAAACCTGAATAACAAAACAACAGTCATCAAAAGATTAAAATGAAAATACACAAAGTTATTATCATGTATATTATATGAGATTAGGGAGATCAAGGACAAAAGATCTGCGAAAAGACAAGATATGCCCCGAAAGAAGTACTCACTGGTGTCAAAGCCATTGTCGCTGAAAGCCCCGTCTGTCTGCCCGGACATCACCAAGCAGCAAAAAAAGAAAGAAAATATAAATTGTGAGGTCGGAATTACAAAGGGAAAATAGGTGCCGCCCTAAATATGTTGGCTAAAGACCAACAACAAACAAGCCCAAGTCCCCCTACTGAGCCTGGCCTGGTTTGTCTTTTACTAGTACAGCAGGACACACAATGATGTGTTCAATAGATCTATTGCTCAATGTAGGGCACCACAACACAATGGTTAGTTTGCCTGGTTCTGTTGGCCCAGATTTTCCACTGAGTATGGTGGAAGAAAACCTGAAAACCACTGTCAACTGTTCCATTAAAATCAAGTGTATTTTAGCAGTACAAAAACTACTCTGAGAAAATGAAAATGTTCAAAGTTAATTAACACAGGATCCATAAACAAATTATTATTTTTATTATTAAACGAGTTTGCACGCTAAACTAAATCTTGGGTTAGATCCTAAATAACAAGAGAGAATACACGGATATTCACTGACACAAACACGTCTTAGTGTGAGACTGAAAAATGAAAGAAAACAAAACGTACTAAACAGGATGGTTATTTAATGTCACAAGTCAAACACTTCAAAAACCTGTGAATCAAACTTAAATCTTTAAATGTAGTTTAACGATTTGCCTAATGTTTATGTTTGTGGGAGAAAACCTAGTTCATAAAAATAAATATCACATGGGAAACACGAGTTTCTCTTTTCTTTCGGCTTTGTTTACTTTGCTAGCTGCTAGCCATTTGTTCCAACGTTACTGGACGTAATGAAGCTAACCTTACATTAGCTGCGAGGCTACTACAGCCCCGTTAAAAACTTCAGCATTTCAAAACAGAGAAACAGACTTAACAACCATTACAGATATCCTCTTGAAAATAAGCGGGAAGCTGAAATGTGGTTTATAACAGTGGCTTACTTTCCAGTGGTCCTCTGGAGACGTTGTCGGATCCGTCATTTTGGAATGCTAAATAAACTAATAGCGCAGTTGCCTTCAGGTGCTCCTCAGAAGATTATTTCAAAAGTTCCAGAAGAATCGAATATGTTAAATGCTACTCAAGAAATTGAATTCAAAGTTCAAATATATATTAATAAAGATGTACGTTTGTTACATATACAACTATATTAGGGTCAATACTTTGCTCAAACGACAAATTATTCTCTTCATTTGTGGCATACAAGCATAGTTATGATTTATCTCAACGGAACAACTAGGTGTGCACACAGACTTGAAAGCAACAGCTAATTGTAAACGTTATCTTGTAAATATTTGTTCCATTATCCATTACATCATACATTAAATGTCCGCTCGTGTCATTTTAAACACTAAACCAACCAAAATACTAGACGTTGCGGTTGACAAAGATAAATACCCGTTGCCGAACGGACTTTAAATGCAACACAAGTATATGTAGTGGTTGACTTTTGCCACACAGAGACGCTGTTTCATCACACTTGCCACATTTAACTGTCTTTGCTTGACGTGAATACAGTACAATAAATGACCCTGCAGTCGTATAGTAAAACTAATAAATGTCCAGGAGAATAAACAGCTTCGTCATTTTGGAATGACAAAGCTGCCTTCAAGTGTTCCTCGGGAATTTGCAACACGGAATTAAAGAAAAATCCAGGATTAAAAGCTAGCTATTCAAACATTTTAGTCACCTCAAGTAAATGCATAAAGAGTAAGGGGTGTTGCAAATATGGTAGCAGGTTCAACAAATATCCTTCGACTCAACGCTAAAATTTAGCATTAATCCTTCAGTTTATGCGCGGCGCTCACACCAGCAGTCTTTAAACCATTAATTGATGGTGGAAGCTGCCTTTTTATATACAGAGCAACCTATTTACTAAATGGAAAATTTTTAATCATTAAACTAATCAGGAGATTGAAGATTGAGGGTGACAAACACAATGACTCTGAATGCACCACAGTTATATACGACAATTAATTTTTACCACACGATGACGCTGTTTTATTTAATTTAATCATATAAAAAGAGGTTAAGGGAAATAAACAGATCTACTGAAGAGATTTTCATCATTAACTAGGGGGATTTTTTATGTACTTTTTTGTTAAATTTTCATGCGCATCCGCTGATGTAATAACTGTATTTAACTAACTTCATATTTTACATTTTTTGTTGTCCTATTCTACTTTTCTATTCAAATCATCCTCCTTCGTCATGCATGTTACTAACGGTTGCCACATTGATCTTCCACCCTGTTCTCAACACCAGGTTCTGTTGCTGTCACACACAGGAAGTTACTCTTCTGCTTTTGTGCTTTTGTGGTTTCTGACTTAGTTACAGAGTGTTTCATACTCCCTCTCCTTCCTCTCACAGGCAGGCCTCTGCATTTTACTTAGCAGATACGATTTCAACAAGTGCAGTTAGTTGGTAAGACACAAGCTAGACTTTTCTCAGTTCTGGTTGGACCTGACAAGGGTTTTTACCTTGTACCTAGAGCAAACATGAGCACAACCCTACTTTTTTCATCACTTCTGGTGGCATCTGGACAAACAAGATTTCAGTGAACCAGAGACTTAATGTTCTTCACCTTAAAAGCGCAGGACTCTCTTCCTTGTCATTTGGAGTGATCACCTTTTGTTACATTGCTGTGGAACACAGATTTTTAGGTGAATTGGTTTGTGTACAGCTTTCCTCCTGGATTACTTGTGGAGATTAGTGATGGGGAATGCGGCCGCAGGGGGCTTGGAGCATGAGGCGGCTGAGGGCAGAGAGCCCAGGAACTCAGTTGGGGCAGTTTCAGCGATGAGCGACCCCACACTGTCTTTGCAAAAGAAGCAGTCTTCTCCCCCAAAACTTCCAATGCCCCCAGAAGAGGAGCTGGAGGAGCGCTTCAATGTGGTGCTGGTGAGTAGCTGAGGTACACACCCTTACTGCATATGAAAACAAACCAGACTGTAGATGCAGCTGCAGAAACCTAAGGAAACATGCAGGTTTTGGTAATGAACCAGCTGATCCGGAAACATAGAAATAGGGAACTACATAAAATAAATCAAATGAGACTTAAAGTAAGTAAAGGTAGCAGTTATTTAGTCATGTTTACCTACATTTCCTTTACTTATGATGTGTTTTGCCACCATTTATCTCACTTTCTGCTGTGAAATCCAATGCCATTTATTAGGATCTTTGAAAGTGATCTATCACCTGTCATTTTGCCCAAATGCTCACCAATAATTCTAGGTATTTCTGAAATGCCAGACTGGAAGACGGGTGATTAGTGCCTGCATGGGTAGCTGGCCTCAAGGGGAAGTTGAGCAACACGTTTATATGAAAGCACGCAGCACCGGAAAGCAAGTGTTTCACCATTCTTTCAACAGTCCCTAAAACAAGGACAAAAATCCCCAAACTTCAAAAGTAATACCTATAGTACTTCTTGAAACCACAAAGCCATCATATCAAACTCAAATTCTTATAAAATAAAAAATCTGTTGAGTTGAAAAAAAAGATCTGTTTATGTTGGTGTGATCAAAGCAATGCATTAATGAAATGCAAAGAACAGAAATTATAAACTGAAATGTGATCATGGCAAGATTAAGTCAGTAACATCAGTATCAGTATGAACTTTATTCCTGTAACCTGCTGTGTGATGACGCCAGGAGATGTAAACATTACAACAGGAAGCAATGGCTTGCTTTATCCTTTCATCTTTCTCTAGATTTATTCAAAAGTAGTGAAGCGTGAACAATACTTCAAATGAAAAGCAAAGGAATTTATTTTTAATAATCTCAAACTAAAGAGTTTCTTTGCAACAGATTATATTCAAAACTAGTTGCGAAAATAGTTTTGTATTGAATTCAATTCAATTCAATTCAGTTTATTTATATAGCGCCAATTCACAACACGTCGTCTCAAGGCACTTCACAAAAGTCAGGTACATACATTCCAATCAATCTTAATCATTGAACAGTGCAGTCAGATTCTGTTATTTATTCAAATTGGATAAAAAGTTTTTCTATCTAAGGAAACCCAACAGATTGCATCCAGTCAGTGACTTGCAGCATTCACTCCTCCCGGATGAACATGTAGAGACAGTGGACAGTCACTGCTGTTGACTTTGAAGCAATCCCTCATACTGAGCATGCATGTAGCAACAGTGGAGAGGAAAAACTCCCTTTTAACAGGAAGAAACCTCCAGCAGAACCAGGCTCAGTGTGAGCGGCCATCTGCCACGACAGTCTGGGGGTTTGAGAGAACAGAGCAGAGACACAAAAAGAACAAAGAAGGACTGATCCAGGAGTACCTTCTATGGGAAGGAAAAGTAAATGTTAATGGATGTAGCTCCTTTAGTCGTTTCACCTAGAAAGAAAGAACATATAAACTCTGAGCCAGTTTTCAAGGTTAGAGTCTGAAAGAGAGCACATATAATTAGTTACAGTAAAAGCTCAGTCAATCGCCATGTCTAGGAGAGAGAAAGGGTTAAACACTGAAAGACAGGGCCATGTGGATCATCGGTAGAGGGTGAGCATTAAGTTGTTGCCAGCAGAAGCTCGGGCGATGCCCCTCTCCAGAAAGGTGTCACAGGTACACACAGAGTCAGGCCAGGTGTCACTTCTAGGAAGAGAAAAGAGAGAGAACAAAGTTAAAAGCTGAAATAACAGCAAATAATGCAAAATTGGAGAGTAGTATGAGAATGTAGCGAAGAGGGTGAAAGTGGTCATTATGTCCTCCATCAGCCTAAGCCTATATCAGCATAACTACAGAGATAGCTCAGGATAACCTAAGCCACTCTAACTATAAGCTTTATCAAAAAGGAAAGTTCTAAGCATAGCCTTAAAAGTAGACAGTTTGTTCATCTAGAGCCCACTGATGGCCATTGTTATACTAAAAACCACAACGATTGGGATACCTCTCTCTGTCAGATTGACCATAACCATTGGAAAAGAGAGGGGGTCATACAGGTAGCAGAAATGGAGGGTGTGTTTGCACCTCAACCATAACTGAGCCGGTTTAGGCTAAACCTGACTCCCCCTTACTCCATCCAACAGGGAGGGAGCAAGGCTCCCTCCCTCATAAACTAAGCCACTCTAACTATAAGCTTTATCAAAAAGGAAATTCTTAAGCCTAGCCTTAAAAGTAGACAGGGTGTCCACCTCACGGACTAAAACTGAGAGCTGGTTCCACAGGAGGGGAGCCTGATAACTAAAGGATCTGCCTCCCATTCTACTTCTAGAGACTCTAGGAACCACCAGTAAACCTGCAGTCTGAGAACGAAGTGCTCTGTTAGGAACATATATATGGTGGAGCTAGATCATTAAGGGTTTTATATGTGAGGAGGAGAATTTTAAATTCTATTCTGGATTTAACAGGGAGCCAATGAAGGGAAGCCAAAGTAGGGGAAATATGATCTCTCTCTGATTGACTTAGTAGTTTCTTTTTTAAAGACTCCGGTCCAAAGACGACAACTTCTGTCTTGTCTGAATTTAGAAGCAGAAAATTTTAAGTCATCCAATTTTTTATATCTTCAAGACATGCTTGTAGTCTATCTAACTGGTTGGGCTCATCAGGATTTATGGATAAGTAAAGCTGAGTGTCATCAGCGTAACAGTGAAAATTTATTCTATGCTGTCTGATAATTTTACCTATTGGAAGCATATATATAGTAAAGAGAATTGGCCCAAGTACTGAACCCTGTGGTACTCCACAATTAACCCTGGAGTTAAAGATGATTTATCATTTACATGAACAATCTGGAATCTGTCAGACAAATAAGATTTAAACCAGCCTAGCGCTGTTCCCCTGATCCCTACAGCATATTCCAGCCTTTCTAAGAGAATATTGTGATCGACTGTATCAAATGCAGCACTGAGATCTAAGAGGACAAGTACAGATACAAGTCCATTATCGGAGGCAATAAGAATATCATTGGTGACTTTCAGCAGAGCTGTTTCAGTGCTATGATGAGCTCTGAAACCTGACTGAAACTCGATAAGAATGGAAGATTGGATATCGGTCTGTAATTTATTAAGTCATCTCGATCAAGCAAAGGTTTCTTAAGCAAAGGTTTAATTACAGCTACCTTAAAAGCTTGTGGAGCTACATCCATTAACATTTACCTTTTCCTTCCCATATAAAGTACTCCTGGATCAGTGCTTCTTTGTTCTCTTTGTGTCTCTGCTCTGTTCTCTCTAACCCCCAGTCGGTTGTGGCAGATGGCCGCTCACACTGAGCCTGGTTCTGCTGGAGGTTTCTTCCTGTTAAAAGGGAGTTTTTCCTCTCCACTGTCTCTACATGCATGCTCAGTATGAGGGATTGCTGCAAAGTCAACGCCAGTGACTGTCCACTGTCTCTACATGCTCATCCGGGAGGATTGAATGCTGCAAGTCACTGACTGGATGCAATCTGCTGGGTTTCCTTAGATAGGCAAACTTTTTATCCAATTTGAATAAATAATAGAATCTGACTGCACTGTTCAATGATTCGGATTAATTGTAATGCATGTACCTGACTTTTGTGAAGTGCCTTCAGACGACATGTGTTGTGAATCGGCGCTATATAAATAAACTGAATTGAATTGAATTGAATTGGTACATACCCAGTTACTAAAGATAAATTAATCATATCTAAAATGGGGCTGGTAATCAGAGGGAACACTTCCTTAAATAATTTGGATGGGATTGGGTCTAACATACAAGTTGAAGGTTTAGATGAAGCTAATATTTCTGATAACTCAGGAAGCTCCACAGGATCAAAGCAGTCCAAGTACAGATCAGGTTCTACAGTTACTTCCAATGTTGTCTCACTTGTTGAGGATGAAGTAATCATCTTTGGGAGTATGTCAAAGATTTTCTTTTTAATAGAATCAATTTTATTTTGGAAGAATCCCATAAAGTCATGATTGCTGAGAGCTAAGGGAATGGATGGCTCAACAGAGCTATGACTCTGTGTAAGTTTAGCAACTGTACTAAAGAGAAACCTAGGATTATTCTTGTTCTCTTCTATTAAGCATGATAAATAAGCTGTTCTGGCTTGGTGAAGTGTCTTTTTATACAACAGTAGGCATTTTTCCAGATTAAGTAGGAATCCTCTAGGTGTGTAGAGCGCCATTTTCTCTCCAATTTTCTAACATTGTGCTTTAAAGTACGCAGCTCTGAATTAAAACCAGGGAGCTAGCCTCCTATGAATAATTTCCTTCTTTTTCAAAGGGGTGCATTGTCTAATGCACCACGCAATGATGAAGTAACACTATGAACAAAAGAATCAATTTGTGAAGGGGAAGAAACAGAATTTTTGGCCCCTCCACTGGGGTTTTTCTGCAATAATGAGGAAATTAAAGTTGTTACAGCATTGTCTGATAATGATCTACTATAATGAAATTTTTTTCAGGTGTGGAGTACTCTGTTAAATTAAACTCAAAGGTTATTTAAAAAATGGTCAGACAGCACAGGGTTGTGAGAAAATATTGTTATGTCTTTACACTCAATGCCATATGTCAGCACAAGGTCCAGAGAATGAAGACAAACGTGGGTAGTTTTTATGTTTGAGTAAAGCCCAATTGACTCTAAGATACCCCATTAAAAGGATATTTAAAGCTATCACTTTCAGTGTCAACATGAATGTTAAAATCCCCCCCACTCTGATAACTTTATCTGTATTTTACACTAAATCAGTAAAAAATC
>JAHHUM010002390.1:198755-369983 GCA_036173005.1 Crenichthys baileyi
AGACAAAACCACAGCTGACAGTAACAAACACAAAAAAATCTAACATTTGCCAAAAGAAAATAACATCCAGATGATCTCCAACGCCTTTGGGAAAATAGTCTGGACTTTGCGAGCAAAAGTAAAGGTTACTGGAAGGTGAGCGTCTTGTTACATCTGGTGTAAAACTAACAGAGTATTTTAGAAAAGAACATTATACTGACCGCTATACATGCTGATGACCTTTAAAGTGGTATAGTCAAATTCTGGGCTATTGAGATGCTTTGATATCACCTTGAAAGCTTAAAACAATTCTGGTTTAGATTAGTTTTTGTTTCCCTTAATAAATAAAATATAATACCTAATTTTGAAATGCTTAAATTTAAACTTATCGGTGTGACAAAAGCTTCGTGCCTGTTACACACTCTCAATGCTCATATGAATGTATGACCTCACTTCCTCTTTCAGCAGAACACTTCCATTGTAAGCTTAAGATGTGCAAAAACAAGATTGAAAGTGTGCATCAATAACTCTACTACAAAATGAGAAGTGGACCTTTTCCTTCTTTATTTTTACCCCATTTCATCCTAACTAAAAAGTGCATGACTTACATTATCATCTGTCCTCTTTTCCTACCACAAAGCCCACAGAGGGACTCCACCCTTACCCCACCAAGGATGAAGCGCTACTTTTCCGCACCAAGGCAACGGGCCATTTCCGTTTTAAACCTCTTCGTTTTTAAATATGTGAAAAGAAACGCCAAGCCGCTGTTTGGGTGTGCATGGGGTAACTCAAAACCACACCCAACGCTGAATGTGTGTTTGGTGTTTTAGGTCAGATCAAAGTGCATAATCTGACATAAAAAAATGGGTGGGGGGGCTAAATAATGTTAGTAAGAATTTCACTTAATCACAAGCTACCTTCTATGATGCTGAATCATTCACAGAATTTATTTTGGGTCCTTAAGAGAAGGAACAGCTTTCATATAAGAATTCAGTCATTTACGCAGAAGTTGCCCTTTCTTGACACTGAGAGCTAAACTTTTGCTATGAATACAACAACCTACACTAAAATCTGTGGAGGTGGGGGTTTCCAGTACTGGTCCTTGTTATGTACAGTTTACACAGTCCTTTATCAAAACTATTTAAAAATATTTGGAAAACGGAAGCAGAAAAACAAGATTTTTGCGTTTACTTTGTCTTTTATTTATCTGCTGGATGTCCAGCAGCATGGATATGTGTTTTTTTTATTACTAACTCTGTTATATCTGCTGATGAACTGCATATCAAATCATAAATTGAAAGCCTGTAGCAGACAGCATTGTATTACTTTGAGGCTAACAATGACTTGGGGAAAACCCAACACAAAAAAATGGAGTCGATTGTTTTTTGTAACAAGTGCAAAAGTCAAGCTCTATTGGCTTGTATCAGTGTCACCAGCAATGCTTATGTACACCTCTGAGATGCAGAAAGGTGCACTGAAATATCGCAACATAAATCAATTTAAAGAAAAATATATTTCCCAGGGTGATCTATCCATTTTTCAACAGGACAATACAACACCAAAGCCTGAAAAAACGAAAAGTCCTGCAGGCCTCACTTGCCTCAGTTAAGGTCAATGTTCATGTTTTATACAACAATAAAAAAGAGGCGGGGGAAAAATAGTATCCATAGGGAAGTTCCAAGGCCAAAACCTCCGGTGAGCAAAATTAACAGAAATGCCTGTCTCACATTTGGTAAAAAAAATATCTTGATAATCCTCAAGACGTTTGGGAAAACATTCTGTGCACAGACAAGAAAAGAGTGGAACTTTTTGAAAGATGTTTCCTATTATATCCCGGGTAAAACTCACACAGCATTTCAGAAACAGAAAAACATACTGACAATCAAATATGGTGATGATAATATGATAGTCTAGGGCTGCTTTGCTTCTTCAGGTACTGAAAATCTTGCTGTAATTGATAGAATGGCGAATTCTTTTCTCTACCAGAAAATTTTGACTGTGGTCCTGCTAAACCCTCACTCGACATGACAGAGGAATGACTTTGAACAGGCCATTCATGCTCAAAACCCCTCAAATGAGGCTGAATTAAAACAATTCTGCATAGAAGAGTGGGCCAGAATTCCTCCACAGAAATGTAAACAACATCTGATAGCAGTTGTTGCCTGCCTAGGTGGCAGAACCAGTTATTAGGTTTAGGGGGCAATTACTCTTTCACATAGTGCCGGACTGGTTTGGAGAGCTTTATATCCCTAAATAATGGACGTCACTTTAAAACTACATGTTCAGTCAAGTAATCTTTGTCTGATTTAAAAATTTCTTAATCTGAAACATTTAGGTTTTGACAAAAATGCAAAAACAGAAGATATCTGTAAGAGGTCAAATATAAAAAATCTATATGATAATAAAAAAAAAGAATTTCTCCTTCTCTTCTCTTTCAGAGCTACATGAATTTGCCTCCAGACAAACTTAAGCTGTTGAGTCAATATGACAATGACAAGAAATGGGAATTAGTCTGCGATCAGGTGAGATTTTGATAATGTTTCTTTTTTGATAATATTTCATAATTTGAAACCACAATACACGTCATGAGACAGAGCAGGATTCTTGCATCAGTGCTTGTACCAGGACAGAGTTGACTCAGAGTACATAACCATTGTGTGTGCAGTTTGAAAAACCCTGCCGCTCAGTTTCTGTGGTGGCAACTGATACAGTTGTCACCATGGCAACCAAAAGCGGTTAGTGTTGTTTTGTTTTATGTTGCGCATGCAGGGATTGCTTCAAATGGTGCATAAATATGATAATTGTGCTCCTGCGCTATTCATCAGTTTTCTAATAAAATGTAAAGCGTCACTTGCACATGTTAAATCTGCTCTCTGTGTGTCACCAGGAGCGCTTCCAAGTCAAGAGCCCACCGTCGACTTACTTGTCAAAGATTAAGAGCTTCTACCAAGATCAAGGCGGGGTGTCCCGCAGGGTCAGTGGAACGCACAACCCCCCCGAATGTTAGAATTAAAATGAAATTCATCTTCAAGGATGTACAATGACACCATTAAAATGATCTCTTTTCCTTCTTTAGTCAAAGAAAAAAATTCAAGATGCAACCCAGGTCCTTAAAGCCTTGGAGATATCTCTTCGTACCAATCACATTTGGGGAAATTTGGTGAGATAATTATATAATAATTTTATATATAATATCTATATAATAATAGATAATATATTAAAATCTATTAAATATATAGAAAATATATTTTATATATAATATATATATAACTAATATATATTAAAATTTTATATATAATATATAGATAATTTATAATCTAATTATATATAGATTATTAATATAATAATTAAGGCTATTCAAACCCATTTCTGTTGTTCACGGATGAAACCCTTTTAGAAAGTCATACAATGGTGCAATAATGAATATGTGAACAAAAATGTTTTTAAATTCACTCGAACCATGCTAAGAATGAGTAGATGAATTGGCTAAATTCTTTAGTATGAACTACGACTGATACTGATGCTACATCAAGCGTACTTCTAGTATTACCAGCAGTTCAGCTATAGCTGTTATCAGAACACTTGAGGTAGATTCAAGCTTCACCATCTGATAGCAGCTCATTCCTACTGCTGTTGGTGTTAGCATTCCTAACATGATTACTAACTGGATCTGCTGGACCAGAGCATGGAGTAAAAGAATATTCAACCAGCCTAATTTACCTACAGTCCCTCTAAATTCAAAATGACAAAGGTTACAATTTTGGAGTCTTTGATGACTATATCCTTCCCATGATTTCTGCTCCACAGTATAACTGTATTATACCATCTCCTTTTATGTGAAGCTTTAATTTTTACTAATGTTCTTTTGTGTTTTTAATGTGATAGTCTTATCTCTGTTTCTTAGCTGTACTGTAAAACACAATGAATTGCCTTGTGTATGAATGGTGCAAGTCAATGCAAAAAGGTTGCCTTGCATCAGTCACGCTATAAAACTAAAATGGATAATATTAAGGAATGTACTAAAAAAATTACTAATGCCGTTTATGATTCACAATCTGTATTTGAATGACCCATCATACATCCACAACCAAGAATAATGCATAATTCTGATTCACATAAGTAAGCATAAACATTTCAGCAATCTGGCTCACTCATGACAAGCATATAAACCCTAATGTTATACTTTGGAGATATCTACAGGACAATGTAATTTATCATTCTTTCTGCAGATGGGCTCAGGAATTTCTCAATGAGCAGAACAAAGGTTTGGATGTTCTGGTGGAATACCTGTCCCATGCTCAAAGTGACAGCTCGTGAGTTCTAACTGAACATTTGCTCTGTTATACTTAACGGCAATATTTATAACTAAAAGTGAATCTCAACATTTTGCAGATTTGATTTGGAGACTGTGGAAAATGGTGGCACCCTCTCAGACAGAACAAAACCGGCAGAGCGGTCAATGGAAGATTTGACCAAGAGCTCCAGCAGTGGTCACTCACATGGGATGACCAGAGCCGCACGGGCCCTTACTGTAAGGTAAGAAGCTGCAGCCATAAAATATCAGAGGTATGCTAGTGATTAGAAAGAGACCTGGTTGTCCACATAGACCTGTTCTTGAAAAAGAACTTGCAGCATGTTTAGTTGAACAGCTAAAACTTTAGAATTAGTAAATCGGAAGTCATGGAGTGCGTATGTGCTCTGGAGTCACAACCAGTTTCTTAGAGAAGATGACAGGGCATAATTCTAATTTCCTGAAATTTTTTGTTGCACAGTTTATTCTATGTTCTCTGTCCGACTGATGCAATATATCAGACATCAAGAAATATTCCCTGAAGTCACAGCAATATGTAGCTGACAGCCTTAGCAGATGCCTGGATTGCTTTTATGGCTATTTCTCAGTATATGTCTTGTCTCACTGCTTTTGTTTATTTATGCTCTTAAAATTGTTATCCCTTTACAGAATAAGCTCCACTCTGGCAAACAGGATGCATAAGAAGTCACATTTGTCCCAGCAGAGAGATGATATACACGTGTGCATTATGTGCTTAAGAGCCATCATGAACTACCAGGTAGAGTAATATCAAACATCAGTCTGAACATGCAGCCTGATCCATGTTTTTTCATCTATTAAAAAGAAAGTAAATTTGTCTATGGTTCAGCAAACATCTTAAGCTTCCTCTGCTTTCATTTGAATTCCAGGACAGTGCTGAAATGTCTTATTTTGTAATTTACAGAATCGTTAAATGTCAATAAAACAAAAAAAGTATTTTATTTTTCTATTGCATCAACTTGCTTGAACATAATCGGTTTAAAACTTTCTTTTGCTTTCAGTCTGGTTTTAACCTTGTAATGACTCACCCACGCTGTGTGAACGAGATCACTCTCAGCCTTAACAGCAGGAATCCCAGGTGAGTTCCTCTGTGTTTGAGTTAAACTGTGCCTCACTGGCCCGTCTGTATGGACACCTGACGTGTCCCCCTATGCTGTGACAGGACCAAAGCTCTCGTCTTGGAATTGCTGGCTGCTGTTTGCCTCGTCAGAGGAGGGCATGACATCATTCTCTCCGCTTTTGACAACTTTAAGGAGGTGAAATTTGCTTTATTTTCTGGTGATTTTTGCCCTAACCCAACAAGTCCCCCGTGATTTTTACTCTTTAGTAAAACTATTGTTGCACATTTGCACTCTTCCATGACTCATCCTATGACACAGTCCACCTCTCCTATTCGGTGTTGTCACATTTCTAACTCGTGTGAGTTTTGCATGTGTGTGTATGTCCAAACTCAGATGCAGTTCAGTGATGTAGCATATTTTGTGTTTTTTGGTTCAGGTAGTTCAGATAATTCCAATACATTAATCAAAAATTTAAAAAATGACCTTTATGCCCCCAGGTGGGTAACAGTTTAACTGCCTATCTAAAATGCTTTCATTGTCTTCAGGTGAGCAAAGAGAGGAACCGCTTTGAAAAACTGATGGAGTACTTCATCAACGATGACAACAACATTGACTTCATGGTAGGACCATTGATTTACCACCTTTACTGCACAATGTTATCTAATTTTACGTTATGACATTTTTAAATATCAATTAAAAATAATAATTCTTAATAATTAAAACTTGAACAAATAAGAACAAAAAATAACATTATTTTTCCCTTTAAGATTATTAAGGCTTTTTTTTAACTGAATGAGGAAAAATTAAGTGGCTGCAAGTTACTCTGGTTTAACTGCCGTGTTTGTCTGCAGGTGGCCTGCATGCAGTTCATTAACATTGTGGTCCATTCAGTGGAGAACATGAACTTCCGAGTCCATCTGCAGTATGAGTTCACTCACCTTGGATTAGACAAGTATCTGGAGGTGAGTGTTGGCAGAAACACAGGTCAGGTCTTTACTTATCAGAAGTGCAAAACAAAATAATGTGTCAGGTGATAGTATAATTTATGTGGGCTTAAAGATACATGATGAGCTTCCAGGAGAGCTATCAAGTGAACCTGAGACATTTTTTGACTGTTTTGTCTGCAATTCCTACTTTTTGGGTTTTTTTAAATAATTTTTGTTAACTTGTAATTTAATTCTTTTTTCCTTTCTACTGAGCTGTAAATAGTGATGACCTGATTTCAGATATTTCTCTCAGTTCTACTAACATGACAGTGATTATATGATGTATAAGCATTAAACATACAATTATATTTAAATATAAAGAACATATATTATCAGATGTATGATCCCTTTTATTTTTTTAATATCATACGTTTCTGTACATCAGAGTGTGAAACAGACAGAAAGTGAAAAGCTGAAGGTCCAGATCCAGGCCTACTTGGACAATGTGTTGGATGTTGGAGCTCTGCTGGAGGATGCTGAGAACAGGGGAGGAGTGCTGGATCATGTGGATGAACTGCAGAATCACAACGTACAGGTAAAATATTACATTATTAGAGAATTCTTACCTCAGTAAAGAAGACCCTTCTGCTACACTGATTATGATTTTAAGAAGTGATGTAATAGAAGGATTATGCTTGTTTTATGTTGCAGCTGAACTCCCGGCTTCAGGAGCTCGAGACTCAGACCACAGAGAGGATGTCTGAACTGGAAACTCACCTCATGCAGGCCACCAAGGAAACTGAGCTGCTCAAAGTATGAGCTCTCTTACAACACACACTATCAGACAAGGAATCATGACAGTGATCTCACTGAATTAGATCAAAACAGCTTACTTATAATCCTAATATGAAATAAAGAATCATATCTGAATACGTTTTGAGGACATAAGAATTATTTCCAACTTTTTAATGTAAAGTTTTACATGTCCTGAAATAACTATGTCTCTGAAGCAACATAATTTTGTACTATTAATGTATCTGGATAACATTTTTATTTAAACAAAAGTATCTAAAGCTACCAGATAATATGCCCCTGACCTTTGAACACACACTTTTGTTTAGATGAAAAGCTATTCAAATATTGTGAACTTATCTAGGACATTTTGTTATTTAAAATCTTCCCCTGACAAAATGCAAATAATGTTTTTGGCTTATTGAAATGTAAATTTGGGCAGGTATTAGGCATTAAAGCCATGAAGTAATGTCCACTCTCTTAGTAAAAAGCATTTATAAAGTGGGAGTCCAATCGTTGGACTAATAGCTATGGGAAACTGCCTGAAAACAGATGAATCAAGTTAATAAATTTGTGTCTGCATCCCACAGGAAAGCCTCCGGGAATCATGTTCCCAGGTTAGTTCTTTGCAGCAGAGAGAACGAGAGCGTGAGCTGGACAGAGAGAGGGAGAGGGACCGGGAGCGTCTGGGCACCTCTGCCAGTCATTCACCTTCTGAGCTGGAGCAGAAGATCCATGAGCTGCAGGACAAGGGGCTGATCAGACTCGGACGCACTCCCTCAGGAGCTCTGGACATCCAGGTTGTGCCTGTGAAAATTGTTGAGTATGTCCAAAGCCCTTCCTCAGCCACCCAACCAAGCATCTCCTCCTCAGCATCCACCCAACCCTCTCCACCTTCTCCATCTACCCCTCCTGGTGGTCCAGGGGAGACTGTGACTCCTCCCCCACCACCTCCTCCTCCTCCATCAAGTGGAAGCTCTGTTGCTCCTCCTCCACCCCCTCCACCCCCTCCACCACCCGGGGCATGTCCCCCACCCCCTCCTCCTCCACCTCCTCCCCCTGGTGCTGGACCCCCACCTCCACCTCCTCCACCTGGTAGTGGTCCCCCACCTCCTCCTCCCCCACCTGGTGGAGGACCCCCACCTCCTCCTGGAGCTCCAGATGCCCAATCTGGTGAGCACATTGAGACTAACTGGAAAAGTCTCACTAAAGTTCATGACCTGATCTGTGTTTGACCTCTTCTCTTGTTTGTGTTTGCTCAGGGTTCAAGACTAAGAAACCCATTCAGACCAAGTACAGGATGCCTTTGTTAAACTGGCAGGCTTTAAAACCAAACCAAGTAACAGGCACAGTATTCAATGAGCTAGATGACGAGCATATCTTAGTGGTGAGAATACGCATCTTGCAATATTGTCGTTTTGATTGGATCCTGGAATTAAATGATTAATTTTCTCTGCCTCACATTCTGTCCATTCAAGGAGCTGAACATGGAGATGTTTGAGGAACAGTTCAAAACAAGGGCCCAGGGAAATCCAGCAGACCTGTCCAAGGTTAAGAAAAAGGTGACGCAAAAAGCTCCCACCAAGATATCCCTCATTGATGCAAACAAGGCCAAAAATCTTGCAATCACTCTTCGCAAGGGAGGAAAGAGGCCATCGGCTATCTGCACCGCCATAGAGACGTATGTCTTTATGTTGCATTACTGTCAATAGTTCTCAGAATAAATATCTTTCTGTCCCTTCCACCTCTACATCTCTGTTTAACTAAAATCCTTGTATTGCACAGGTATGACCAGCAGTCTCTGTCCATAGACTTCCTGGAATTGCTTGAACACTTCATACCATCAGACTTTGAGATGAAACTTCTTGTGAACTACGAGAAAGAAGGTCGTCCACTGGAGGAGCTGACAGATGAAGACCAATTCATTTTACGTTTCGGGAAGATCGCTCGTCTAAGTCAGCGAATAAACACACTCACCTTCATGGGCAACTTCCCAGAGAGCATCAAACGCCTGCAGCCGGTCAGTTTGTGGGAAAAACTTTGACACATCAACTGGAATAAGCTTTAACCAAATGGGCTTATGGTGTTTTTTCTTAATCCACAGCAACTTAATTCCATCATTGCTGCATCCATGTCTATCAAGTCTTCAGCTAAACTGAAAAAGATCTTAGAAGTAAGCCGAACAGTATACAAACACTGGTGCAACTTCTAAATGTGAGATTTTACTATTCAGCTCACGCATTCTCTTTCAGATTGTTCTCGCCTTTGGTAACTACATGAACAGCAGTAAGAGAGGTGCAGCGTACGGTTTCAGGCTGCAGAGTCTCGACCTTGTAAGTAGCTTTGCTTTGTAGATTTACTCTTGATTTTACAACACACACATTACATTACTTTAAACGAGTTTCGTCACCTTTCAGCTCTTGGAGACTAAATCCACCGACCGCTCCCAGACGCTACTTCACTTCATCACTAATATCATTCTAGGAAAATACCCGGACCTGGTCAACTTCCACACTGACCTTCACTTTATAGACAAAGCAGCTCTTGGTACATAGATATACTTAAGTTATCCCACTTTTGTAGTTTGAGAATATGTTTTAAATTACTTTATTTTTCTTTGCTAGTGTCCTTGGACAGCATTCTTCAGGACATCCGCTCATTGGAGCGAGGTATGGAGATGACCAAGAAGGAGTTCCTGGTGCAGGATGACAGTCCGGTGTTAAAGGAATTCATCAAAACAAACAGCGAGCATCTCGAATCTTTGATCAAAGACAGCAAGACAGCACAGGTTAGAATTTTGGCAATTTCAACCACGCACACAACTCTTAATCTTCTTATCATATTTTCATACACTCATTCTTGTCCCTCCAGGAGGCTTATGTCTCTGTTGTGGAGTATTTTGGAGAAAATCCTAAAACCACGCAGCCTTCCATGTTTTTCCCGCTGTTTGGGCGCTTCATAAAGGCTTATAAGGTGAGAGTCCTTCTTTTATGCATCTCTACCAACAGTTCTTTTCATGCTAATTTTTTCCATATTCTTAATGCAGACAGCACAGCAAGAACTTGAGCTGAAAAAGAAAATGGAAAAGGAAAAGGAGAGTTCTGAGGAGAAAGAAACATCATCTCCGAACAAGGCTGCAGCACAAAAGGTAAGAAAATTCCTCCCAAAATTTGCTTCAGCTCTGGGTCAGTTCACTCCTTCACCAGTTTCTACCAGTTTCTACCAGTTTCTATCGTAACAATGTTGCCTTTTGTCTTTTGCGATTTTCATTTTGTTGCCAGACACAAACAATTGATACTTGTGCCAATCATGGTGAATCAGTTTGTTTGTCTTCGTAGTTGAGCATTTTAATTAAATAATGGACATAATGACAAGAAAATGTTAAAATCTCTCTCAAATCATTGATATAATTGATTATTTTCTGACAACTTACCCTATTTGGGCAAGTCCGCTCTCTCAGAATAAGAAATTATGACCTCTGGCCAAACCAAAATAACTCCGTAAACTCCTGCTAAACTTATTTACTTGAGCCATAGAATCACATTTTCTTACAGACTGAAAGCAGATTAAAGGAAATGCATTTTAATCATTTATTGTCAAAGCAAGCACTGAAACTTCCTTCTGTCAGGTACAAACTGACACATGGCCTGCATGAAACATCCCACAGCAGACAGCATGAAATTACCCAAACAGGAAAAGTATGAAATAGTGAAGACTTGAAATGACTAGCTCTTATTAATAGGGATCTTGAGATTAAAACAGAATTACTCTAAAACAGCAGCGGCCATTCCAAGAGCTATCAGTATATACTGTAGCTCAAGTAAAACAAGATTTTAAGTGACCCAGATTTGTTTGAACTGCATATTATTGTATTGTTTTCTAATATTTAAACTAAAATACTTGTAACGTTAATTATTGAATGCATCTCAATAAAGTAGAAAATCACTCAGGTTAATTTGACTTAATTCAGTTCAACAAGGACATGTCTTATTTAGATTTATTAAACAAAGTGATATGTTTCAAGCACTCGTTTTTGGTAATTTTGATGATCATGGCTTCACGTAAAAGAAAACCCAAAAATCAGTTTCTTAGGAAATTAGAATTCCACATAAGGACATAAAAAAGGATTTTTAAAACGGAAATGTTATGTTCTGTCCATGCTATGGCCTACACAATCATGGAGAAGACTGCTGACTTGACAGTCGTCCAGCAGACAGACCTTGACACCCTGTACAAGGGTGAGAAACGAAAGGTCTTTGCTAGAGAAGCTGGCAGTTCACATAGTGCTGCTTTCATGCTTACTATTGACTAGTTGAGTGGAAAAAAAGAGGTAGAAAATGCAAGGCTTGCAATAGGGATAGCTGCTGCCTTCAGAGGATTGTGAAGCAAAACCCACAGAAGAGGGAGATTCACAAGACATTGACTGTGCCCAGAGCCACAGCTTCAAGAGCCACCAAACACAGACAAATCTAGGACATGGGCTACAACTGTCACAATCCTTGTGTCAAGCCACTCCTGAACCAGAGACGTCAGAAGCGTCATACCAGGAAATCGATGTCTTAGAGTCTGGAGGAAGAATGGAGAGGCACAGAATTCAAGTTTCTTGAGGTCCAGTGTGACATTATCTGTCACTGATGATTTGGGGAGCCATGTCATCTGCTGCTGTTGGTGAAACATATTATACCAGTTCTGATGTCAGCACAGGCACCTGCCAGGAACATTTAGAGAACTTTCCTCTGCCGACAAGCTTTCTGGAAATGCTGATTACATTTTCCATCAGGACTTGGCACCTTGCCATGCTGCAAAAAGTAATACTTACTGCTTTAATGACAAAAGCTCTCACTGTTGGTCAGCAAACCCTGCCGACCTTAACCCTATATTGAGAGACAGCAAAAGTATAAAAATATTGAAGAATCAAATTGATGTAATAGTAATGAAAAGAAGAAGAAAGACACCAGAATCAACAATGCAGACAAGATGAAGGCCACTGATACAGTAAACTAGGTTTCTTTAACACCTCGGCCAAACCCCAGGCTGATCAACTCCATGAAACATCGCATTGATTCAGTACTTCATGCAAAATGAGTCCCAATCAAGTATTGTCCATATACTTTACAGTATATGGACATACTTTTCCACAGACTGACATTTCTGTAAGAAAAGTTTTTTTTTTTGGTCTTACCTAGGATTCAAATTTTCAAAGAAACTTAGGTTTCATTAACTGCCAGCCGTATTTATCCAAATGACCGAAATAAATGTTTATTTCTCAGTTCAATATGTGGCTTCTTTCTAGGGCCCAATGATGCCGAAGATGGATCTGATAGCAGAACTAAAGAAGAGGCAGGTGAAATCTCCGGTACGCGAGGGAAAAGATGGTGCTCTGGAGGATATTATTACAGGTACAGTAACAAGAAACACTGAAGAGTTTTACGCTAAACTGTGGGTAAAATTCTACCTTCATGACATCATGTTTGTCATCGCTTCATCAGATCTGAGGGCAACACCCTACAGGCGCTCAGATGGTCGTCGCCCAGCTCAACGCCAGGAAACTTGAGTCAATTTTAGTTTATTTTTTGTGGTTTTGATGAATATGCATAACATGCACTCAAATATACAAGCAACTATACCAAGCTTTTAGAATATGCTGTATATACAATATAACTTGAACCAGCTTCAGCATCATGTGTATTAACTATATTTTTTGTGTGAATTAGATATGTAAATACAGGAGAACATACAACAGTTTCACCAATAAGTTCTCCAACTTTGATTCATCAGAACTATTTTTTCCATTTCTATACTCCATCATTGGACTTGTATGCTCTAAAATTGTAATACTGTTAAAAAAAATCATGATATATTTTTAAAGTAAAGCTTTTTGTAACCATTGTTTTTTGTATTTGTTTTCTTTATGATGCGAGATGTGACTCGTGTGTGAGATAAAGTCACAAAAACAGAAGGAATAAAGGAAGATCAGACTGTACAAGAGGGCTGCACTTTATTGGACACACAATCACAGCAAATAATGTACAAAAGAAGGCAGGTTCGGGTGCCTGCTGTCTTCTCACGGAAAATAAAACACATTTCTCACAGAACATCATGGCATCCACGCTGATAAATTATCTCCAGTATCAGTAGGCATTTAAATTTTATATATCTCATATAATTGATCTGTTTTCTGTAGTTATTTTTATTCTTATGTCACACTACTCTACAAATGGGAGAATCAAGCTGATTTCTTATGTTGGGGTGCGTTCAGGCCTTCTGATCCCTGGACGTTCAACACTTCCAACCACTATCATTATCTTCACGTAACTTCACAGTAAGACTGAACATGCCCGTGTCACAGATACTAAAATAAGGTATCGTTCTTGTTTGTAAATCTCGAACATATATACCCACTTCTCCGACTCTTTCTTATAACTTTGAAAAAACATGTACGTAACTTTTTTTTTTCTTCTCTAGACTGCACCGTGCGTTTGCTTGAGACTATACATGCATTGTTTTTGTATATACCTTTGTACCCATCATCATAGTTTATTAATAAAACATTTTCTTTTGGACATAATTCGGTAAACTCTCTATGACTCAACCTATTTACAAGTCAATTACATTTTTTTATATATTTTTGATGCCAAGATTTTTGAACATCCACACATTCAAGTAAAAATCCCATATACATACAACAGAATGTAGGTTGAGTATATGGAAAAAAATACAATGGCAAAATCAAAGACTTCATACATCTTTGCATGATTCCCTAATAAGTTCATCTTTTATCATTTTGATAGTTTAGCCTAAACGCTACTTAAAGCCACAAACTGGAGCAGTATAAGCAACAAAATGTACACTTATAGTCTCTGAACCTTTTTATCCACATTCCTGCCATGTCAGTCCACATGCAAACAAATAAAACAGGCGAAATAGATAAAGCCAAGTACCTTCCTTTAGACAAATCAGTGAGGCCTCATGTGAAGCCTTTGGACTTATGTCACAGTTAAGTACTACATCTTCTGTGTTTCCGGCCATCTCCAGTGTCACTAATACCACTTAGATCACAAAAATACAGAATGGGAGAGTAAGGTGAGAAAAAAGAAAAAACACATAAAAAATAACCCAGGCCTAAACTAAAAGATAGTAGCAAAATAAGCCCCTACTAACAGGCACTAGTCTAGCCTCTTACACTTTAACTTTAGGTGCAAACAAGCTGGACGAGCATTTTCAGGGAAAAGCTTTTTAAATCGTTATAATTTCATAAAGTTCAACTCATTATTTGTAAAGAAAACCCTAGAATTTCAAAATTAACTTCAAAATATATTACAGAGGCTAATAGTTATCTACACAGATATTTTAAACTATATAAAAATGTTCTGCATATGAATAAATAATCTCAGTGTGAAATGTAATATCTCTTTGAATGAATAAAAAAAGAAAACTCTGTACAAAATGGTCACTAATATATAAATCAGAAGAGATGAGGACATTTACAGTATTGAATTTAATCTAGACCTACATATTTATATATATATTCACATTTTTTCACAATTATATCATACACAAACATCTCACTTAGATATATTTATATATGTATATTTCTCCTATGTCTAGTTTCAAGTTTGCATGGGTTTTTCTGATTGCCAGAGTGTGCTCAACATGCTTGAAGCCCCACAAGCATGTTAAAATCACAGCCCACTAATACTTGTTTTGTGAAAAAAAAGTCCAGGTGGCATTTTAACACGGTTCTCTGATTTCACCTAGGCTAAATTACTACATACTTCCTCCTTGCTGCTCACTAAATGCACAAACTGTAAATTTACCTTGAAATGTTACAGCTTTGAGGATTTCTTTCATTTGACTGAATCTGCCTTGCAGATCCAGAATGCACTAAGTATGAGGCTGTGAGCTTGCAGATTTTCACCGTCAAAGCTTGAGGGACTGTCTAGTCTGTACTCTGAAACTTGTTAAAAAACACGAAAAAAGAAATCAAATTTTTGGGTAAAAGTGTTATTCTGTCAGTGTTGCTGATATAATATTTAATTACAAGATCATTCAGGCACTAGGAAAAAAAAAACTTTGCAGGTCCTTGGAGACAATCAGGCATAAGTATGACAAAGGCAAAGAGGAATCCCTTGGTAGGAGAGTGAGAGTACCAAATACATATTGCACATGTTCAGAACTGAACCCCATCAAAAATCATCCTATCTTAACCTTAAGTTAAATAGTTTTAACAGACCACACACATGAAGAGAATGCAAACCGAAGCTGATTAGTGTTTCTGACTGTCAGACTCATCCTTTCACTCCAGCTCTCTCCATGGAGATTGGGCGAGTCAAAGCTGGCCTTATTAAAGTAGCCTTCAAACTCATGTCCTCACACTAATCCTTGCTCCTCACGCCGCCTGCTCTTTGACACGAGCCTCTTTTGGATTGTTAATCCGTTTCTTTTAGTCATTCTGGAGAACAGCAGAGAAGTGTAACTGTTCGTTTAACCTTGTCAACATACAAGGCAGATCCCAGCCAGACACAGAAGACATGCAACCCCAGAATGGTTCATTATGAAGGATCTACCCATAAAAAGAAACTCCCCCACTGTGATATGATGTAAATAATCAAACAGCTGTTAGAGAAACACCAGCGGCCCGTAATAATGAAAGTCAAAACTGGATTGATAAAACTATAAGAACGTGTGTAATTTATAGATTTGTGCTCATCAACGTTAATCCAGTTCGTAAGGGGAAGTTTTAACCCTGGTTCCCAAAAAATGCTGAGCCAGAATGAAAAGTAAATGGTCATAGTTACTGAATTTAAAAATTATTTGAGTTTTAAATTGTTTGACGATATTAGCTATATTTATGTAGTAATCTTTTTTGGAACTAATATAGGTTCTCTGAAAAACACTTTTTAAGTGTTTGGATAATGATTTAATGTAATGACTGATAAAATACTGCAGCAACTAAACCGTTTTCTGTCAGACTGCAACAAACCAATTTAGCAACAGGACTCCTTTACCTCATCAGCATGCTTTCAAAGCATCAACCTGCAGATGTCTAAAATCAGTATATACAGACACATCTCAAATTAAAATGTCATCTAAAAGTTCATATATTTTGGTAATTCAATTTAAGAAGTGAAACGCATATTATATAGATTTATTAGAAAACAAGGTAATATATTTCAAGTGTATAGTTCCATTTAATCTTGATGTGTATGGCTTATAGCTAATAAAAAATGTCCTGGTACAGTGGATGGCTGAGCTGGCTTTGGACTTGATAACTAAACAGTGGACCAAGACCAGCAGACTGCCATAAAGTGGACTTTGGACCACTAAGCAACAGCCAAGTTATTCTTCTCCTTAGCCCAGATAGGACCATGGTCTGTAGTCCAGAAGTGGTTTGACACTGGAAAGGCCAGAGTTGTAGCCCATGTCCAGCAGTCTTCCCCATGACTGTGTAGGTCATAAAATAAAATAACATTTTTGTATTAAAAAACACTTTTAGTGGTCTTGAGTATTTTTCTAATTTTCACAGAAGCTGAATTTGGGGTTTTCAATTGCTATAAACCATAATCATCAAAATGAACAGAAATACTAGGAGGAGATATTTTACACTGCATAATGTGTCTATATGAGTTTCACTTCTTGAATTGAATTAATGGGATAAATTAACCTAACATAATATTCTAATTCAATGGGATGCACCTGTATATAGTTGAGCATCAATGATACCTTTTTATCAGTGTACTATAACATGTACAGATATATCACAGCCTGTGCAGTGATGGTCCCCGGGTCTTCTACTGAGTCTGAATGCTAGTTTGAAAAATTCTGACACCCATACTTTAAATGAGCAAAAATAATTGCAGATTCTTATTTCTATTTTGTCATTGCACAAAATTTTAATAAATTAAAATTTTATAGCCTCCTCACCTATTTAATAACTAAGCTAATAAAGAGGGATCTTGTATTTTGAGAAGAAACTGTGCTTTCTTTTTATTTTTATGATCTGCCCTGATTCCCTCACAAGGGCCAAGCAATATGATATCTAAACCTGTGCTAATTAAAAGTTTGTTATTTTATATATATATTTCAAACAGTAATTAAGTGCCATCTGTTCATTATAGTCAAAGATAATGTACAAACTATGATAAAATCTGGAAACTTTTTACCATATAATCTTGAAGCAACAATATCAAAAGGAAATCATTCTTTTTGGGTGAAATGTGGGGTCAGTGTGGTCAATTTCACCTGAGGGGCAGCATAAAATATATCATTGTATAATATTAAAGATAAAGAAACACACATTATGTCTGTGCGTTACAGCTTAACGTTACAAGCATGTGCTTGAGTCTTTGGGATGGGTTTTGATGTCAGGTGTCTGAGCAACCTGCGAGATGCTACAGTGAAAACATCCTGATTGTCATAAACAACTAGTTACAACACACATACAGTAAATCCACACGGGTAATACCGACCCTCCTTTGCAGTTTCCCCTCTTTTAGTGTAACTTGGCCTCCTCGTTTTATATCAAACAGAGATGTGAAGATTCATGGCTGCTCGTTACAGTGTGCTTTCATTGATAATGCTGCAATATCCTCGTTCCCCTCAGAATAAACATCCTAGACATGTTAACAATAATAGATGCAAGGGTTTCATTTGCAGAGACACATACAAAACTTCAAATGCAGCATTAAATTAGAACCCAAAGGAATGTGCAGAGGAGGGAGAACAATCATGTAAACTCTCAGTGTGTACAAACAAAGGGGAAAATATAGCACCCATTTAAAGTCTAAATCTTGGTTGATGCAACAAAATTAAAGAATGCCCTTTTTGCACAAGACACCTTAAAACCACATTCATCACGTTTGTCTTTTTTTCTTATTTTCACAGCAGATTTCTTCTGCCAGGTTATGCAGGTAAGAGCAACATCATCCTAAACATATACAACTATAATTTGGTGATTATTGCAACTCTACTTTCATAGTCACAGTCTAGATATGGAAACTATACCACTAACAGCCCACTAAATGAGAACATGTCCAACAACACCAACCTTGTAGCAGACAGCTGGTGGAAAAGGGAGGCCTGGCCTGTTTGTGTGCACTCTGTTTGGAAATCTGGCAGTAGGACTGTGTGGGAGACCGTCGAACCAGATGAGAGACGGAATCTTATCCAAGAAGAAAACTGAGTGAAATTATGAAGTGTCCAAAAAGAAGAAAAGATGGATAAAAGGAATCCTGAAAGAAAATATCAGTCAAAAAAGATTTATCTATTCTTGCTCGGAGACAAGATGATTTTAGAATTGTATTCTAACATGTCCTCCTCCTAACATTACTCATTACTAAGTGTTGTCACCATCATTACAGTTGCTGAGTTGTTGGGGGCTGTCAAGTCTTCGTCTGGAGAGTTTGACAATCCCAGAGGACAAGGTAAAGGAACCAAGAGGTGTGGGAGAGGAGGGAGAAAGGGATGGAGTAGGGGTTGTGGGTGAAGAGGAGGATGTGGGGGTGGAGGACAGGCTGCTGGGAAGAGAGGATGATGCTCTCTGCTCCCGGAGAAGGCGGCGTTGGCGTAGAGCAGAGGACAGGAGCAGGGCCTCCGTGCACAGGCCAGAGGCTGACAGGTTTGCCAAGAGGGCCTTTGCTTGGCTGGAGGAAACTGTCAGGGAAGGGACAGTCCCCCCATGGGGCGACATTCTCAAGCCAGGTGCAAAAGCTGCTGCAGGAGAAGGCATTCGGCTGAAAAAAATGCTCGCTTTCAGTCCAGACAGGTATGGTTCAGTGGTTCCAGCGCTGTTGATCCCCAAGGCCTTGGAGTAGAGCAGGGAAACAGAAGACAGTAGGGGATGGAGGAGGAGCGCAAAGAAATGAGGTTTTCAGGGGGTTGAAGTGGGAAATTATGAAAAATTTTAAAAGTCCTAAAATTGGTTTTGGCTGGGCAACACCTTTCTTCACCAGTACATTTAAACAAGCCTGTGCAAGCATGCTTGCACAAACACACACTCACACCCATCTAGAAGCATAACTTTGGACTGAATACTAGAGATGTAAAAGGAGCTGGTTAAGTAAAATGGGCAGATAAGAGTGCATCTCTGTAGTCACGTGAATAGGAGGAGGAGGAAGCTGAAGAGGCTGGACGGGGACAGGTCGCTCACTGCTGCAGGGTTACAGGTGCAGCAGACGGGCAGGCCAGGAGGTGAAGGGCAGCACGGGTTCACACAGAAGGGCAGGATAAAGAAGTATCAGAAGAAAACATGTAGTGGGGGGAAGGGGGAGTGAGAACAGGAGACAAACACAGGAGATTGTTATTCAGGTTGATATCAGCATGTGTGATGAAAGCCAAGACAGAGGCTACCATCTGTACATGATGACAGAACCACTGATCCCACTGATAAGGTGCAACAGTGAAAAACTGCACATTACACTGTTGACTACCTTTGCTTTAACGCTTACTGTTATGATGTTCATTCGTTGAAAAAGCAACATACACAGATGAACATAGAGCCACACCTTTATTTCATTGAAAACAATGGAAGATTCAGCCAGTAGATGGCACTGTTTCAACAGAATGAAACTTGTGGGAAATACATTTCAAGATGACTTTCTCAGGTGCTGATGTGAATGCATGGGACAGAAACCTTTTGCATGCTGTATGTGCAAGGCACAGACAGTTAAAAGTACACAGAGTGGGACAAAAAAGTTTAGTCAGGAAAGTTTTTAGCCACTTGTTCAAAAGAGCAAACAGGTGACAAAAATCAACAACTTTTGTCTTTTTGGGAAATAAAGCCAGCTTAGAATTTTGTATTTGCTCTGCTTTAGTTGTTTCTGCTCGCGACGTTCTTCTCAAACCTGACACAAAGTGCTACTATGGTCTGTAAACCTGGGAGAGCTGCCTTCAAGTATACACACACTCTCACAGCTTCACACCAAATGACAAGATGTGACGTCACTAGTCCCGCCTTGTGCTCATCACCTACAACTGGCTGTTTTACTGTCGGGAGTCATATGAGGCTAAATCCAGAATTGGAAGGTTTGAGGCATGAAAATGATCCAATTGTCATGCCTTCCTTGATCTGTGGCAAAGCAAACAAGGAGTAACAGGGGCTTTGAACTGTAGCAGCGGGGCATATTGATTTGATTGGTCCTCATGCCTGAAATGCTTTAGTTTGACTGAAAGGGGGTTCGGGGAGAAGAGAGCCTCAGGGCCTCCACATTTACTGGCAAACCTGGAAAAGATGTGTAGAAACTTTTCAAATAAATTCATCTTTTATTCTAGCAAAATATCTCGCACATCTTTTAATTTGAGTATGTTTATTTAGTTGTAGGAAAAAATGTGAGAGAAAATAGTTTTTAACAAAATCAATGGTGCCACACCTATTGGCACTTCTATAAGATTTCAGAGAGCATGCAGAGAGACCATTCCTCTTTGCATGATCTTTCTAGATCATCCAGAGTCCTGAGATCTCTGTTATTCCATCTCCTATGCAGCTCACCCTACCAGCTTTCTAAAAGGACTGAGGTCAGGGGACTGAGATGGCCATTGCCGAATGTTGATTTTTGAGTCTGTGTTGAATTAGCTCTGTGTTTTGGATCAGTATCCAAATTATTTATTGCCTACCCATTTTCAGCTTTCAGATAGCAAAAGAAACTATTCAGGTTTGAATACCAGAATTAAAATAAAAGACGCAGTTTAATGAAAATAGTGCTTTTTCCCCCTAAAGCATGCCCTTTGCTCTCTTTTTACAACAACTCTTGCTTTATGTTCACACTGCTTTCTGTATTTCACAATTTAAAATAAAAAAAATGTTATTAATAAAGTCTGCCACAGTTGGCTGTTTTTTTATTTTCTTGGTTTAAATAAATTGGTTCTTTTATTCTTTTTGTTATTAATAATGAAATTGTAGCATGATGGTATGCAAACTGCTTTGGCGCTATTTTTTCTCCTCTGACAATTAGCTTTGAGGGTCCAAAACCCCTCTAAGGATAGTGCTTTCACACATCCAGATTCTTTCACAAGAGACTGTGCAGTGTCAGTGTCATTCTGAAATAATAGGATTAATTTCCCTTTCATTTGACAAGTGTAGGCATCAACTCAGTCTTCAAATCTCAGGGAATGAACAAAACCGACAGAGGGTGATGAAAAAGGAAAAAAGGGAAGGCATGTATAAATTGCAGAGTACAGGAAGCAGAAAAAGGGGGAGACGAGGCATAAAAGGGGAGAAATGTAAAAGATTTAATGACGAAAAAAAGAGATGCCCTCTTCATATTAAATCATCTGTGATTGCTATGACTCGAGTGGCATTTATTACATGGCGCTGCAGAGGTTCTTTCCAATCTTCTCTAAGTCTGAGGAGACCAGAGCCTCATTACTTCCCCATTTCCTGAAACTCTCTCTCTGCCAAACACATTTATTTCTCTGCAATCTACAAAACTTACTTTAAGTCTGAAAGCGCTCTAGGTTATGAAGGTTTAGGTGCACTTCACTGCTTCTGTTTTTTTTTTCCAAATTACATCGACATTAAGCTTTTCTTGCCCCCGTGCACTGGCAAGAATCTTCTCCTGGCTTTGCTCGACCGACATGCTTCAACAGTTTAATTTCCTTGCCTCTGGAGACCATCTAGCATCCTTATGTCCAGTCCTTTACTTTATATAACCTCTTTAAATGCTAACAAGTTAAAATATGAAAAAGCCCCCAATAAAACCTGTAGCAAGGAAGGTTGCCATTGATAAAATCAGTACAAAGCTGGAATGTCCACTAAGACCATCAGGAAAAAGATTGGTGAGAAGGTGACAACTGCTGATGCAATTATTTTGAAATAAAAGAGACAAAAACAATCATCAATCACTGTAGGTCTAGTGCTCCATGCAAGATCTTGCCTCATGGTGTGGTTGAGGAGTCGGACCCACAGGCAGGAACGTTTGATGAACAAAATAATTTATTAAACAAGGACAAGAAACTTACAGGAGCACAAAGAGAACAGGGCACGGCAAACACCAGAAGAGGGAAACAGGAGATACGGACATGTAAACAGGAGGATCTGGAGAAGGTCAATTTGGTGAAAGCAGAAAGCTGACAGAGGGAAACTAATAAACGCAAAAACTAAACAAAGATATACAAAAACAAAAAAAACTAACAGATTATTCAGAATGTAGAAAAACACAAGAATGAACTATGAAACTAATACTTTAAAATGGCAACAAGAGAACATAGACAGGGAAATGAAGAAAAGAGACACAAAATAAACAAAAAAGCTCTAACACCTAAGGATCACAACACTAAATGATTTTAAGAAGGTTTTGGAGAGAGTGCTGAGGTCAGGTGAGAACAAAATCAAATTATTTGGTGTCAATTTGATAACCTATGTTTGGAGGAGGAGAAATGCTGTCTACAGTCGAGCACAGAGGTGGTAAAATTATTCTTTGGGCTGTTTTTCTTCTAACGATACAGGGAAACGTCACTGCATTAGGGGCTAATGGATGTGGTCATCTACTGTAAAAAACATCTTCTTCTTTCAGCTTTAATACTGAAGATGGGCCCTCCAGCATTAGAATTACCAAAAACATATAGCCAAGGCAACAAAGGAGTATCTATAAGTATCTAATGAAGAAATAAATTCAGAGCAGTAAACCAAAAAGGCTGGTTCCCTAACTATAAAAAGATTTGTCTTTGCCAGCATAGGTTTCTCCACCTTTTTGTGTAGAACATAAAATACAGTGCCGTGAAAAATGTTGTTCCCCTTTTATAGTTTTCTGTGTTTTTTCTTCTTTTTTTTTTGGTCTCACTTAAATATTTCAGATCACCAAACAGAATTTCTATATCAGAAAAAAATATCTGAGTAAATTCAAAATGCAGTTTTCAAATGATTTCCTTTAGGAGAAAAAACCTTTCCAAACCAACCTGGCCCTGTGTGAAAATATAATTGTCCTTCTTATTAAATCAAGAAGTTAGCTGTAATTAATCACAATTTCCTTTGGTTTAATTTTGCTAGCCACATCCAGGACAGATTACTGCCTGGACAGTACAATCTTGAAATTACTTAAACAGAACTAGTCTGACAACATGAATTTGGCTAAAAAATATCAAAAAGCAACACATAATGTACTGATTTGTTGAAATTCAAGAACTGATGACAAAACAAAGTCATTTACATCTAACAATCAGGAAATGGTTGCAAAGGTGTTTTTAAAGTTTTCCAACTCCGGTGAATCACAAGAGAAAACCTGGAACCGTGGTAAACTTTCCAAGAAGTGGCTGGCCAACCAAAATTACTGCCAGACTGCATGATCCAGGACCCCTTAAAATTACGCAGAACATCACTGCAGACACTGCAGACCTCTTTCATCTCCGTTAAGGTCAGAGTTTATTAATCAACAACAACATGGAGACTGGACCGAAATGGCATATATGGCAAAGTTACAATGCTCAAACCACTGCTGACCAAACAGAACACAGAGACCCGTCTCACATTTACCAGAAAACATTTTTATGATTCCCAATACTTTTGGGAATGTACTCGGGAAACTAACGAAACAAAATCTCCTGGAAGTGTATGTCCCCTACATCTGGGTTAAAATTAACATATGATTTCAGAAAAAGAGCATAACACCTACCTAGTGTGATGGTCTGGGGTTACTTGGTGCTTCAGGACCTAGATGACTTGCAGTAATTGATGAAACAATGAATTCTGCTCCCTGCCATAAAATCTTCAAGAAAAATGTCTGACAATCAGTTCTGACCTCAAACTCTGGGTTATGCAGCAGGATAATGTTGCAAAGCACAGCTGATAAGCTGAAAAGGAGTGCCCCATTTAAGGTCTGGATTTTAAACCAGCTGAGATGCATTGGCATGACATTGAATAGGCTGTTCATGGTTGAAAAACCTCTAATGAGAATGTATTAAAAGAATTCTGCAAAAGAACAATCAGCTAAAATTTATCCAATGAGATGTAAATGACTTATTGCCAGTTATTGCAAGTTGTTGCCGCCAAGAGGGAAACTACCAATTATTAGGTTTAGGGGATCATTACTTAATTTTCACACAAGGCTAGTTTTTATAGCTTTTTCCCCTAGTGAATGAAATCATCATTTGAAAACAAAAAAAGTCTGTGAGGGAGCGAAAACCTTTTCATTCTACTGTACGTGTTTCACTGTGTGACGTGTTAAACATTGTACAGTGCAACTTACATAGTGTATGCTTTTTCTGTAGTTTTTGGTTGATAACTCCCCCAAAAAGAGAGAGCTCATAATAATTATTTCCCCCACTGTAACCATTTAATTGGTTTGGATCTAAAAGTCAAAGATAAGCTAAAAGTTGAATAACTGTGTTAATTATTATGTTGCCAACTCCCTGCCCAGCTGTCCTGTCTGACACTCGGCGATGCAGCAGTCAATGGTAACAATTTATTTATATTCTCCAAAAAGTGGCTTTGTATTCATGTCATCCCTGCTGAAACCTCAGATATAAAGTCGTAATCTCTAGCTGAGGGGTGAAGCATGCCGATGACATGCAACACTTGTGTGAAGATGATGTAATGGTCATGGAAACTATTTATAAATAGTTTCCATGAAACTATAAATAAAATTTATTCTCGAGTAGTGAATTAAAAAGGAATGGGTTTCAAAAATAGATGCCCACAATCTTAGTGCTTAACAGAATACAACTTTGAAGGCTTGCTTAATTTGTATAGAGATGATATAGCAATGACCAATGTCATAAAATTAGCTATTAAGAGAGTTTTAATATAGTAATCTTGTCTTTAGCCAGTTATGACGATGCTAAGATGATGAATCTGTCAGATCAAACACAATATATCCCTGTCAGAGCTAACGATCAGATAATACCTGGTGCAGGCTCTGTGTCTTTTGTAGGTTCTCTTTCTTGCCACTTTTAGTCTTCTCTGTGCTGTTCTGCTGCAGGTGCTTCAGCTTCAAGGCAGCCGAGGAATGAACTTTACCAACGGTGGGATTATTCCCTCCCTGAGAGAAAAACAAGAGCAAAGAAAGCAGAACAGGAAACAGAATAAATATGGAGCACCTGGTTGTACATCTCCCTTCTCCTCTACATCATTTTCAGTTTCTAACAGAGACATGAAGTGACTAGAAGAATTTGACAAACACCAAGCAAGTCTGTCTCCTGAGACCAGTAGGAATTTGTTTAAAGATCTGACGAGATAGCTGGTATAACACCAAGAGTATGCACCTCACAAAAATTCAATCTCTATCAACAGAGAATGACATAGAACAGAATACAGAAATGCACCACTGAAAGTGACGATACGTGATCTAGCTTCACAGCAAGATCTGCAAAGAATTGTGCTTAATGATCTTTCTCGCTGTGCTATTCAATCCACTGCCTCTGATGCACACAAAAACAAATACACATTCAGTTAAATTTCCATCCAGCTGTGCCTCTTCTGCACACAAAGAGATAAGATAAAAGATTATTGTACCTCTCAAATACCTTGAGCTTTTTCACATATCTACACCAACTGCATAATTCTAAAGTGAAAGGGAAATTATGCAGGGTTTTCAAAATTTCATATAAATAAAAATCTGAAAAGGGTGGCATTCATTTATATTTGGCTTCCTGCTGACAACACTTTGTAGAATAACCTTTCTCTGGACTTTGAACCACAAGTCTTTGATGGTATGTGTCTGCTAGCTGTGCACTTTTGGAGACTGAAAGTGTAACCTACTCATCTTTGCAAAATAGCTCAAGTTGCCAGATGTGATTAAAAGCAGCTGTGAACATAAATGATCAATACTTTGATTTGATTGGGCCATCGTAACACATGAACATACAACTATGATTCCATTCAGGGTTGCCCTGTAATTAACTCCATCCAACTTCCCTTTAACTCTGACCACCATCCTTCTGCTGGGTGAAGAAAAGAAACTCCACATTATGTTGCTGCCATCACAATGTTTTACTCTGGCAATCATATGTCCAAAGTGATGTACAGTATTTATTTTCCTCCACGGCATTTTGCATTTAGGCCAAAAAGTTTAAGTTTGTCCCCATCTGTCAAGAGTACCTTCTGTTTGCTGTGTTCCTTACACTATGCGTCTCGAAATTTTGAACTTTGAACTGAACAATGGGTTTGTCTTCCACAGAGGCCATATTTGTGGAGTACACAACCAATAGATGTACTATCTAAAGATTCTCCCACTTGAGCAGTTTTAGTTTTTTGCAACTTCTTAAAAATAACTAATGGCTGCTACTCTCCTCCAAACTTCTCCACAGCTTTATCACCAACCTGTCTGTTGAGTTATTTGGCCTTCATGATGCGGTTTGTTCACGAATGTTCCCTAACAGACCTGACAGCTGTGACTCTGAGGACAATTGGTTGGAGTTGCTTTTATTTAAGGGTATCAATATAAAGAGCGGGCTGAATACAAATGAATAATTCAACTTTCAGATAACTATTTCTACAAATGTTGAAAACCATTTATAATTTTGTTTCCACCTTACTAATCTATATCATAAAATCTCAATAAACAACCTTGTTTTAACATTACAAAATGGAAATAATTTCAAGGGGTTCAAATTCTTTAGAAAGGCAATATAAATGCCAAAAATTAAAAAGCAGGTAATAACCTTTCTAATCTTGTTGTGAAAAAAACTGTAAATCTGCCATCTGTTAGGGCCCTACCCTTTTTCTTTTTGGGATACATGAACCACTATTAAGAAAGAAAGGAGACGCCTTGTCTGAATTTAGTTTGCACCCCATGTTGGACCAGAGTCGGGAGAAGGGTCCCGTTGAAATGCTCGTGATTGAAGCTGGAGTGATGAAATAATGAGTGAAGACTCAGTAATCCTCAGCCATTCCCGCAGGAATGCTCCATGGCTCCACATCAGAGGCTGAAACTCACTATGACAGCGACTGACAAGTATTGCAGTGGGAGGATGCATTCCAGGCAAGAGTCAATACTAAAAAAACCGTCAAGACATCTCAGCAAGAAGACAGATGAGGCAGGAATGCTTTAAGCCTTTTTTTAATTGCAAAGCTTTTGTTGCTTTGCGGTCAGCTGCAGATGAAAGGAAAAGAGGCTGCGGATATATGAGGATAAGGAGTTTATTACATGGTCATAAGCTATATTTGGCTTTGAAATAAGAAACAGACTTTGGTCCTTCTGCAAAGTAAGACAGCAAAGCAATTTATCTTTTATAAATCTAAAAGAGGCAACCCCAAATATATTTCATTGCCTTCTGAAGACAAAACACAAAGAAATCTCATTACACATTCAGTGGCAATACCCTCAACAGAGTTTCGTAAAATGTAAAATATGCCCTAGAGGTGGGTAAAAAGTCAAATGAAGGTATTGTTAACTGCTTTGCTGGAGGGAAAGGAAATTGATTTCAAGGCTAATTAGGCAAACAAAATAGAAATAGCAAAGTTTAGGCATTATCTATGCATGTATTTGACAAGAGAAGAAATGAGCAAGTCTCAAAGTAGATTGGAGGGGAAATAATCATCAAAACTGGGCTCAGCAGGAGAGCAGCTCCAGCTTGAAGCACAGAACAGTGAAGAAGACAGTGAGTCTGTTGTCTGTCCTCTGTACACATTTTCAATCTCAAATAAAAATATATGCTAAATCACTCAGGGAGCAGACATCAGAGGCTTGAAAGTAAAGTTCTAGTAGTCATCTGCAGAGAAGAAGGAAAACAGAACATGCTACTGAAGAGCCAGAGATTTACACAGCAGCAAGAAACAGTGAACCTGAATTGATGCTGGTTTGGGTGGGACTGGAGGCCTCTTGGTCTCTGACATCAGAGTCCCAGTCCGCTGTGCTGGAGTACTTATGGTGGCTGTCTCAGTGTAGAGCTTCTCTGTCACAGGATGGCTACTGATCTCTATTAAGGTGTTCTCCAGCTCTCGAATAGTCTCCTCCAAACTGTCCAACCTTTGGTAGGTGCTGAGTCGGACCTCCTGTGTCATCCTGCTCTGACTTGATGAACCACCTTTGGAATCACAGTTACTCTGCTGTATCCTAACTTCATCAGTATGTTGAAATGTTAGCACTCCATCCCCTGTCTCAATCCCTCTTCTTAGAGCCTCCATTAGAGACTGCTGCTGGGTGGGGAGGTGGGAGGATTTTATTCTCAGTTTGGGAACTGGACTGGACGACTCCAGAAGGGAATACAGCAGTCTGTATGTATCTTTGAGAGTATTTCCCTTCCTGAAAAGTATAAGGACAGGCCGTTCATTCAGGTCTGCTTCAGAGACTTCTTTAATCTGTGCTGAGATAATTAGAGTTTTAAGGCTTATTCTCTTCAGTTCTTGAACTTCGTGAGGAGACAACCATCTCATCTCCATGTCTGTCAGAAGCAGTGAGATTTCTTGTAGTTCACTTTTTTCTGAAGGTGTTTTCCTTGAATGTGCATTCTTTTTGACCATATGCGGATCGAACGAATTGTGTGTTGGATTATCTTGTATAGGGTAATTTGCTAAATCTCTGACAGGATTTTCTGCAGCAGTGAGTGAGTCAGACAAACACTCTGTCAACACGATGTGGGGAACTGCAGATAAGTTCCTTCCCTATAAATAAAGAAAGCACTTGATGTATAAATATAAACACATGTACTATAGGTGAACATCTAGCAAAATTGTAATCCAAACTTTAAAAACTTAAAAGACATGACAAAAAGCAAAATGTTTAACGTATATGTACGCATGTATAGATAATAAGCATACAGGTGCAAATAGGTTTGAGGCCTAATCACAAAAATCACATGCAGGAAAAAAAGGTGGAAAACAGGATAGGCTTGTTTGCTTACAGTCCAATAATACTGAAAGTAGACGTTTGATGCTCGCAGAAAAGTATGACTTCAATCATTTGAGTATAATTTAGCTTTTGCTTTCCTTCAACACCTTCCTTAACTGTGTGTTTGAATGTCATAAATATTCAGCACATTCAGCTGTACACACTTATTGGCCCCTATGGTGATGATGTCTGAAACGCCAATAAAGTAATTTAATTTAATGTATTTGGACTAAAACCTTTAGAAAGCTTCACCCTTTTTTGGATTTTACTTTCTTCAGTGGGGGAAAAATTCCATAACTGGAAGTGACTGGTGCCACACCTATTGGCACTACTTCTGTTACTACTTTGTGCAACCCACTTTTCTCTGCAGGTCCTCTATATCATTTCAAAAGGCTGGACACTTAAATACAGCGACCGTTGACTGTAACCATGTAGAGTTCTGAGTTCTTCCTTAAGCTTTATTTTCTTCAGCTCAGCTCAGTTTTTCTATACGATTTAGGTCTGGGAACTAATGGGGAGAGGAGATGGTTGGTTTTGTGTCTGGTGAACCTTTCCAGTGTTGACTAGGCCATATGTTATGGAACATTATCCTCCCAAAGGATTCTGGCAGTTCCCAATTAAGCTGAGTCTGCACTTTCAGAACAGAATAGAATAGATAATAATCCTTTATTTGTCTCTCAGAGGAGAAATCCTGCGTTTTAGAGAAGACATTTTATCTGGAAAACACTGAATTTAAAAATAAATTTTAAATCAACCAATTTTCTATATGGCTTATTTAAAAATTGCTTCAATATTTTCTAATTATCTACCAATATTTTAACCAGATCTGAGCAAAGGCTTGAAGAGAGAAAATAATAATCCAACACCTGGGTAGAAAATTACCCTTAAACTAATCCCAACTTTGTAACTAAGTTTGAAGGAGCAGCTTTCTTTTTATTACAACTCATTGACTTTTGATTTGAGTTTGGTATAATAATGGTTTGATCTGCATTTATTTGTGATACCCTGTGAGCAATTACGACACAGTCTGGTAGATACAATTAGTGCACAGTCACTCATAATAATTATCAGTTTAACACTCTTATGAGAGTAAGCTTGTGCAAAATGTCTTCATGTTCTTGTGGCTAAAATACATCTTGTATGCACATGAATGTCAAAAATAGGTCAGCAGCAGTTGTGTAGCCAGCAAGAAGTTTAAAAGTGCATGCGGTCAAAAATTGAGCAGTAGTTACAGTGAAGGTAGTTAGGAAGTAAAAGAGACATAAGGGAACAATCCAGACTGCTCATGGCCAGAGTGTTACCTCAGTAGAGGCCTTAAGAGGCGACAGGTCTAGCCTGGAGGGGGAAGGGGTTTTCCTGATGCGTGGCCTAATGGGGAGGAAAAGCGAAGTGGGCTGACAGAGCCTGACTGGGGCTCTCTCAAACAGCTGGGGAGGCAAAACGGAGGTTAAAAGAATGTCAAGGTAACAAAACAACAGCCATTGACAAATCCAAATCAGTTATTGTTGAGCCTTTGTTGCATCACATTTCCAGGCAGGCCATCTTAAACACAGAACACGCAGCTCTCAGGGTCCATCTGTCTTTCTGAGAGTCCTGGGTGACGATGTGTGCGACTGAGCATTATGCGATCTTTGGGATTTCTTGGTGCCAGGGGCAGGGGGACATATGGCACCTGCTGCTTGAACACGTGGTAATTATGATGAGCGTATCTGCACATGCCCTTTGAGTGTAAATGTGCTCTTGGAATCCATTGTCACATTGTAGATGTAAAATTTATAACTATAAAGTGCAGTTTCGGCATTGGTTGAGCAACATTAGTACTATTAAAGTGTAACCAAATTGATGTACAATTTATGTTTCATTTACCTCGAGTTCAGCAGCAATTTTTTCTTCCTCTTCTTGCTCCTTCTCTCCAGAGGCCAACGTTGGGGGTGTGGATGCAGGGCGGGGGTTTTCGGACATGGTCCTCCTCAGTTTTATGTGAGGCTTTTGGGTGTCATTCTCTTCAGATTCTGATTTCTAATAAAATAAAATGGTTAAAACATGATCCACATGCCTGCAAAGTGTTAATTCACCCAAAATATTTAACAAATGATCAAATTAGTTTTCATGATTTTATTGCCAAATGGGAGAAAGATTGTTCATTTGTACCTGTACCTTTATGCTTTTTCCAGGAATTAATGGCTCTCCGCTGCGAGAAGTCACTCCTGGAGACGATGGAAAACTACGTCTAGGTGGAGGAGGAGGAGGAGACTTGGAGGGTTTTTCTGTGCGATACCTTGGTACTGTCAGCTCATCTGGAGAAGGAAAAAAAACATGTCAATGAAAGGTGAAATAAACAATTCATGAATTAATAAAACTGGTTTCACAAAATATGGATTTATACTTAATATAAAGAGTCAGTGTTTTACTTTATTCTGATGTATGCAGACTAAAGCTCATGACTTCCTGTCTTACCAGAGCCACGCCTGGACCCCCCCTCCTTTGCTGAAAACTTGTTTTGTGGCTTGCTAGAGCGATGCTCTGTTGTTGACACCCCACTCTGAGGGTTCTGGGCTGATGAATTGTTGGAGGAGGGCTTGATCTGCTTGGCAGCAAAGTCTAGGTCTGGAATAGCCTTCATCAACTCGGCTTGGGTCTCCTCTAGCAGACGGTTGATGTCCTGAGCACTGTACTGTGTAAGACTGGCACGCTTTTCCTCCCAGTCCCGCTCTGCCGCCTGTAAAGTGAAGGATAGCAACCAGTAAAGCATTGTCTCAGGCCCAATTCATTTCAATTTAAGACTGCCAGGTGGTTATCAGAATCTCCAAGACCAGTATAATGTTACTGGATTCCAGCAAATTAAAAAAAAAAACTCATTCTAGTGTGAAGGCAACTCTACAACTACTGAACTCTTCGTAATCTCCAAATACATCGCTGCAGCTTTCATGGCCATTTCATCACATTGCTAATGGCAAGGGCATCATATCTGCTCCATCAATATGGCAAATGTCCCTATATAAATAGATATCTTGTATATAGCTAAAAACAATTTTATGTTTAACCAAAAAGTATATATCTGATAGTTGATGAGAAAGGTTTCTCTAAAAAGATAAAATATAAAAGGGTATCAGGTAAAAATGGTTATCTTATACTTGCTGACCAGCTTTCTGCACACCATGGGTATTTTCATCAACTCCTCAGCAGCATAAAATTATGATTTCTGTGCAGCACTGAGTGCCCCAACTCTAGGAAAATAACATACTAAGGCCTATGGGTCACTGCTTGCACCTTTTCCTCCTAAACCTCCCTATGACAGCAGTGCTTCTCTTTACCAGCATGACAAATAGTGTTTTGCATTTGCACTGCATGCCTTAAGAACTCAGCGCTTCCCGCTATCTCTCATCAACCTGTTTATTTGTGCAGATGTGAGGTGTGTGTGATTTTTACACAGTTGGGAGCCTTAATCCATGCTGCTGGACTGTTTCAGCTGCTTGGTGAGATCTTTTGTTGCTGCCAGAGTAGTTAAGAGACCCCTTGCGCATAGCAGCCTCTTTACCAAAAATCTTAAGATATACTAACTTACTTGGAGCACTGCCAGTCCAGTGTGAGAAAGCTGGTTGGTTCTCTGATGACCAAGCAACACAGGTGTTCAAGAGACACATCCTATGGATAAGCAGGCACCGCTGCAACAATGTTCTTTCACTCAGATATACTGCAATAAGGACTAATTGTCACCAAAACGATTTGTCTTAGTTTTGGGGTAACAGAAGTTTAAAAAAAAATTTGTTATAAAAAAGAAATTAGTCCTACCAGTCGGACTTCCATTGACAAAGCTTTGTCGGCGGCAGCGCGCCGCTCCAGCTCCTCTAGGGCTTTGCCTTTATGGGGAATAGGAGGATGATTGTCCTTGTGAGGACCGGACGGGTTTCCAAGACCACGGCTGAGGCTGGAATGAGGGCTCCAGTTAGACAGGCTGTTGCCTCCTCCAATGTCATTGATAGTTAGGGGTGGGCTAGTGGGGATGTCAAAGCCTGAAAATTTGTGCAAGTCATCATTGTGCTTTGATGAAGGGCTAGAAAAGTTGTCCTGCTTTTTCCAAACCCCTTCATTTGCTTGCCTGGCAAGACAAAGAAGAACAAAAATAATCAGTCAAGACTGTGAAATGTTCTCTTTAAACTTGAGTGTGACAAGATTATTACCGAGACTAATTAAGACTGAAGATGAAGAAGCTTTTTAGGCCTAAACCTGATAAGGAAATCTCCTGATTCACTCTTCATTAAATCACGAAGCATATTTATGTGACTGAAAATAGTTTTACAAGAATTATTACATGGAACGTGTGATTTCTTTTTTCTTTAAACATTTGGAGTGTTATTGCCTTAAAACAAATGAATATCAGTGGAACCTATAAAAACACATTTAAACCTTTGCCTCTTTACAGATATCTTCTGGATTTGCTGCTTGGCAAGCTTAAATATTTCAGATCATCGAAGAAATGTTAATATTTGACAAAGATATCTTGAGTAAATAGAAAAAGTGGTTTTGAAAAGGGCCTAATTTATTAAGGGACATAAGCCACCACATGTGCTGGTGTCCTCCACCTTCACAGCAGATTCATACTTGCGCATCGTGGCGAGGGTGTCAGTTATAGTCTTGCAGCGTTTTAGCAGGGCATCGAGTCTGTGTGGTTCTTCTTTGAGGAATTTCACAGCTTCTACCTCCACCCGCAGCACCACTCGCATCTTGCTCTGCAGGCTCGGGAATTGATCTGCAGGACAGAAGCAGAGGAGCAACACAAAACAGCCACACTTTTATAAAACACCTCTCAAGGATACTGAAAGCCTTTCGTGTTAATTAAATGTACCATTTTTTGAGCTACTGCAAATGGTCAGCAAGTTCATTCAAACAACGAGCGATATGAGAGTGATTAAACATTGCAGACTGGCTGTGGGTGACTAAAAGATAATCAGCGTCTTGGTGAGTAATTAGTGGAAAATAAACTGTGTGCTAGAGTGAGGGATGTGCCAGCATGACTCACTTTTCAGCTCTGTGAGTGTTTCTCCCAGCTTTCTCAAAACTGTAGCCTTCTCCTCCAGCTCCTGCACCGTCACCAGCTTGTGGTTGACAGACGACTCCTTCTGGATCTCCTCCACTGATTTCTCCAGGTCACTGAGATAGATCAAACAGAAGGCTAAGCATCATTGATTCTTCTTTTATGATCAAGTTTTATTCCAATGAATATCTTTTTAAAAAATGTGGTATTAAAGTTTCAGTTAATCTGGTGCCAATAAACAGCCTCTTGGTCTACTAGTTCTGGACAGCTGAACTGGAGGAGTATGCAGTGGAATTTGAAAAGCATAATCTGTGTCTCAAAAAATTACAATTATGTAGATATAATATCTTAAAGAACACAGACAGCAAATATGAAATTAGAACACTGTTACATTAAGTGCAAGACCAACAGCCTTCCTTTAATAAAAGCAGTAGGCAATGAAAGAAAGCATGTATATTTCACTCATATTTCGTGTGGAAGAAAAACAAGTTTTGATTAGCAAAGATCTCTATGAGTTCAACCAATTATTCAGGAATATGTATAGGATTTAGGAGCTTAGCAATTCCACATATGAGACCAAAGCAAGTTACAGTATCTGATGATTAAATCGTAAGGTAGCTCTCTGCTCTCATCTTTGCAGTCACTTTAATTAGTTACTGGACAGCCATGTATCTCAGATCTTAATAAGCATCTTGCTCATTGCCAGGTTTAATTACAGTTAAATTTCTGTTATCATTGAGTCACTCTATGAATCGTTGAGCTGCAAAAGATGAACTTTTCTTATGTCTGACATAGTAAATGTTGAAAAACTAACTTATGCTATATTTTCAATATAATAGGAGGGAAATTGCCTATATTTCTACTGTCTTTTCAACATTGCAGAACTAAATATTGATTCGTAGTAGTCTAATTTAGACAGTACATTGTTTTACTTTATAGTTTTACTGTGACTGACTGGAGCTGCTGTATGATGAGTTCTTCTTCATTGAGGTACTTGAGTCTTTCCTCCTCCACAAGGAGGCGCTGTCTTTGCAAAGGATCCTCCTGCTTCCTCAGAGCGTCTGCTACGCGTATATTCAGCTCAGCCTCTGTTCGTTTCAGCAGAGTTCGCACTGAATCCTGGTTCTCCATCTACACACAGACATTTAAAATCAACATATTAGGAGAACATGGAATGTTCACAAACCTTGCAAAGTATTGCACAGTGCCTTGTAGAAGTATTCATAGCCCCTGCACTTATTTCATATTTTGTCAAGTTAGGAACCACAGACTTTATTGTTTTTTACTGGGATTTTAGATACAACATACAGTAGCATATAACTGTGAAGTGGAAGGAAAATTATACATGGGTTTCAAAAGTTTTTACAATTAAAAGTCCTAAATAAATTTGCTTTCTTTTTGGATATATCTCCAACAGTTTTGGACATCAACAGCATGAAAATTTACCCATTCTTTTCTAGTCAGATTGGATTGAAAGCATCTGTGAACATTAGTTTTCAAGTCTTGTCACAGATTCCCTGTTGCATTTAGGTCCTGACTTTGACTAGGCCATTCTAACACATGAAAATATTTTGTTTTAGCTGTTTGTTTTAGCTGTATGTTAGGGGCGTTGTCCTATTAGAAGGTAAACCTCTGTCCGAGTCTTGAATCTTTAGCAGTCTCTAGCAAGTTTTCCTTTAGGACCCCCCTGGATTTAGCTACCCATTTCTTCCCATCAGCTCTGACCAGCTTCACTGTCCCTGCTGAAAACAAGCATCCTACAGCCAAATGCTGCCACCTCCATTTTTTACTGTGAGGGTGGTGTGCTCTAAATAATGTGCAGTGCCAGATTTCAGCCACATGTAACATTTTACATTTAGACCAAACAGTTCAGTTTTGTTTTCATCTAAAGAGCTACTTCTTCAGCTTGTTTATTGCGTCCTCTATACGGCCTGTGGCAAAATGCAAACAGGATTTTTCATGTCTTTCTTCTATCAACACCTTTCTTCTTGTCACTGTTCCATTAAGGCTAGATTTATGGAGGAATAGCTGTCTTGTCAACATGATTCCTTCTCCTGAGCTGTAGAGATCAACACTCATCTGACTTGCTGATGGCCTCTGGTTGCTTTTCTGATCAATAATCTTCTTGCAGTTCTGTCAGTTTAGCTGGATAGCCATATCTTAGTAGGTGTGTAGTTGTGACATAGTTCTCAAATTATTGCATAATGCATTGAATAGTGTTGCAAGAGACATTCAAAAACTCAGGATAATGTTTTGTAAGGTAGGTAGGAATACTCTTGCAAAAATCTGTGGCATTGTGCTGCTGGTCTTAAACACAAGACATTATTGAAATTATAAAGTCTGTGGCTGCAGAGGGCATCATTAGTGAGGAAAGAAGCAGTCGTTTACAGACTTAAAAAGTGTTACATTTTTTGACTCTCAAGATTTTTACACTTGTTTTGCTAACATTATGAGTTCTCTATGTTTGCAATTTTATATGCATAAAATATTTCTGCCAACACTAAGTTAAGAAGCTCTGAAAAAAAATAAAGGATGCCCATGATAGAATCATTTGAGCATGAACTACACTCCGTGTCTGTGTTATAAATGCAACATTCTGCAGGACTACTCCGCGTAACTCGAAACCCTGGTTTGAAATCACCTGCTAGGCCAGAAGAAATTAATAATTCATCAGCCTTCTGTTCGAGCAAGACAACAGTATCACTAACATGCAGAATAACACTGCATTCCCCACTGCTTTTTGTTGTCAGCAGTTGCAAAAATTTAAGTGAGAATATTTAATGTATTTACATGTTTTTAATCTTGCAGTGTGCTGCCTCGTCCCTAGATTTTAATTGCTCATCCTTCTCTTTGACTCCATGTATAATGCATATGCCTCATGCAAAATTAAAGCAGAAGGCCAGCGCCTTGGGCAACAATGGTAACCCAGGTGTACAGGTCATGCTCGGACACATTCACATGCAAAAAACTATCCTCTCGGCGTTCTGTGACTGTTGGGCTGCTTAACAACTTCAAGAAACCTTGTGACCGTTGTGTTGAAACAAATAACAGCTCTGCAACATGCATCATCTCTCACTCCCCTTTATTTCCTCTGCAAAGAAAACAATCAAACCAATCTGTCTGTATCACGTCAGAACAGTACAAGATGTAAACTTAGCTTCAATATTTTTGTCATTGTAGGACTGCATCCATGAAAAAAATACCATCAATGTGCAATGCAGGAGATTTACTTGCAGGTGTTATTTATAATAGGTGCAGTATTGAAGTAAAAATTTAAAAAAAAGCTCAAAGCTCCCTGCATACCGCAGTAACTCCATACCCATTGGTACCCTTGTAAAAATGAATACAAAGCATTGCAATTACTTAACTTTTATTGTTATAACATAATCTCACACTGGAAAAAAAACATTCCTTGAGTCCTTTTATTTAGCCGAGGGAAAAATCCCATTATATTATTTTTTAAAGTTTCAGATCATCCAAGAAATGTTAATATGAGCCTTGTCGGCAACTACTGCCATCAAGAATTTGCCAGATTAAAGGGTTTTTAAGCCTAAACAGCCTGTTTAAGGTCAGATCACAGATATTAATCAGATTTAATTCTAGACTTTCACTAGGCCATTTCAGAACCTTCCATTTGCTTATTTTTTGAGCTATTCAGAGGTGAAGTTGACAAAATAATCCCACCTTTTTAATCCAAATTAATTAACGGTGATAAACCACATTTTTTTATTTCAATTTCAGTAGCCACAACCAGGCCTGGTTACTGGCTGGTCTGTAGATTTAAGAAATCCCTAAACAGAACTCGATTGACAGCATGAAGTGGGCTAACAGATCTGAAAAGCAACAAATCATGCCCTGATTTAAAGAAATTAAGGAACATAGGGAAACAGTCATTCATATCTATCAGTCTGGAAGGGTTGCAAAGCCTTTTGTAAGGCTTTGGCACACCAGCAAACCACAGTGAGAGTTAATATCCACAAAATAGAGAAAGCATAGAACAGCGGTAAACCTTTGTAAAATTACTCCAAAAGCACATAGACAACTCATGGAAATGTTCAATTAGTAATCCATAACTTCCTGTTTTTCAGCTGAATGAATATGATGTGACATAGGCCCACTTCACTTCACAACTCCTCAAAATGGAAAAGACGAAAGAACATGCCTTTCAAATAACTTAGATGTGTGTTGATATTTATAAGTCAGGAAACGGCTAAGAGGACACAGCTACTTGCTTTAACTTATCAATATCTGCAGTCAAGGCAAATTTGAACTGAGCTGAGCAAAAGAGAGGAGAAAACGCACAATGTAGAAAGAATGTGCAAAGATCCCTCTCCCTGTACGCTCCTACTATGTGAAATAGTGTAGCGGAAGATTAAGTGCTGTCTAACTGGCACAAAGGGAGCTGTACAGAGTGTTGACAGCGGTGACACCAATATCTGCAGCCCTGGTTAATTTGTTAAAAATTATTATTTCTAAATGTCAGATTTTTCTCCACTGAATAAAAGTACTCCAATTAAAAGCTTGATTTTTCTTAATTCTTCCGTGTGGGTTTATGCTGCTCAAACAGACATAATATCAAAAGTAATTTAGTTTTGCATGTTTATCATTTGTGCTAAGAGGTGGAGAGGATTATCTATAAATACATGGTGAAATACAGTATATTTAATAACAGCTAGCATGAAGAAAACAGACTGCACATTTCCCACACCTTTGTGTCAACCCATGAACCTGTGCTAAAGCACATCATTTGCACACTGTACAATTTGGGATTTTTCTGAGCATTTTACAATCTCCTGGTTTTTAAACAATAAAATGAGACTGAACACTACAAAGAATGTCTGACTACTGCACTAATCATGATGGTGTCAATTTGCTGTAAAATGGTTGAGTTCAACCCCAAAAAAGCTTTGCTGGTTTCTCTGCATAAACCACAGAGCATGATTTTTCACAGGCCACTTCCTCAGTGGAAAGTTGTTAATAAGAGCTGTTCACAAGACTGTGAATTATGCACAGTCACCAGGATGCTGTCTCAGGATAGACATGTAGCTGATGAAATTTTTAAATGTATACTTGTAGTGCTTTGAGTTGCACACAAAATTCAATATGCCTCCACGTCACTTTGAAAGCTAATGCTGTCTTTCTCTTTAAAGCTTGAACAATTTTCTAGAACTTCCGACAGCCATTCAAAAACACGGTTAGGTTCTCTCCTAAGATTGGGTGAATTATGCCCTGAGCTTTTAGATAGTACTTATTTGAGCATTAGACAAGGTGACAGAGATTATTTTATTTATTCCACAATCCCATAGGATTGCAGGGAGTGCAAGAACAATAAGTGTTTATGTAAATGAAATGCAATTCATAAAAAAGATATGTGAGATAGCTGCATACATCTAAACAGAGACAGCCGAGAACACACAGCTGTCGGCTCCAATGACCTTAATATATCATCATCCAGCAGATGCTAAGAGCTGTGTTTACAAATGCCAACTGTAATTTGTGGCAACAACAAACTAACAAGGATTCTAAGCAGTGAAGAACAAGCATAAAAAATAAACCAAAAAAAAGCAAAACAAAGGAGTTCACAGCACCTTTAACATCACACAAGTTTTGCAACAGATTCTTAATTGTAGGTTTTAACCAGACCTTTCTGGCACATGGATATGCTATATTCTAAACCATTCCATTGTAGCTCTGGTTTTGTGTTTACTGTAGGTTCGCTGACCTCTGGAAATTAAACCTCTGTCCCATTCTAAGTCTTTTGCAATTTGTAACAGGTTTCTTCCAGGATTGTCCTGTGTTTAATTACATCTATTGTTTCATAAATTTTCTCTAGCTTCCCTTTGCCTGCTGAAAAAAGCATTCCAACAACATGATGCTGCCACCACCATGTTTCAGTGTAGGGATTGTGTCTTCAGGGTGCAGTGTTAGTTTTCCACCACTGATACGCTTTTTGCATGACATCCAGTTTTGACTTTGATGTTATCTGACCAGACCACGTTCTTTCAAATGTTTCCTGTTCTCCCTAAAGGGCTATAGGCAAGCTGGCAACCAGCAGCCAGACATCCCTGCATGATGCAACCAGAACCTTAAAGTGTTTGTGAATGACTGTTGGAAATTACATTTTATGTGGTTTAATGGATCCTGCATTTAAGAGAATGAGGATTTTAACTGACATGGAGGCATCTCTAAGGTACAAATCATTTATGGAAAACAACAATGAAGACAAACTGCAAATACCTGTATCTTGCGAAGCTGACCAAGCTGTTTGCGGAGGTCGGTGGCGTTTTGCTGCAAACCATGCAGATGGAGTTTCATCTGCAGGCGACCGACACCGTTCACCAGGGTTGTGTTAGAGGGCGGTGGTGGCATCAGAGCTAAAGGTGCTGACGGTGTATTGGCTGCTGATCACAAAGCAGGATATTGAGGATCCCCTCAGTATATTGGGAAGCAATTGAGTTAGTTTGTTAAGCTGTGCTCCAGTTACATTTGTGACACAATATGAGCGGCAAGCACACTCTCAGCATAAGTACCCAAATAAATACACATATATATTAGGTCTGGGCACACGCACGCTTTATCCAGTGTGATAAAGCAACAAAAAACACCATATTCACAAAACACTAGTTGTATATTGAGGACAAGTGTGAGCTCATGCTATTAGTAACCGAGGGAGAAGTTCACTAACTCTCTTTAGTTGGGACACAGAGGGATATGAACACTCTTATCTCAACACAGGGCTTTGTGAGTATGGCCATCAATCTGCCATTTATTTGACCACACATACACACTCGGAAAGGAGTGTCTAGTGTGTGACAAAATAAACTTCTGGAAACTCCCAAACAACCAAGCAAAAGATTCAAGATTTAGAGACATAAGGAATCCGCTTTCCGGTGAAAAAAACAGCCAGGAGGAAATCAAGAGAACAGAGACTGCTGGTTATCCAGCAAAGCCAACACCCAAACAGAGGGCAGAGAGTCATGGTGAATGTCTGACAGAAAAAACAAAAAAAGGATGACAGGAGGAGATGCCAACTACCTTTCTTCTTCTGGCGTCCAGCTGGAATATAGAAAGAGTGAGCAAGTTACCGAGACATTAATGAGGAGTGATAGAGAGCCACAAAGTGAGAGGAGAGTCTTCAGAGTTCATATTTAAAGAGGGAGGAATAAGGAAGATTTCTACTGATTACAGCAGAGGAAAGGACTGTGGAGGTGCCTCAGTGATTTGGCAGAGCACCACTATACAAGGAAGCTTCAAAAGCATCTAAATCTGTGTAATGAGTCCATAAAGATCTGGGCAAAGATTGTCTGTGTTTGAACCAGGCTTCGACTAAAACATTATGGACAGGAGAAAAACAATTAAAAGAGGACAATAATTCATCTGATCCATGACAATTTATAAAGAACATCATTTTTAAGTTCAATAACCATGTAAAATAAATTACTCCACATAAAATCAGAATATATGTGGAGACAAGGGGAAAAAAGCCTTCTTTACTGTTCTTTCACTTAAAAATACCATTCTTATTTCTTCTGACTGGGTATTACAATATCTATTGTTTAAAAATTGTCATTAAGAGTGTATGGCTCTTTAAGAAAAAATTAATAGGGAGCAAAAAGTTGAAATATGTTTTAGTCAGAAGTAAGTTTTTTTTTTAAACTATCTTATAATCAGTTCTACTGATTTGATGTTCAATTTTGATCATCAAACATTTAGGGGAGTCTCTCTGCTTTTGAAGGTTAAAAACATGACCCTGGTTTGTTGTCTTTTTGGAATATTCCACTTAAATTCAAAGTAATATTTTCACCAGCCTCAAAATGCTCCTTGATATTTGGAATAAAGCTGTGCCAGGAAAAAAAAGCAAATGCAAAATATTTTCATTTTCTCTGAATACAATTAACAAAAAAACTGGAAAAATAACACCAGCAACTAGCTAATCAATATTAAACACCATATTAAATCTTGCCTATCTTCCCACATTGAGGGCAGAGACAAGTAGACAAGAAGATCAGCATCATTAAAGATCATGTATGATTTGGGAGCAGGTTTAGCAAGAACATGAGTGCAGGGATGACAACAGGGAAACAGGAGTGTTAGTAACACTTCGATACACAGGTCTCAATTACTCTGCTCTACTCACTTCCAGTGGCAGAGCCGTCACTGTTAGTTTCGGTCTTCTCGCTGGAAGAGAAAGGTAATGGCCGTGAAAACTCCGTCCCTTGGTCCGGAGGGCAGCCCGCCATCATGCAGAGACGCAGTAGGCCACATCTGAGGATCAATGGCCACAGGGCAAGGCAATTACAGAGCTAATGCTCAAAGCACCACTATTGGATATAATAAAACTTCTTCCTTTTCTAGTTAATAAACTCATGGTATGCACATGAGCAGAGATAGCTTGACATGGTAAATGTAAGAAACTGAAAACTGTGAATCTGACAGCAGATCAATAGCACAGCTGCCTACAGCTGATGTTTTAGTGGTCTCTAGTAGTGCTGTTCTCGCACAAGGCAGTGCAATACTTTACTACTGTGGAGCTGGTAATGGCTCTGATAATAGCCTGCTGCTGTTCCTGTCAATACCCCTGCTTATGTGTCAAAGCTGAGGCTGTATTTGTGACTTTTAGAGGGTTAATGGGGTCTAATAGAGGGTCTTACGTGCTGTCGCTGTCTGGTGCCCTGGTCAGTACACTCTGCACGAGGCCAGTCAGGCTGGCTATTTGCTTCTCCATAGCCTCCATACGCTCCAGACGGTGGTCCCTGAAAAATTACATCATGCTTATAAGATTACTGGCATAGGTAGATTACACTGGAGTGATCAATGCTTATATGAAGGGTTGAAATAGAGAGTGGTTTATGTCTGAAGACATTCAGTGAGCTGTTCCAAATTAAACTGACCTGCTTGTGTCTGCATCTTGTCCAGATAAAGAAGGACCAAATCCAGGCTCTGAACTGGAGCTGGGCCTTGACTTTGGGCTGTCTACAAACACAGACGAGGAAGCAGAGTCTTTCCGGAAAGTCTGCCTGCCAGGTGAGGGCCGTGGTGAAGTGGAATACGAATCCCTGTCCCTCAGCTGCATGTCAGGGATTTTTTGTGGGGACAAGGGCGGCATTCGAAACCCCATTCCCAGGGTTGCAGAGGAGTACGTGTCAGAGTATAGTGAGCCTCCAGGCTTGTAGAATGAGTCCTCCAGGTCTCCCTGAAGAGCAGCAGCAGAGTAGGTGCTGAGAGAGCGAACAGACCCTCGCCGGTACAGGCCAGTGGTAACAGGGTAGCTGAAAGGGTCTCCAATAGCAGCCAAAGACTGGGTGGAGGCAATGCTAAGGCGACCCTCATTCATCAAGCTGTAGGGATCCGCATACAGTGCCTCATTTTTCATCAGAGCCAGCTTTTTTGCAGAAACCTCTTCGTCAGGCTTGACATCACGTCGCTCCAAGATGGCACTGGGTGATGGAGACAGACCCATGTTGGCACCGTGGCTACCAGGAGGATGGTGGGGATGTCTAGGCTGTTCCTGCTGGGGATGGTTGCCAGAGAAGGAGGGAGTACGACCCCCGCTGTACGAGAGGCGAGAGCGGGACGGAGAACCTGAGGGTGCTGAGGTCGAAGAGGAAGGAAGGGTGTTGAGGCGACGTGTTGGCGAAGATTCCCTAGACGAATAAACCATTTCTCTCTGAAAAGAAAAAGATAGCTGTTAGAATGGCAGCCAATGGATAAAAGGGACGTGGCTCCAATGGAACTAATCCACTACAGGCATTAAAAACAATTTGAGGAACTTCTCAAAAGGCAAAGCTAAATTTTGTTGAGGAGATGTCTAAATGTGGCTGAAAGTTGGTTTACATTGATGAAATGACCTAACCAAGTCTGACCTTAGCTGTCTTTGTTAAAATTTGGATAGAGTGTATAAAAATTTTTATTTTCAACAAATTTTTTTGGCCTAAACAAAGATACGTTCTGGTGGACCAGAGAAGTCATAGTAAAGAGTAAAGATGTCAATGGATGTCCAATCTGGAGGGACATTTTTAAAACACAGCATGGGAATGTGATTTTTGAGTATTTTTAACACTAAATTTATTAGCTCAGTCTTAAAACTAAACTTTAACAAAACACTTATTAAAAAAGACAGTTATTAAACACTAATTATTCTCTTTATTGTCAAATGCCTAAAACATTGCAGTTTAAACTAGATATTTACACGGACTGTAAAAAAGTGGAAAACTGTAAAAATATTTTGAGTACTTTTTTAGATCAGTTATGGTCCCCAAAATGATTTCTATTGGCTAAATACCATTTTACCAAGTGTTTTTTTTATTGTTTTTATTTTTTTACTGTCTTCATATTCAGAAGTTTACAGTTTTTGCCTTGGTACCTTTAAACTGTATGACTAGGGTGAAACATTTTTGGTATCCTGCCAGAAGCTTCTCACCATAGAACTGGTGGAACTGAGGTTTGTAAGACCACTTGCTCTCACACACCTTTTCAATTCTGCCAACAAATCTTCTATAGGACTGAGATCATGGTCAATTTGTTGGACAACCCGTTTGTGCCCAAGCTTTAACTTTCTGGGTGATGTCTAATCGCACCTTGAACATGATGCTACCACCCCCCAATTCAGAGTTGAGATGGTGTTCTAAGACTTGCAAAATTGCCCCTAAGCCCTCTGAATTTTTCAAAGACCATCATGGCCAAACACATTCTTCGTTTCATTAGATCACAAAACATGTCTCCAAAATTTAAGGCTTTTGTCTCAGATTGAAACTGAAAGTTTGCAAAAAGCTGTTGCTTTTGGATTAATTGCTATTTCCATCCCATAGAAAGGACTCCTGGATCAGTGCTTCTTTGTTCTCTTTGTGTCTCTGCTCTGTTCTCTCTAACCCCCAGTCGGTCGTGGCAGATGGCCGCTCACACTGAGCCTGGTTCTGCTGGAGGTTTCTTCCTGTTAAAAGGGAGTTTTTCCTCTCCACTGTCGCTACATGCATGCTCAGTATGAGGGATTGCTGCAAAGTCAACGCCAGTGACTGTCCACTGTCTCTACATGTTCACCAGGGAGGAGTGAATGCTGCAAGTCACTGACTGGATGCAATCTGCTGAGTTTCCTTTCCTTAGATAGAAAAACTTTTTATCCAATTTGAATAAATAACAGAATCTGGCTGCACTGTTCAATATTAAGATTAATTGGAATGTATGTACCTGACTTTTGTGAAGTGCCTTGAGACGACATGTGTTGTGAATTGGCGCTATATAAATAAACTGAATTGAAACTGAATTGAATTCCATCCCATCAAAGAGTAGGGCTGCATGATTTTAAGAAAACAAAACAATCAAAAGTCCATCCAAGTGCCTGAATATACAATTGGCAATATTATAACCTACCAAATATTGCAAGTAAGCAGTCCCTTGTGATCGTGATGAGGACTGTGATTAAAGATATTGTGCAGCTCTGGGAGAAAACAGTAAAATATTCTCAAAAGAACTTGAACAATATTCCCTCAGACCTGGAATTTATGAATCATTCAATTGACAAAGAAACATTTTTTTCAATGAATAACTATATTAGTAGCTTAACTCTGTCTTGTACATTTTTATTTGTTTCTCTGGATCCAAGCTCACAATATAAAACACAGAGAACATTAACTTTTCAGTTTCCAGAGACAAATAGACACAATAATCTGTCATCAAGTGGAGCTGGAGTATCTATCCAAAGGCATTCATGGTTCTCCAGAGTTAGAGTGCCATCCATTTCTTTACCTCATTTCTGTCTTTTCCAAATAGAAGGAGGAATGAATGTGAGCATCGCCCCAGCACAGTAAATGTGCACAGATTGTAAACACACAAACACTTTTCACAGTTTTTTTATAGTACTTGTATTCCCAGTTTGGTGTGAATAATGCAGCTGGTAAGCAGTGTTTTGCATCACTGATACTTAAAAAAAGTTCTCCCTCAGGCTGCCTTTATCTTTACTAAACCAGAAATCATTTCAAATGTTAAAATATGCTCATTTTACAGTGGAGCATATTCCCTCCTGCTCGACAACAGATGGCCTATTTGAAGATGAAGAAATGCATTTCCAACGGTAAAACATGTTCCAATGCTAACCCCCAAAACATTGCATAAGTCTGCAAAGATACTGTTCTCAAAAACAATAATATTTATCTGCCAAAGAACTCTGCTTCTGCTCCAACTTTACAATATAACAGAGACATTTAACACAAGCTGCCCTATCCACCTCTCAGGTCTCCTCTACTTACCCGCAGGTCTCCGTTAGCCAGGTGTGCAGCAGCAGGGTAAGAAGCATAGATGGGCTCTTTGCGGTAAATCTTGATGATGCTACGGTCCTGAATGTCCCGGACGTCCTCCAGCTCGTAGAAGACGTTTCGGGCCTCATCTTTGATCAGGATCGCAGTGTTGGGCGACTTCAGCATTCCCGCTGTCAACTTCTGAGGGAACATGTGTACGATGAGAGCGTGCAGGGTGTCCATGCTGCTAAGCTCGTGGGTGATGTGAACTCGCTGTGTCTCATCTCCATACTGCAGGAAAAGCACGCCTAGGACAGAATTGTGGGGGAGAGGTGGTTGAGTCAGAGGTTTTTGGCTTTATTAGATAGGAGAATAACCAGAGGAGGCATATTTTGCAATCTGTGGTGTTATTTGTGATCCACAAACTCTGCTTACTGGTACAGAACCTATAGTGCCTCCACTTGGCTTGTATTCAAGCCTGTTGAACTTTTTTCTCATGTCATGATACAACCAGAATTTCTATATATTTTATTGGGATTTTATGTGATAAACCAACATAGAGTAGCTCATTATGGTGTAGTAAATGAATATGGCACAGTAACCCTGGAGGAGCTGCAGAGATCCATGGTTCAGGTGAAAAAATCTGTTTCAGGTTAACTATTATTTGAGCACTCCGTAAATCTGGCTTTTACTGAAAGTTTGTAAAAAAAATTATTGACAGAAAGTCAGGAGAAGTTTATGGGACACAGCAGTGCGCAGGGGTAAAGCACAACCCATGTTCAGAGGCTTCAGTCCTCGATGCAGCTGTCACGGGTTTGATTCCCTGTCCAGGTGACCTGTACTGCATGTTGTCCCCCTCTCTCCACCCCTTTCCTATCAACTTACTGCCAACAAAATGAGAAAAATAAAGGTCACTAGTGCCGCAAATAAAATGATATTTGCAGAAGAACGCTAACACTACACATCACTCTGAACCAAACATGATGGTGTGGATATGATCTTCCCCAGTAGGAACAGTGAGAGCAAACCAGTCAGAGTGAATGGGAAGATGATGTAGCTAAATTGTGGTCACTCATTGGAAGAAAACCAGTTAGAGTCTGCAAAAGACTTGAGACTGGGGTAAGAGATTCCACTTTCAGTAGGTCAACATACAGCCAGAGCTACAATGGAATGGTCTACATCATAGCATATTTATGTGTAAGTGTGGTCCAGTCAAAGCCCAGAACTAAATGACAATAAGGTTCTGAGGCAACCCTTAAAAACCAACTCACAATTATGCACTATATTGTGTTATATTGTGTATATTGTGGTCTATCTTATAAAATCCCAATAACATGTAACAGGACAAAATGCAAAAAAGCTGAAGTGGTATGGATAATATTGCACTGTACTGTATGAGCATGAATTATAATTTTGGAAGCTATTTGAGAATTTGTATCCAAGTACACTGATTTATGAACAGCTTGGATATTTAGAACAACTCAAATGATTAGCTACATCCTAACATCATTTTAAAATGCAGATAGAGCTTTTTATAATATAAACAGCAATAGCCCAACTTAAAAAAAAAAAAAAGTAAGAATGTTATGGTGCAAGATGTGTACGATGCCTGACTAACCTGAAAATTCATCTTCATACACGAAGAGACAAACAAAAACAACAAGGCAAAGAAAAAAGGAATTACAAATGGGGAAAAAATAATAGATACAAGTCATAGAGAAAAGAAAAAAGACAGGTATTAGTAGAGACAAAGGAAAAAAAAACAGCTTTTCCATTTCTGCTTAAACTTTAAATTTAGACTGCTAATACCTTTCTAGGTTGCTCACTGTGTCAAATAATGACCTCAGTCTAGAATAAATAAACACCTTGCACTTAACATCAGTATAACACACACATTATTTGGGTTTTTCTTCTAACTAATAATCCTAAACACAACAGCTGAGTCCTCAGTAATATTCCAAACATTAAATTGCAGTCTGTTCTGATATGAGTATTGGTAATTTGCAGCATTTAACCTAGAAAATTTACACTTTTATATATTCAGAAATACTCATTTACTTGTCTTATTTCTATGCTTATTTCTTTGCAGACAGGCAATTAAACTGGGGAAGAACTGCATGGTAAATGTGTTGAGATTATAATGCCTCTTCCCATCATCTGGCAGCACAGCGTTCCGCATCAGCAGCAACATGAAGTAAAGATGAATCTGCTCATTTTGCGGTGAGTCCAACCCGGCTGTTGCAACAGATTGGCCAGAATTGCCTCAGAATCATTACCTGGAGATCGTAGCTTATTCTGACTGGCAGAACGAGACAGCGGCAGGCTCTGGCGGAGTCGGTTCATCCGGTTGAACCCAAGGGGTATGTCCGCTTCTGACATGGTCTCCAGGGATTCAGCGGAGGCAAAGGAAAGCTTGGCAGCTTGGTCAGCGAGTCCGGACTGCGTAGACTGGGAATGCCGTGGACTGCGGCTCTGCAGAACACACAGCGGCATGTGTGAATTTAGTGAGAGGTGAAACTGTAGCAGAAAAAATGCATTTGACAAAGCTGATGTCATAAGACCAACTGGAAGAGACAGGGAACACACAATGAGGCGAAACACAATACACCAACTAACAAGATTATTCAGACCTTGACAATGGTTTTAGCTACCAGCCATTCACTGAAAATTACTTGTACCACAGTTTATGACAGCAGAAGAATGATATATAAAATGTATTAGAGTCTAGAGGCAGTCTTCCCTCATGAATTTATTAGAATCAAACTGTGTCGCAACCTGACAAAAGTTATGTTCTGAATTCTTGACTTCACATCCATCCGTGCACCCCTTCATCAATACTCCCGTCCTTGCGTACCTATGAACTTTTTAATGACTGCTTGTGGGATGGGAGGAGTAGCTCATGCAAATCCCAGGCTGTCACTGTGGGTTTATCCTGCTGGCTTACGCCCAGGCATCTCTCTCTCTCTCACACTTTCTCACACAAAGACTGTTAGCTCGGCTGAGGCTGAGCTCACTGAACTGAACCCCCTGATTTCCCACCGCTGTAGCGTTTCCTCCAGCTCAGAAGATGCTGTAATGAGCTCCCCGAATGCTGTCTGCTGATTGTTTCCATGGAAGAAGCAGACAGATCCTCAGCCCACAGTTTAGTAGCAGTCTGTCTCCTTCTCTACAAAGCATGAACACAATGCTGTCACATCATCTTCTCTCTACTCGAGTCCAGCTGCTGCATGAACCTACTGTGGCTTTTATTAGAGTAACTTTTAATTAATTGGAAACTAACAGCAGTGACCTGAAGGTTCATCTTTGTGCTCACTGACTCAGAACAGGGAGTTTTATTTTAAAAGTAAAAACACCACACCACAACAATCAAAGGAAAAAACATGAGGTACAACTTTACAGTCACTTTAATACCAAGCAGCAGATTAGACATAGCTGTATGTAACCTCTTGTTAGTCTATAAGCATCCCTCTCAATCCCTTAGAAATAGTAAGGGTAAACAGGCAAAGCCATTGCTTAGTTAAGTGTTAATCAAGTCTTTCTGACTTACGGATTCTTTATGCAATGGAGTGTTTTTAAGGTGCAATCTAAAGTTAAAATTATATTCCTAAGTGGCCTGATTGACATGCTGTGACAAGTGCTTTGCAGACAAATTTGTCATTTAGTATTTAGATCTTAGTGTGTGTCAGTTTTGTCCTAAATCAGTTACATTTTCTAAACTCGGGGCGGCTCGTCCTTTTAAGCCGATTAAAAAGTGATTATCAAAAATAATTCTGAAAAGTTTAAAGGAACCACACAGATTTAAACTTCATGTTTGTTACACTTGTTCTGGACTACACAAACTAAACTTAAAATCTTTTAAAGCAAGTCTAAGCTTCATGGCTCAGAAGATTTCCAGCTAAATAATCAGTTTTTTTCTGAATCAGCCAAATAAACGTTTACTCTTCTAATCCTAACTCTTTCCATATTTTATTTTTGTTTATTCGAACTTGCATACTTTTCAAAGGACATAAATCTGTGGCTAAGTTGATCTTTCAGCAGGATTTGACCACAGATGACCAGGATGGATGTCTCTACAGGGAACAGTTCAGTATAGGGTTCAGTTTTGGTCCTGTATGTGGCATGGCTCAGTGGACATACACGCTGTTCTTCTTAGATTAACTGCTTTGTGTCTAATTGTGCCTAGTAGTGTATTTATTTGGCAGTTATTAAACTCTATCATATTCTGCAAAACCCATATAAAAGGCAGACGATTAACACAACTATTGGGCTGTCCTTATCAGAATCAGCTTTATTGCCAAGTTCGTACATACAAACAAGGAATTTGACTCCGGTACACTTTGCTCTCTGGGTTTTAAGATATAGTCAGTCATTTTCTACTGCTTATTCCATAGTGGGTCGCGGGGAAGCTTGTGCCTATCTCCAGCAGTCTATGGGCAAGAGGCGGGGTACACCCTGGACAGGTCGCCAGTCCATCGCAGGGCAACACACAAACAACCACGCACACACTCATTCACACGCCTAAGGGCAATTTAGAGTGACCAATTAACCTAACAGGCATGTCTTTGGACTGTGGGAGGAAGCCGGAGTACCCGGTGAGGACCCACGCATGCACGGGGAGAACATGCAAACTCCATGCAGAAAGACCCCCGGCCGGGAATCGAACCCAGGACCTTCTTGCTGCAAGGCAACAGTGCTACCAACTGCGCCACCGTGCAGCCCGTTATAAGATATATTTATGCATAAATCTTTGTCCTTAAATACATATATACAAATATACAAAGGTGCATTTGCAACTTCAGTGTGCAATGTGCAGCGTTATGTATCCCTGCTGACGTATTATAGGAAGCCAAGGCAACTCTGTGCTCTGCTGTGCAAAAATAAGCAGTTCAGTCCTTAACCTCCATTGTTATTATTACCAGCCATTTTTGCATTGCTTTGGTGTGGACTTTAGACTAAAAGTAGTTGTTCACTACGTTACTTAAAAAAACTAGAGAAACATTCACTTTTGACTGATATATTTTTCTTCTGGGTGCTGGTTGGACTTCGATCTCCTCTAGATCATTTTTTACCCACCATTCTTGAATTGATATGGTGTGGACTGCTCTAGAGAGTAACTTTATTGACAAATTTTCTTCAGGGTCACTTAACTAAATGCAATAAAAGGATCTGTGTGTTACCACATGAATTGGAGAATTAGTAGCTTGGGACAAACGTATTCTTCTTCTGAGCACATGTATATGCATGTAAGGTTTGTATGGTGTGGGAATGCTAAACAAACTGCAACACAGTATTGTTTTTTTTCTAAATTTACTGGACTCCTGCTCTGAAGGCTGAAAAAATTAAGTCTTATTTTTGTTCTGTAATTTTACTCTATGTTGCTGCGTAATTTTTTTTAAATCTGCGGGAGTCTTTGTGTTTTGTCAATAAGAAAGGTTTGAAAAGAAATATGTTTTTCCAATAGAGTATGTTAGATCCAGCTACTCAACAGCAAATTATTGGCACACTTACTGCTAATGTTTGCAAAAACATGTACAATAAGTTTACAAGGTAAACTGCCTGCGGGTTTTCATCATATAATGTCAGAGGCCTTTTGACACCATCATACATAATTCAGTCCCACACCCACACATGAAGGATCCAGAGATAGTGTTGGCAGAAGACGTTAGAGCGCTAACGGAAAGTGTGTGATGGTGACAGATAACCCCTACCATGTTTTCTAATAGAGTCATTTATCTAAACAGTGACCACACTGAAAAAAACAATAGACATCACCATCCCAGGGCCGCAGCAGATACTGCAAAGTGCAACATTCTGGTCTTACTGTCAAACAGGCGAATAATATTAGGGAAATTTAATATATGAATTTTTAACTAGTATGGCTTGGATTAGATAGCATGCAATGCCATCTGAAAGAAAAGATAAATAATAAAATGATTTTGTTAGCTCTTTTGTAATTAAAAGATAAGAGGAAATTGTGAACCACTCTCTTGTTTGTTTTTCCAAAGACAAGAACAAAGAAACTCAGAACACTGAGCATCTAAGTACATGCTTCCCACAAAGTCTGCAAACCTCAAATTTGAAATTCTGATCCTGCTAGAAAGGAAAAGAAAAACTGTGCAGGAAAAGCTAAGAGTGATGCTGTATTCTCTTAGAAATGTGCAACTCGATTACAAATGTATCATAATTTTAAGCTTGACTTTTTAAAAACTGCTTCAATCACTGACTTCCATATCTCTGTTTCCACTTATAGGATATTTGATAATATCTTTCTGCAGTAATTTTGTATTCTAAACCTTATATGTGAAAACACCAACTGGTCATGCATCTGCTCCTATTAGACAGGCCAGGAACTGGTTCTGCTGCCTTTCCCCCAATAAATCCTTTATTTTCTAGTAGTAAACAGTTTCAATAGCACCTGATTGCTACTGAATATTCTGCAGTTTTTATGCACCATGGATGAGATGGAAAAGTAAGGAACAGGATGAGCTTAAACAGAATAAAAGCAAATGGAGTGGAAACTGGGACAAGGTGGCCTGACAACAGACCTCAGGCAAAAAACTGCATTAAACTTATACAACCTCCCACCATGTCATCCTGTTTCTTGTGCTAGTACACACTAGTATGCATGCTCTAACTCATTAAAAAACAAACACCCTCACAGAAGAAGGTTTTAAGGTCAAAAATGGGAAACCAGGATATACTTGTATGTATTAGTACAGTATAAAACCATATTTCCAATAACAGATTTCTTCTGTTTTAGCTTTTTGACACACCTTAATGTTTAACTTTGTCAGACAAATTTTAAAGATAGTGAGGAAATACAAAGACAATTTTTAAGCGATGATTTGATTTATTGAGGTAAAAAAAAAGCAGTTCAAATTGACCTGGCCCCATGTGAAAATACTGTATATTTACCCTGCAAACTATATAATATAATAACTATGATTAACCACATATTTCCACAAGCTACACCCAGGCCTGATCACCAACTCACCTGTACAAAAAATCAAATCACTTAAAAGGAACTTGTCTAACAGAATATCTAAAATATGGCATGCCTGACTTGCCTGACTTAAGCTCAGTGTTCACGATTCAACAATAGGAGAAAGACTGGGCAAAAATGACACCCATGGGAGATTTCCAGGGCGACAATCACATCATGACATAACATAAACAACATAAAGGCCTGTCACACATTTCCCAAAAACATCTTGATTAATTTTTAGAAAATGCTCTGTAGACTGATGAGACAAAAGTTAAACCTTCAGTAAAGTTTGCGTTCCTGACACCTGGTGTAAAACTAACCCAGCATTTTAGAAAGGATCATACTCAGTCAAACACGGGGGTGCTAGTGTGCTGGTTTGGGGGCTGCTTCACCGCTTCATGACCTGGATGACTATCTGTAATCCAGGAGGTGATCAACTCTGCTCTCTACCAAAAAGTCCAGAAGGACATTGGCTGCCCGTCAGTTTCTAGCCTTAATCTCAAGTACATTTGAGTTAGGTAGAAGGACATTGATCCAGAACATGCCAACAAGTCCAACTCTGAATTGCTCAGTAGCCAAGTCAAAATCCAGACCTAAATCCGATTGATACCCTGTGGGATGAACCTACATAGTGCGCTTATGTTAGAAAGCCCTCCAAAATGGCTGAATTAAAACAATTCTGTTAGTCAGAAGCGATCTAAAATACTAATTGACAGCTGTTGGCATGTGTACTTTCTCACACAAAACTGAATAGGTTTAGATAGCTTTTTCCTTTTAGATGAATTGTTAATTAAAAACAGCTTCTTTATTTTTACTGAGGTTATCTTTGAAAAAAAAACATTTTTTGACAAAAAATCATAAAACAGACTACATCTGTCACAATTTCTACAGTACTGCAGACATGATGTGGTAAAACTTATGAAGGCAATTAAATGTTAATTTTTCCACCTTATTTTCACTGTACAGACTAAGCAAAAATTGGAACCAGAGTTGCTCCCTGGAAATCTAATTTTGTATCAGAGCAGCTGTCATCTGAGGAGTGGTTTTGCTGAGGGTCAAAATGCTCCCATAATTGCCTAAAAAATTCGACATACAGCTGCTAAAAACGATAATCGGCTTGTTTTGATGTTTCTGGAGTATCATTTTACATGTTGTGGGGTAAATCCGTCATCCCGACGTGTACTGATCCGTGTTAAACACTGCACAAGACATATGCTTTACTCTATATCCAGAATCTGCAAATTGCAAATGATAATGCTGAGATAATCAGTATTGATTCAACTTGATTGTGGAGAGGTAGAAAGGGTTATTACTGTCTGTTGTTTTAATGTGTGGTAATGGTACATGGCTGAAGGTACAGGTTTCTCCAAGCAGGTGAAACGCTGTGGCTGAACTCCACCCCAGTGTGGGTCCAAAGGCTGGTTCAAGACATGATGGATGGAGGCAGTCTCCGCTTCTAATCTCCCTTCCCTTTCAGCAAGACTAAAAAGAGAAACGTCACACAGCTTGATGTGTGTGAACTCTCTGGTTCCAGGGTATTACTTCAACTGGTTAAAATTGCAAATAATTCACTTTGTCCACTTCTCCTCCACTATTTTGATGCCCAGCTTGTTCCATTTCTCCTGCTAATGATATCCTTGTCTTCTTTTAAAGCTTCTGTTTGTCTTTGTCCCTAGTTATGTCTCCGTCACATGATTTTACACTACTTTAGTCACTTGCTCTCTCCTATCACTATAAAATCTTGTTTCTGATTCTCACTGAGATGATTGATGACAACTTTCCTGCCTTTGGCTCAATCTCTGCTGACAGAGGTTCAGAGTCTCATCCACATGCTTTCTTTGCAGTGCATGTGTCTGCACTTCATTTTAATGCGTCAGCACTTTCTCAGTCTTTTGGAAGTGTAGAGAAAACAACTCCTTAATATACCCATACCTCATATCCATTTTACTCTTAACCGTCCAATTAATCCTCCTCAACTTCTCTAGCTACGCAAAAAAACCTCCTCAAAATAATGGAGTCATTTCTCTTCAGACGACCTGGAGTCATCAATGTATGGAAATGATTGCTCTGCCAGATCCCAGTAAAATGTAAGTTGATGGAGCATGTGAAAGGAGAGGAAAAAAATTGCATTTTAAAGAAGAGACGAGATGATGATTGAGATTTCTGAACATAATTAGTTATATAGGCCAGGGCAACTGCACATTGGAAAATGTATGTCCCCACATCTGTCCTTGTTTACCAATAAGATTTAAAATAAGTCCAGATTAAACTATAAGAATGAGATGATGCATAGGCCCATATCTGTCAGCCTTTGTTCAAGCTGGGAAAGACAAATGAACATGCCATTGATTCCATGCGTTCAGAGATCTGATCTGAATAGGAAATCCCTATAAACAAGCTACAGAGCCAAATGACCTTATATCTACAGTCAGAGCAGTTATTAAAAAATTAAAACAATTGGAACTTTGCTAAACAGGGCTGGATGCAGAGTCAATTTTACTTTGCTGCCACACACATTGAAGATAACTATTCAAGGGTTAGATAATCAAACAAGTCTCTAAAGCTTACTTTTGGAGAACTGAAGCCTCTTTAAGTCACTTGCCAATTTATTGTTTGGAACAAAGCATTTTATGACTCACCATCACCAAAGCAAACATGCAGGGCTTGCTAAACTTAACCAAGCCTTTAACTGGTCGGGTGAGATAAGATTTAGCTTTTCGCCAAAAATTGTTCATCTTCCAAAGGTCCTAAGAACTTTGCTTGGGTGTAAGGCACCATGAATTCTGTCAGTCTGGTGGCTTCAGCTAGGAAACTGAAAATGGGTTGTCACTAGGTCTTTCAGCTGAATAATTGTCTAAATACATGGTAAAATCAACACAGCAATGCCTCACCAGACGCTAAATCAACCTTCTTCCATGACCATCTCAGTCCCCAGATCTAAATCTTACAGAAAGTCTATGGGATGAACTGAAGAGATCATAAGAAAGGGCTCGTGACTCTGTATAATGCAGAGAAGCTGTCAAGAAAGAAAAGTAACTAAAGATAACTTTATCTCTCTACTGTTATCTTTAGAAGTTTTAGTAAAAAACTAACAATTATTTGCAAATGACAAAAAGTGACTATACAAAGTACAGCAGAAATGCCAGGTGTGTAGAAAATAAATATAAGAAACAAGTAATTTTTAGTGTGGGATTGTTTCCCCCAATGAATAAATGTACTCAAATTAAAAATGTGATTTTACAAAATATTTTTGTGTGAGATTATGCTACTGGACAAAAAGAGATATTTTTTAAAAGATTTTCTTCCAGGGACCCCACAGTGATTAGGTATAGCCTTTGTTTAATCTCCCAGGACTCTAGCTAAGCACAAGAGTGGAAAGCTGAGCTTAGATTACAGCTGGTGGGATGTTAAAGTAGGACGTGGCTTTCTGCAGCTTTACTGATTAGAAAGAAAACTTTGTAGAAAGACGTGCAAATATTAAAGGTGTCAAAACAGCTCGTGTATGACAACAAATATCCCTAAATCTACTCTCCACTAAGGCATTTTGGTTATTTTTATGGTAAATTCTAGCTATTTTACAGCACCTATGATGTCAATATAAAGATTTTACTGTTTTCTGAATAATCACACAATTTTAAGTGAACAGCCAAAAAAATCAACAAAGCAATATTGTGTGGCTCAGGAATCGTCAATTTATAGTACCAGGGTGTGCAGGGTGCTAAACTAAACTTTATAGTTCAGTGGCAAAAAATTAAAACAACTAAACACCAGAAAATGATCAGATTTTATCATCAAATGAAAATTTGTGATATACCCACATATCCTTAAGTTTTGGTATGTCTTACTTTTTTTAAAAGACATATTACAGAGCATTTTTGGACCTTACAATTAATTAAGCTCAATATGTATTTTTCAGTCATACGAAACAAGTGGCAGCTATGGTTTTACTAGTTTGTCATTTTATTTTACTTCAGATCTGATCATCAATTAATCAGATGAAAACTCTTAACTTCTTAGATTCATGTTTATCCACTGAAACACTGTGTTTTTGGACGTAACCCTGACCCATCTCTCCCGATTTAAAAGCATTTCATAAAGGCACATCTAAAATGTCTCCTTTCTGTCTCTGCCAGTAGAAACCAAGGTAGGGTCACAAGTTTCTAGCCAGTAATGCCAGCTAACGGAGGTATCATGAGTCCATAGAGAATGGTCCTCCGCCATTTAAATGGATATGGAGATGTTTAAGCTGTTTTCAGCCTTGACATCTCTGCCACCACACACGCCACAGTCGCACACAGGCACTGTCCAGAAAGTGAAAAGATGTGTGAAGGAAGAACAGTGGGGGGCTGGATGTGATGCCATAGATGTAAACAAGCACAAAACGGACGAATGACAAACGCACTTAGACAAGCAGCACTAACCTTAAAGCTCCAGTAGTTGGGTTGTTGCTGTGGAGTTTCACGAAGGACAAAATACAGCAAGAAGGGAGACACAAAGAAAAAAGAATTACTACCTCAAGAATCATTGAATACCATAAATAAAAAAGAAAAACAAGATACGCAAGCAGTGGAAAGGGCAGGAAATGCAACCTTAGTTGAAATACTACTATTATAATGTAACATGCTGTTCCTGACTATTCTGCCAATCTTCAACATGGATTAATATTGTTGACAGGTTCATTTAGAGCATGTGTGGAAAACACAAGCATTGACTGGTTGATAATGGAGGTGATGACTGTGTTTTGTAGGCATCCGGTTACTGAAAACCTGAAACAAGATTGTGCTGTTATAAATGAAAAGAGCAAAATCAAATAAAACAGCAGCCCATTCTGTTGTTGCAACGTTGGCTTCTCTCCCAGATTTCACCACAGGCAAACAACCACTTTTTCCCCTTCTTGCTCTCGGGTTTCTTCCAGTCTCCTTCCACCTGCTGCTCACTTTTCATCACAACCTCAAAGCCTGACCTGCTAATTTGCAGCACTGCTGCAGCAGCAAACATCTGCCCATTTGCCCTTGCTGCTGTTTGGAAATAAGACTTAGAATAGGCCATAATAACTATACAGTTAAAACCAGACCGAGCCACTGCTGGCCCAGAAATATCTTAAGACAATGACATACAATATTACCAAAAGATTAAGCAGAATTCACAAATTTCAATCGTATTTCCAACTCTACCTTCTCATTCTTATCTGCAGGCAATATTCACTCAAGTCAGCCTCCCTTCTGCAAAGTCAACATTACCCTGAGTTGGAATTAATAGAAATAGTGATAGGCACGTCTTTATTTATGATAGTTGGTGGGTTTCCCTTACTCACCGTCAGTTTTAATGTAGTTTCAACTAAATCCCAGATTGCCTTCATAAACAACGGCAACTTGAGAGATTTTAAAAGGACATACCAGTGCAGATGTGATACCATGGTGCTAACATAGTGGTATGATGGATAGGAAGGCAGCACAGAGAAATCTGTTTGAGGGGTACAGTATCATAATGACTGGCTTAACACTTTAAATAGCCTGTTCAATCACAACTGTCTCGAAGACTGTAAGGCTTTGTTAAACGTATCTGAAGAAGGCGTAAGTTAAACTCTCTAATTGGCGGACAAACATTTAGTCTTTCTTATTTCAACACAATCTTCAACTGCACCCTTTTTCCACCTATAGGTTTCAGTACAGGTTTTACCTCTATATTAAGTTACTGGGCAAGAAAACAACAAACTGTAAACTTGTAAAATTATTTTTTTTTATATTCACGATTCTATAAATTAGAAAACATACCTATTTATGATGAGTCGTTGGTGTTTAAAAAATTATTACATAAAGAAAATGTAATTTAACAATAAATTTAACAGTGTTTATTTTCTACAAAAAAATAGGCAACTGAGAAATGTTTTAATTGAGCAAGAAAGGTACAAAGCATTAGGTCTTTTTGTTGTTTTATGTTAACACCTTGAAGCAGGAAATCCTGTTCATTAAATATATTCTCAGATTGCTGCTTTAGGAGAAAGTCATGCCTAGTACCTTTCCTGTTGCAGTGAATTAGTGAAAACAGCTATACTAACAGTTTTGGTATTTAGATGTGTTCCTGATTTATCTGATTAGTTGATAGTTGTTTTCATTTTGCAGCTTGGAGCAGTATTATACAGAATATAGCAAAATTGCATAAAATGACTTCAGATCAAAACAGAAGAAAAGTTAGATATCACCTTTTAGGTACTTTCGTGACATAAATATTATGATGTCAGTGTTAGGAGACACAAGTAGAGTTTGCAATGACACTGAAATAAAGAGCTCCCAAAGTCTGACAAAAATGTTTATGCTAAGAGTAGCTTCTCCAAATATGTAATTACAGTTCAAGAGTCTCAACAAGCTCACTCTGACATCAAGGTTTATCTGCCAAGCTGCTTCTTGTGCGATCTTGATCACTCTTCATTTGCTGGATTCATATAAGCTGTTTTAAAACAGGATAAGTCTGGAAAGGATCTACAGCATTTTATATTTATATTACAGTAATAGTGGGGCATTTGGAACTGTAACAGCCCTCATGTAATGGTTGGTTAAACGAGAAAGCCAGTTGTTCCTTCTATTGTATTTTAACGTTAGAGGTATGTGTTCATGTAGGCATAGACTCGTTATACCAAAGAAAAAAAGGACATGCAGAAGGATAAAAGTCAACCCACGCTTCCTCTCTCCTTTAGCATATAAATGACTCCTGAGAGATGTTAGCAGCTAAAATGAAAAACAATGCTTTGATGTGACAGTGTAAAAAATATCTGTATTCCTGCCAGCTGGAATTATTTTTTGTTGCTGAATATAAACATTTACTTTCTATGCTCTTAAAGCACTAGCCCAGTGTGTGTTGATAAGCTCTTTAGAAACCCACTAGATGGATAAATGTGTTAATGATTGCATGTTCTCTAAGGAGAGGTTACTTTGGGGGTAATAGGTCATTGGTAAAGTGGGTCAGTGTCGGGGACGAGCTAATCATAAGTTCTTCCCGGAGTGGAAGTGAACTGGCCTTGCCTATCTGGTCAAATTTAACATAACCAGTAAGTTTCATCACTGAAAGTCTCTACATCTGCAAGCAGCTCAGGGGCACCGTTTGGGTAAATGTTGTAAATAAATGGAGTTCACTTGTTTAGACACTAATTATGATTTTGTTTTTCCTGCAAGACAAAATAATTCTGAGGGACCAGCTTTAATGGTGAGGAAGAGATTTGCGGTTTAGTGTAACTATCTTTGTGAGTGCCTGTTGCATAAATAAAGCTCACTTGTGGTTCTAAAGTAAACACATCTAATCATTTTTGCCCGTTGCTTTGCTGACAGAAGCAAATAAACAGAGCTTGGACTTTGAGTTGCAAATACTACAAAAGCAAAATGGAGAGGGTTTATTTGGATATGTTACTCCTGTGGTGTTCTCTTTCCTTTCTGACAACCATTTCTGCAATTAAAGCAGGTTTTCTATCCAAGGAGTACATTTAACAACTTGTTTTACACTCTGTTATGAATCTCCAAAAAAGCTCAAATGTACATGTTGTTACATCATTTTATGCCTCTGGCAGACAGTTAAAGAGATCTGTTTAAGATGTCAAATTGTACTTGGACTCCGGGGTCAAATGAAGTTCTCAGTTCTAAAATTTAGAAATCATTTGCACAATTAAACACTGACACAGACACGTGCATGTGGGTGCAGTAGAGAAACGTAGCCTCAAAGAGTGGAGCGTTGCATTACCTGACCTGCATGTAAAGCAGACCCTTTACTCCTTCCACTCCTCCTTCCCTCTTTCTCATGTCGTCATCATCTCTGCAACCCCCCCACCTCCAGTACATCTCACTCATTTTTACTCGTGCACCCTAAATCCTCCTCTGGTCCAGCTTAGTTGCAACACAACAGCAGCTTCTCTACCTGTTGTAAAATTATAGATGATATCTGCACAGACAATTAACCCTACACTCAAAGCGAGACACAAAAAAGCTCTGTGCTCAGGTTTTACTATCGTCCCCTCGGCTTTCGTCGGCTATGGGATTCTGTCTGCTGAGGCATATGCACTCTGTCACTACAACAACCACAACAAACATAACAGGTGTGGAATCTAATCCCAGCCGGCACATCCTTATCGCACACACACGCTCACATACACACTTCTCTGTAACAGCTCCTAGTTAAATCTCACCTGCAGAGCACCTGTGCCTGTCCAACACTCCAGTCATCCCAGACGGTCCATCAGGTGCAGAAAATCCACAGCGCATTTTTTTTGTTTGTCCGTCTCTCCCTCCCTCTGCGTCTCTCACAAACCTCCCTCGTCCTCACTCATTCCCTCTCTTTCCCCGCCTCGCTCTACAATTGCACATGCGGCGGAAACTCTTTTTATTTAATTCATTACAACACCAGCCGATTAACTCCTTCAAAGATGGTCTGTCGGGTCCCGCTGGTGCTGGTTAGTTGGTCAGTGGACTGCTTGACTGGCTTCTGCGACCACCTCCCCCCAGCCCCCTCTGGCTTTCCTCTATGAGGGAGATGACAAGAAATCCTGGAGTCTGTTGCTTCCTACCTGGTGCAGCGAAAATACCCTGTCACTTAAAGGTCTGTCCACTCTCCATGCTGTTCTTCCACTCGTCATTCCTTTCTGTCTTCAATATAGTCCAATTCTTCCTTTTCCAAACAAGCCTGACCTTTGCAATGCGATATCCCTCCTTGACTTATATGGGAGTGGTTCCCATGGTAACCAGGACACCACCTGTCGTTCACACACTGCTATCTCTCTCACAATCCCTTTCATTCTTTCTTCTCTTCCCTCAAGTGCTTTTTTGTCACGTCATTACGCTTGAATTTTCACAAATTTACATACAGCAGCAGCGCTTACACAGGCAGAGAGTACAGTGCGCTGTGTGCAAGTTGGCTGCAGGGAAAGAAACTATGAAACTGGTTCTTAAATAAACTACATTAAAATGTTTAAATTTGTCTTCCTTCACCTCACAGGAAACAGTTTTGCCCCTGATGGTAAGACTTTGCATGAAATTAGGGATGTCCCCATTTGGGTTCTTTTGTCCCCAATTCCGATCCAAGTGATTTAACAACAGGTATTTGCCGATACCGAGCTCCAGACTGATAAAACATAAAAATCATTGTGATGTAAAATGATAACTCAGTAGCTTCAAAATGCACTAATTATAAGAGCTGTAGAACACCCGTTGACAAAGTGAAATTTTTTTTACCTTTTTTGGCAAATTTATTAAACAGAATAATAATAATAATAAAGATATGAGAAAACACTTTTCATTTACATCCATGACACTCATCCTTTTTGCACTGATCTTACTTCATAAGTTTCTGCAATTTTGTTTAAGTCCATCTGTGGCAAGTTCAGTTAATTGGACATGAACTTGAATGCAAGACACAAACCAATGAAGTCGAAGGAATTTCCCTTAGACCTCTGAGACTGGACTGTCTCACAGCACAAATCTGGGGAAGGACACATTTTTGCCACATTAAGTGGTCGCCATTATTTGTTAATGTAAAACATTTGCAACCACCCAGCCCCTTTTAAATAAAGCTGAACCCAATAGTCATTAAGATTGAGCTGTCCCCTTGTAGAGATGGGAGAACCACTCGGAAGGCCAACCATTGCTTACGCACTCCACTAATCAGTCCTTTATGGCTAAGTGGCCAGAGGGGCATAGCAGCCTTTAATTTTGCAGCAGCATGCCTTAAAGACTGTCCGACCAGGAGAAACAAAATGGGGCTTTTTGGCTTAAACACCAAACATCATATATGGAGACAAGCAAGCACTGCTAATCACCTAGCAAACAGCATTCCTACTGTGAAGCATGGTGGTGGCAACATCATGCTGTGGGGATGTGTTTCCACAGTGCTTACCAGTGTCAACCACCACAGTGTTTGTGTGCAGGTTATGTGCTGTGCTGGGCCTCGCTGTGTTTTTTGCTTTCTCTTTTTTTTCCTTTAGGGTGTGACGGGCAGGTGCTTCTGCACAGGTATTCCTCATCCTGACAGCAATCAGCAGGGTTTTTAAGGAGTGGAGGAACTAGGGAAGGCGTCAGCCCGTTGTGTTCACTCAGTGGTAAAAGGCTAGACCCTTGCTCTAATGCAGTTTGGTTTTTCCCAGGAAACTAATCGTTTCATTGTCTTTCCCTGTCCAACAGATCCTGCCCAGTCGGGGTTCTCATGGAGTAACCTGCGCCTGCTTATCCCTGAATCGTGTTTTTTTAAGGAGAGTGGAACCTCAGAAACGTGACGCCTCTCTGACTCATGGTCCCTGCTCACTACCTCCAAACCCATCCTCTCAAAAATAACCGTCGGACTCAACTCAGGGGAACATTCACCTGCCCGTCCACCCTTCATCGTTCGTCTTTTCCCCGCGGAAGAAAGGACAGTTTTTTCTAACTGGAGATCACAGGTACCAGCTGGCTCACTACCTGCCAACCACAGACGCTGTAGGGAAGGACTTTATCCCCCTACCTCCTTATCCAGCCTCTCACTCAGTAAGTCCATCAAACTAATCACTATCAGCAACATCTTCTGTTTTTTCCCCCTGAGTCTGGACCCAGCTAAACTTGTTTTTTGTGCCTGTCCAGATAACTCCGGAATTGACCCGCTTACCCAGTTCCTGGTTCTCGTTCATCCTAGCTTCAACAGTGTGAAAATAAATTTTCGAAACTTTCTCTTTGCCTCTCGTGGTTGTGTGTATCAGAGTCTGAACCAGCATTATGACAACCAGGGTAAAAACAAGCATCAGTGACATCTGTTTACAACTGTCTGCAGGGAAGTAAATCATTCATTTAAAATAATATTTAAGGTTTCAAACCATTTATGTTCTCAGGCACAAATAGTAAAATCTCAATAACGAGAGCTTTCGCTCCTTTTGCCTCAACATAGAAATGTATGTTGGGAAAGTCCCTTTAAAATGTATTATAGTTAATTTCTTCCATTGACTGTGGTCATCTGCTATAATTTTATAAAAATCATGGATAGTATTTCCACAATGGGAGTGTCTTTCCTTACTTTCAGCTGCTTAGCAAGTCCCCATTCGAGCTGCCTGCAAAACATCTGCGGAATAATGGTCCTGTTTTAAAATTTCACAGTGGAAATTCTCACAAAAATAACCGTCAGGGTAAATAAACGTTCGAAGACTGTTCTGGGTCTTAATGAAAATGTCCCTTCAGGGCTATGCTTCAAACTTTCACAAATATTTTTTTTTTTTTACAGTTGCATTCTTGGCAGCCTGCCCTACACTGACAGTGGACAGAGCAGACAAAGACAGGCAGGAAGGTGCAGCAGCCAATACAGTCTCTCTTTTGCTGCAAGCATCATTCCAAAGCACTGTCCAAGCAAATTTTACACTGACAACAGGTTCTGAAACAGCCTAGATCAGAACCCTGATCTGATTGAATCCAGACATGTCTTCTAAAACAGTTGCTTTAACTGCCCAGTCCAAGCCTGTTTTGTGTGCTTCAGAATGGGCTACTGTTAGACTTTAAGCTTCAGTCACTAACAGCTAGAAAGCTGCCAATAGTGCGCCAGGAAATAACTGAAATCGTAGATACTTTTGTATCTGCATGATGAAACAAGTTAAAATTATAAAAAAAATCAGGGCATCAGTGAAAAAAATATTTCTTAATAAACAAATTTTATTACCTGTTCTCTAGCAGATCTTTCTGATGAGCCCCTCATGCTGGCGTGAGAGGGTGAGGGTGATGGTGGGTTGTGGTGTGGGCTGTGATGGGGATGCTGCAGCTGCTGCTGCTGCTGCTGCTGCTGTTGCTGCTGCTGTTGGTATTTACTCTTCAGGTGATCCATGAAGGCATCCCTCTTTCGTTCCATGTCAGCCTTGTGCAGGTTGGTCAGGGCCTCCAGGCTCTGTGCGGCACTGACGGTGTGGCGGTGCTCCGATGTGTGCACCAAGCCAACATTGGAGAAGCGCCGGCCGCTGTTCCCCAGCGTCCTGTACTCCCGTGGATACTCCAAGTCATCCGTGGAGATCATGTGACTGCCGCCACGCTCAGGATCTAAGGGATGAGGATGGAGGAGGGGAAGGAGGGATTAGGAAAAGGAAGAAAGAGGTAAGAGATAAGAGGAAAGAGGGTGGAACGTGGATGGATAAGAGGGGAATAACCACCCAAATCCGCATCCAGAAACATTTCAGGGTGGAGACATACATACACACAGCAGACACAGATAGGTAGAAACAAGTGAAGCAAGGGGAAGCAGAGTGGAAAAACGGCACAGAGGGGACAGGAGAGAGAGAAAGAGGATGGGATGGGATGTTAGACTATTTGCCACCAGGACTGAGCAGTTCCTTGCAGAATTATTGATTTCAAGTTCTAAGGGGGAAGAAAACTGAGAAAAGTAAAGTACTTCCACAATAGATCAAAGACAGGACTTCCAACTGAATTTGTCTTGGAGGTTATTACGTTCTAAAATGCCTGATTGTCTTTAAATGGATTTCATTTTTTACTTAGGAAACAGGCAAAGAGAACATTTTTGACATTAAAGTGATTGAAAGTTAGGTGGGAACATATAGGAACAGATACATAATTTCTATCATTAATCTGTCTTGCTTTCCTCACCAACTTGTGCCCATCATTCCCTCTGTCAGTCGTCACCAGCTGACACTTTCTTTACATGTTCTCACTATCTCTCTGTTCCTTCTGTCCATTTTAAGGACTCCCATCGCTCCGACAGCACGTGGCCTTTTTATCAGGGCTCTATCTGACAGGCAATACAGCCCAAGGTGGAAGGCAGATAGGAAGAGAACAAAGACAGGCGGAAGGAGATGGTTACACATAAAATATGTGACTGGAATAATAATGAACTTAAGATGGGACAAAAGAGCAGTGAGCCATTCGTCCCGTGAGTTACCTTGCTTAGGATAACAGGCCCCAGCGTTGGCTAAAAGAGAAACATGTGAAGGGTTAATTTGTGTGTTTGTGCACAGACGTGCAGGCAAACACATCAGGACCATTTCATATGACAATCAGAAAAGAGCTATCAAGTGATAGCACTTTCTCTGGAGTTACCAGAAGGTAATGTATTATATATGCATCATAATGGATTCAAACAAGTTAACATATGGGGTGGTTGGGTATGAATGCCTTTTGTGTCTTCTTATAACCTGCTGCAATGAGTGACAATGATTATGCATTTTCACAGGGAAATTAAATTGTAAATTACAGTCATTGATTGGAAATAAAAATAAATTCTGCAATTCTGGTTAAGTTAAAAGTGCAAAATAGGGATAAAGTAGCTGACCACTTGCACATAAAATGCTCATCAGCAGCAATAGGATGAGCTGAACTAGTGAGCAGCAGAGGGAGACTTCTTCAGGCAGAAGTAACAATTAGACTGTTAATGAACAGAGAGAAAAGACGTTTTCCCACACAGAGGATAAACTGCCACACAGCATGAGGTTGTAAGGAGGAGCAGGTCTGTTCTAGCAATACAGAAATCAAACAGCGTACTCATTTTAAACCCACTTCTCACTTTATTCATGCTCGAAGAGTTATCACACTTAACGGTGATCCTCACTTTTAACACTCTGCCCTTACATCCTTTACATTATTAAGTGCTGATAAACTGAGCAGGAGTGAGACAGAATGGAATGACCTCCTGGCTAACAACATTAGCATTGAGTTCTCCACTGCTCTCCGAGGCTGCAGGTCGTATTCATCTAACCCCCCCCCTTAGAGCTCCATCCTATCTGGTTTACACTTCATTACACTGGAGCTTATTGTGCATCAGCTAACAAGGACCTCACTCAAGGGTCTGATTACAATAGTGAGAAAAGATGTGTCTGTGTGTTATAGCTTGTTAATGTGCCTGAGCGTCCGCAACAGGACAGTAAAAAGCTGAGAAGGCGAAATGCTGCAAAGGCTAAGAACTGATTGGTTTCTTCTCTCAGATTCTGCCTCTGTAGATATGGTAACTGTTAGGACCCCTTCATACCAGCTACAAACCAGTTTACACATTGCTGGATAGTGGAGCGAGAAATTTGAATTGCAGCATGGATGATGTTGTGACATAGCGCTTTTAGCTCTGATTTGGTTTTTTTCCACAGGAGGTCTCTTGCACCTACACTATCAGTTTCAGTCTTACTGTGGCGGAGGGAATAGCAACGTGACTTTCAATTTAGAACAACATGATAAAATGCAGTTAAGTAGGGTTTCTGTAGGGAGTGTTATGAATTATCGAATGTGAAATCCTGCAGGAAAATTTCAATCTGACACAGAGCAATGTTTACACATTCAACAGAACAGTCAGAAAGAATCTTTTGCACAAAATGTTAAATTAGTTTGTTTCCCTGACAACTGTAAGTAAATCACTGTTAAGTATCTGAAGCCTGATTTTTTTTTAATAAATTGTTCATATGGGTTGGTTTTTGTGATTTTAAAGCCTATTAATTGTTATTCTTGGTTCTTCTTCCTCCTACGCTTTGACATCCTCATCCTCATTGTTAAATATGATGCCTGGGTTTATCTTTGAAAGGATGGAAGACACATCTTGAATTTAAACTGCATTCTAAATAACTCACAACTGCCCCCTAGTCACCCAGCAACCAGTCTATGCACAGTTTGGAGGTTTGTGTGCTTCTCCCAGTTGGGAGACCGGTACATACTGATCTCTATGTTTGAGGGGACTGACCATGGCACTGTATGCATTGGCATGGAGAGTGTAGCTGCTTGGTGAGATTCGCTTTGCTGCAGCCACAATATTTAGCAATCACCTGAGTGTTGTATAGATGTTACCCTGGTTTCTGAAACTCTGTTGTGAAAAATTGTCTCCACTAAAGGAGATAAAGAGAGTACAACAGATGCTACTAATGCTATGATTTTGTTTTGTACCCTTTAGATAAAGGTCGTGCAGAAAATGTTTTATCAAAAAATATTATCAAAAGGTTTTTTGACTCTTTCTGCACCACAGTGCGTGCTTGGGAAGTTGCAAACTAGTCCACATAAAACATCACTAGAAAATTAACTAACAATGTCCAAATAATTTCTTATCTTCAAAATAAGAATTTGACTCGTCTATATATTCATGTGGAATTGGTGTGTGCGTAAAACAAAAATAAGGTTTGAAAATGAAGAACTAAATAACACATACAAGGATCAAAGTAGAATGTGTTGTTGGTATATTTGAGGTTGTCAGGCCTACAATGGTTTGAATGCAATTATTGAGAAACCCTGGAAGTTAGTCAGCTCATTATGTGTTTTGTTTTTCCATTTTACTCTGCAGGAGTTTTCCTTAAGCCCCTGTACCTCAGGGAAATAACAACAAGAGCAGCGCCGAGGTGTTTCTATTCTAGAAAGTCTGCTTTCTACAAAACAAAAGTTAGAACTGTAATCAAGTTTATTTTTTGCACAGCAGTTATTACAGACCTGTGCAGACCTGTGCAGACCTGTGCCAATAGGTTGGAATAACACTTTTCCCAATAGTTGGCACAAATAATCAACTCTGTTGTGATATAAGGGAGTATTTCTCTACAAGGCTTGTTTTGGTTTTCTACCCTAAAAACCTTTCAACTGCACTCTGCGGAGACAGGCTGCAACACTATATGACAAAGCTCTATCTTAAAAGCAGCAGAAGTAAAAGTTGTGCGGGTAGGGATGTAAGAAAAGAAAATTGGAGCAGGTTATTCTTTTTGTATTTTCAAAATTCATAATTAATATATTTCTACATAAGTTGGCAGACAAAAACCCTGACAGGCAAAACAATGTGTAAGAGCCCACGCAACGGCAGCATAATTTAAAGCATCAATGTAAACTAGATTGGTAAAAAAAAAAAAAAAACTTTATTGCAAGACAGAAACATCTGCCCTTAATTCTGGACATAAAGTCAGCTTTATGTGAACACTCAGAGACCAAGAAAATGTAGCAGCACTTTCGTGATCCACTGAATAATTAAATGTCTGAATGAAAAGGGAGCCTGCAATCTAAATTGAACACTGGTGACCCCAGCCAATGAGGCCCAGCTCCACTGTAAGATCCAGGAATGATCGGGGGCCTGATCAAGATCTTTTACCCATTTAGAAAACAGCCAGCAGAGTTGTGCACTGAAAGATAATAGAAGACAAATGGGCAGAGGGAAATTATAATCTTAAAAAGATCGATTCTATATGGTAGGAAAAAATAACTTAACGTGCATCTCAACTGTAATTGCTCTTTCAGGTTTACGGAAAGCAAACTGCTTGAAACCTTCTTTCAGCAGTTAATAGGTTTTCAGTGTTTGATTTTGGTATAGATTTTTCTTCACAAAGCCACCCTCTCTTTAACTTTTCACAGTTTAAGTCACCAGTTTGCACCGCCTTCAGTTGGTTATTAATGCATACAGCTTGTGACCTGAGCAGTTCGCCAACCCACTCACAATAACTATGAAAACACACATTTAAATGTTCAGTATTTCTAAAGTCAAACGCTGAACCACCCAACTTGAAAAAAAAAAACATTTTTTTCCTACCTCACTGTCAAGCCACACGGGGAACTGGACTTTAAAGTCAGGATTCAAGGATGCTCCTCATCATATGCAGACTGATATAGTATGGAGAATCAGAGAAAGTAGTTTGGGGGCTTTGATGGATTTGAAAGCAGTGGGCACTGCAGCTTTTTATTTTGAGGGTGTAATACCAGTGGGTCAAAACGAGTGGAGAAATGAACAAGAGGTTTCATGTCTCAGAGGGCTGCAGCTCTGGATACAGTGGTTAAGTAAAACCTAATTTCACAGGTGTCTTAAACATTTAGATCCCTCCTGAGGCTAATGACTGAACATTGTTTTCCCCTAAAAATGTTAGAGACACAAGTGTCTGAAAAAATTATAGCGTCCTCTGGCTAACAATTTCATCTGCAGCTTTTAGTAGTCATTATTACTGTAAGTATTCATATCTCTTAAACTTGTCCATGTTTTGTCATGTTACAACTACAAACTGCTATGTTTTGTAGAGATTTTATGTGACAGACCAACACAGGTTTGCCATAATTGTGAATTGGAAGGAAAAATATTCACTGTTTCCAAATGTTTCCATAAATAAAAATCTGTGTATTTGTATTTAACCCAATTTACCCAATATCCTTCAGTCTCCCAGACAACTGAGTCTATCTGTGCTTATTTTAATCTCAGTATAAATACAGCTGTGCTGTGAAGACCTCAGTGGTGTGTTAGACAGCATCAGCTAGCAAACAGCATCATGAAGACCAGAGACACATCAGACAACTTAGGGGTAAAGCTCAGAAGAAATTTAAAGCAGGTTTAAATTATAAAACAATATTTATTAAAGCCCAAAATTATTCATAACCCTGGCAGATTTAGGTATAAAATAATTTTCAACTATGAAGTCTGTTTCTGCTAGAACGTGGGACAGGAATCATAATAAAACAATTAAAAAGGAGCAGTAAATAAATTATTTATATGTTTTTTGTTTACATTTCATTAAAACATAATATGTCAGAAATTGTTCTCACTCTTTTCTGTAAACAAGCAAAACAATTTTACTGGCATTACAACAATCAAACCTGTTTGATGATTTATCTTTAATATGAGCTCCAAGTATATGAGGTTGGAAGGCCTCCATGCTATCACCCTAATCTTTAGCTCTCCCAACACGATCAGATTGTAGTCTGAACTTTTGCTGGGCCACTCCAAAATGTTAATATAAGTTCCATTCAGAAGAAACATGTTGGTTAAAAAAAATGAGATTACTTTAAACCCATGATTAATTTTGGCTTAATTGTACCAATATTTGAACATCATACTGGACACCATTCAACTCACCATCCAAAAATGAAAAGAGCATGGCACAAATGCGAAACCTACCAAGACATGGCTGTTCATCCAAAAAGAAAGGCAAGGCAAGGAGAGCATTAATCAGACAAGCAGAAATATGTGGTGGAAAACTGAGACTGCACAACATCCTGAACAAAACAACCCCAAGATAACAAGCATGGTGGTGGCAACCTCATGCTGTGGGGATGTTTTTCTTTAACAGGGACAGGGAAGCTGGCCGGAGCTAATGGTCAGATAGATAGAGCTAAATCCCAGGCAATTATGGAAGAAAGCCTGTTAAAGACTGCAACAGACTTGAAACTTCAGTAGTTTACCAGAATTAAACCCTAAAAATACAGACGAACCACAATAAAATGGTTTATTTCAAGGCATATTTATGCTTTAGAATGGCCCAGTCATGCACAATGAAATAAAAGGCTAATTTTAATGTAACCTGAGTGAATGTGCTTCAACAAATTATTTATAAACACCAAATATTTAAACTAATTTAAACAGATGGGTAATAAACAAAATTTCTCCAACATGTTAAGTTTTTGGTCACTTCTGAATTTAAAGAAAGAAAAAAAATGGATTTTTAGTTGTTGAAATACTTAATTTATTTCAATACAGTATAGCAGGACAAATAAGACAAATGCTTATGTGACAAAATAAGACAACTGCAGTTCAAATTCTAAATTACATTAAACTTAAAAACTTGTTGAACTAAATATTAGATCTTTTACCACTGTTCATTAATGGAAGAAAATTGTAAATCTTTCAGCATTGGGTCCACAAGACCAATGCAAAGACTTGCATCTGGATTATCTCTGGTTTAAGTACAGAAACACTGCCTGCAGGCCAATTAAAGAAGAGCACAATAACACAAAAAGCATCAATAATCATCATGGTATTTATTTATTTATTGTTTGTGTTTCATACACAATTAAAGCCAAGACAAGTTTAAATGGGATTATTGAGACACCCTGGACATTAGTCAGTCCATTATTCATTTTGTTGGTTTGAACAGGCTTTCTGTTAACTGTTGTGTTTTTCATTGTGGCACTTCATTTTAAAATAGATTTGATTGGTTTTCTGTACCGCACTTTGTGGTGGTTTTGTCTGAAAAAGGTGCTTAACAAATAAACTTTACTTACTTCCTTACTATTCACATAATTACTTAAATTTATTTTTCATTAATTTATCTTCTACCGCTTATTATTCCAAATGGGTCACGGGGGAGCGGGCGCCTATCTCCAGCAGTCTACGGGCAAGAGGTGAGGTACCCCCTGGACAGGTCGCCAATCCATCCCAGGGCAACACAGAGACATACAGGACAAACAACTATGCACACACTCATTCACCCCTTAAAGCAATTTAGAGAGACCAATTAACCTAACAGTCACATTTTAGACTGTGGGAGGAAGCCAGAGTACCCGGTAAGAACCCATGCATGCACAGGGAGAACATGCAAACTACGTGCAGAAAAACCCCAAGCCAGGAGTCAAACCCAGGACTTTCTTGCTGCAAGGCAACAGTGCTACCAACTCTGCCACCGTGCAGGATGATTTTTATTGCTGCAATCATCTCCAGATCCACAGAACATTTCAGCTGTTCAAAAACAAAACGGATATGTAGTCACCAAAGTTTGAGTCAAATTTCTGATTTCTGTCTGATATCTCTAAAACAGAACATGCTTTGCTGCAAGTCATGAACCAGCTTCTTGCGGACTCCAGGCTAAGACAGCACACAAGGCACAGAGACTGGAGCGGGAATACTGAGTCAGAGAAGAACAACGGTGGAAGTAAAGTCGGCAAAGTGCTTTTCAGGCTCTCCTGTTATTGCTACAGGCAAAAGGAAATTAGCTAAACTGGAAGGTGTTGACACTCGCAACTGCATGCTCTATTGGGGAAAGTTAAAACAAATTACTAGAAGAACACAAAAGGCTGAACAAAGCACTTTAACAACAGAAGGGGCTGAAGTAGCTATTCCTACAAAAAGATAGTTCTACAATATAAAAAGCAATTTTGGTAGGGATTACATTTCAGGAATGTAAACTATTTTAAATTTAATCAAGAATGTTTGTCAATGTGGCTCAAAATTTAATGAGTCTACGTATACCTCTTTATATGGTGTGCCTGCTCTGCCACTAAGCTACACGGTGCCTCCCTGAAGTGACCTTAAAGAGCCAAAGAACATATGTTGAGAAAACTAACTGAAGCCAGAATTACAGAGGCTGAGGGGTGTGACAGACAATATACTCAGAAAATCACATTGACAGCTACATTATTGTAGTGCAGGTAAATCCTCACTAGTTAACACTGACTGATTATATGGAGGAAAGTGTGACTTGCAAAACCACAGCATGGCTCACTAATTGTAAAAATGTTGTTTGGAGGGGATGCCTGCTTTTGCACAGGAGTCTAACAATATTTTTCAGAACAGGTGCAGAAATTACAACATCTATCTGAATAATGCCAACATTTTTTGTTTTAAATTTTTGTATTTTCCAGATCTGGTCATTCTGTGGAGAATTACAGGCAGATTAGGCTTGCCACAGAGTGCTCCTAAATACCTCCATAGAATGCCTGTTTGTTAAATCTGCTTGTTTTATTAGTGTATTAATGAATCAATGTGACGTTGCTGCTTTCCAGCATAGGAAGGGACTCTTGTCATTTGCAGTAAAAACCGTTTAAAACGGACTGTTTTATTTAACTGAACAGGAATCAAAAATGATTCTTATGTCACTGTTTCCTGCTACTTGTGTTCGATTTACACTTAAAGTAGAAAAAAAGCTATGGGTTAAAATAATAAATAAAATTTAATTAAAAGCTAACTCTAAATGAGAATGTGAACTATTTGTTTTTGTTTTAGATCATCTTAGAAAGCTTAAAAGCACTCGTCCCTCCTGCTACATCAGAACAGGCGAGTTAAGTTAAAGCAAAGGCTGGCAGTCAGAGTGAGCTATCAGGAGAAGGTCATCAAGCATGTGTGAGCTGATGGATGTAATTACAAACCAAGACAATCAAAAGGCTTCAGGCATCTTAACATAAAACTAACACAGACAGCTACACAGAAGGTGATGCCAGTACTTTCCTTGATCTTTAAAACACAATAAAAAATGCCACATCCAAATGTTTACCTCCTGTTCTCCTCTATTTACAGCATTTTCCTACCAGGAAATCCCGCCTGCTAATGGGTTAACCTTTCCCCAGTCAACACTTCACAGTGTAGACAGCCAACAGTGCATGTAAATCCATATACGAACCTGTTAAGAAACAAAACCCATCACACCGACAATTACAGTTAGCTATGGTTTAAGTGAAACACTTCTGAGGCCCTGCTGGAGAAGAAATGCCAGAGAAGATGTGTTAGTGCAACAGAGAGAAGAAGACAGACAAAGAGAAACAGGTGGTGGAAGCTGTATAATGCACCTATTTGTTTCCGTTGCAGTTGTGATAAAAGCCTGCCAGTAGCAGGTGAGCACACCTTCCAATTACAACCTGTTGTTAAATCAGGGCAGAAGACACATGGGAGCCCCTGGGTGTGAAGAAGACACTCCAACCACAACTCATTATAACACTACAGATACGTTTACCTCACAGGGGAAACCCCCTCAGCCCTCCTGCTACCTTCAGTAAGATACCATATGGAGACAAGCAGTTGTAACGGAGTTAGAAGCTGTTTGATAAATGTTTGCAGAAGATGGGTGCTGTTAGCTTTTCCTGCCTGCAGAGATAATTCATGGAGCTGCACCTAATTGTTTGAATGAACCTCGGATCTTTATAGGGCATAACACTGACTGATACCTACAGATACCTTGGTTAAACACTCATCAAACACTGCAAGTTTAAAGATAAAAATCATAGCTTAATTTAACTTAATCCCTTTTGAACCACTGTGCAAAGGATTACATTTGTGTTTTCTGATTAAAAAAGATTACAAATACAATGGTTTTGGTTTAGCTGCACAGCTTACATCTTGCTAGTGTGTTATTAAAGTTTGGTAAAATAAATAAATAAATAATAGTGAACAGAGGTAATTAAAAATTAAACATTTAAATTATTTGCTTCTAAATGATTTGGAAAAAAGGCTGCACGGTGGCGCAGTTGGTAGCACTGTTGCCTTGCAGCAAGAAGGTCTGGGGATTGATTCCTGGCCGGGGGTCTTTCTGCAGGGAGTTTGCATGTTCTCCCCGTGCATGCGTGGGTCCTCACCGGGTACTCCGGCTTCCTCCCAAAGACATGCCTGTTAGGTTAATTGGTCACTCTAAATTGCCCTTAAGTGTGTGAATGAGTGTGTGCATGGTTGTTTGTGTGTTGCCCTGTGATGGACTGGCGACCTGTCCAGGGTGTACCCCGCCTCTCGCCCATAGACTGCTGGAGATAGGCACCAGCTTCCCTGCGACCCACTATGGAATAAGCGGTAGAAAATGACTGACTGACTGATTTGGAAAAAGTCAAACCAGGGTTTAGCCTTAAAAATAGTATCTTCTTATCCTTCATAACATCAAACTAAAATCTTAACCAGAATTAATTCAAACTGCAAATCTGAAACACAAAAAACCTGATGAAAAATGGAAATGAAAAAAAATGTAAAACTGCTTTGCTAATGTTATGCTGTGTTACAGTTTTTCTCAATTGCCAAAACACTAAACCCTATTGTCTGAATCAAATGCTCAGCTGCCTGGACCCACAGATTGAATCAGTCACTCTTTTGGCAAAACCATAAGTACTCTTCACCTGTTTAGACACAACTTGCCAACACATTTTCATAGTGATGCACCAGTGTTGCATAATTGTGAGCACAGGTGGCAAAGGTCAAACACAGTTAAAGCACAGGTGTCACTGGTTGAACACAACAAATCAAAATTGATCACACTTGTGGCCAATGATGTGAGGGAAGATATATATATATATATAAGCTGTTCAGAGTAGAGACCTGCATGGGACTGAGTTTTCAATCCCGGTCCCGCCCGATCCCGAGGCTTTTCTGACCGCTCGCGCCCGATCCCGATCCCGAGAACCCCCAACCCCCAACCCCCTACCTTTTCTTCAGCGCTCCGAGGCTAAGCGAGACTAGATTGACAGGCGCTGAAAGGCCGCAGTATGTCACGTGACGCGCGAGAGGAAAAGTAGCTGAATAAGTAGATCAGGTTATGGTGTTTATTGGGCTGTTTATAAAGCGTTTTTTTTACGATGGTGATAGTTAATCATTACAGTGTTAATTATTACTTATTTTTGAATTTTGAAGCGGGTCTAAATGTCCGACTTCCCTGCTTTATTCAGTAGGTTGTATTGCCCTTCTCTAATTTTCTTTTCCACAGGGGGGACCCGCGGGACTTCCCGCCCAATGCAGGTCTCTAGTTCAGAGAGCACAGGCTTCTGAGGCACTACAATGGATAGAAATCTGAGAGGAGGAGTTTGTGAGAGGTGGTGGAGGTGGTCAGTGAAGACAAAGAACAGTAATATCTGATGAAATCAGAGCTACTGTGATTGGCCATGTTCTTGTCCATGGTATGAGCATGAGGGAGGCCGGGCAAATTGTACAATCAGTAGATTCACTGTGTCCACCATAATCCGAAGATTCAGAGAACATGCATACGCCTTTTTTGACATTATAGTATGGAAATGTTGACAGCAATTACTGTATGACTACATTATATACTGTACCACAGTATACTGTACGTAAATATGTTTCAGTACATCACTGTGACAATGTACTGTAGTATTGTAACGGAGGGTTAGGTTAATTGTTTGTAGGCCTAGTATTCAATGGATATTTTTGCAAATGCATGTTCTCTTTTTATAGATTTGAAATACAAATCTACAAAAAGAGAACAAGGCATGGGGGTGGAGGACAGGTATGTTCTCCCTACACCAAGAGATCCTAATTGTCGATATGGTCCATGAGAACACCATTAAACTGTGTGAAAGTTAGCAGAAGATCATTGAGGACCATGAACATTTTGAGGGTATCAACAGTGTCAGCCTCTCTACTGTTGATCGTGTCCTCAAGTGCAACAGACTGTGCATGAAACAGCTGTACAAAGTGACCTTTGATCGCAACTCAGACAGAGTCAAAGAGCAAAGATTCCAGTAGTTACAGGTTGATATATATACAGACACATTCAAAGTGGATTACTGTAGTGATTCAATGTAATGGCCTAAATCCCTTTTTCTGTGTCACTTACAAAACTATATCTATCATTCAACTGCATGCAATGGAAAGACCCCATGAATAAATCTACATGGATGAAGCTGGGTTTAAACTCAGCAAAGGACAAAGGAGAGACCGTAGCGGGATTGGCCAACGGGCCATTGTTAGTGTCCCTGGGTAGCGTGGTGGCAATGTCACATTGTGTGCTGCTATGGGGTTGTCCACAATCATGCCAACCTGAGGCCCTACAAAATTCACCAGCTCCTTATTTTCCTCAATCACATCCGAGATGTTCTGTAAGGGCAGCAGGAGGAACATCCCATCTATGTTGTTGTTTGGGACAATGTGAGTTTTCACAGAGCCCTCCAGGTTAGAGTGGTTCAGTAAGGTTTTATCAATCTTTCCCTTCCAACATACTCCCCTTTCCTGAACCCCACTGAAGAATTCTCATGGCGGTGGAAGGTATGTGAACGCCAACCATACACCAGGGTAAATCCCCTGTAAGCCCTGGAACTAACCTGTGGTGTGGAGGCATGCCAAGTCTGGATAGAGCATGCCAGGGTTTTTTTTCCCACGTTGCCTGGCCAGACAAAATGTGGCCTGCGGTTTTGTGTTCAGTTTGGATAAAAGGAGAGCAGCTTTCGAGAAATGCGTCTTGTCAATTGAGAAAAACTGTAACCACCTGTGCCTATACTAAAGGTCTGAAAACGTTTGAAAATTAGTGTAAGAGAAAGTCATGAAAATGTTGTAGAGCTTAGGCTATGCAAGTGTGAACAAAGTGGTTGCTAAAAGTACTTCTCGTGCTAAAAACTGCTCCGTATTTTTAAGACACTTTTTAAAATCTTGAACCAAAATAAAGAGAAAATATTACATCAGCGACAAAAGACACACACAAAAATGGAAGATACGCAACAGAGGTAAGTCATAACTGAGGAAGAATCTAAAATGTAACAGCATAACATTATTTTCATGCAATCCCCTGGTGATGCAAATCTCTTCCGGGTTTATCTCATCTTCAAAGAAATCAGAACACATTGTCAAGAACAGCAAGGTGTCTGATACTGGTAAGTTGTTAAGAGCTGCCTGTCATAAACGCAGTTTACCTGATTTTAAAGGCCCCAAACATTTACAGTCTTATTATCCTGTAACTGCATTCTTAGTGTATTATAGCAGTGCAGCCCTAGTATAACTCAGGCATGCAGAGTGAAGCAGAGCATAACTGGAGAAACAACAATAACAAGCTGCAGACCGCAATGCTTTTGATAGCTTTACACTCAATTATTTTAAATCAACGAGTGCCACTTTAAACAAAACTAGGATTGTTGACTTGCCACATCCCTCCAGAGGGTTTTTATCAAACAGTTGCTCCGACAGATATTCAGACAAAAAGAAAGAGAGCCGCATGATTGTTTGCACTGCTGAGCCGGTGATGAAAGAAGCAACAAAACGAAACATAAAAGGAAGATTTTACAGTCGGTAAAACAGCATCACCTGTTGCACCGTCCACCTGGCTTCACCTGTTTAGAAACCAACAGGGGTGTACAATATAGCTATAGTGTATGTTAAAATACTAAAGGTTTACATCTATTTATTCTTAATCAAGAAGCTTGTTTTCTGTAGAAATGTTCCAGTTTAAATGGGGAGCTAAATTCAAATTCAAAACAGATAATACTGCTTTGGCCCAACATAAAAAAGCATGAAAAAGCTTACTGTTATAACAAAATAACCACAGTAAAAAGGCATGTTGTTATTGCAACGTAACCGAAAACTGTTCTAACGCAAAAAAACACAAGAATTACCCAGTGTTTGGAGAAGAGCTATGCATCCCAGGTGGTGGCTGGATCTAAAGAAACATCGGTAAAGTTCACCAATGATCAATGGCTACAAGAGACCACCTCTATAGGCATTTCTATTTGTGTAATTTGGCCTAACAAAACACAGAAACATATACACACCAAGCCATCCAGCTATAACTAGGCACAGAAAACGCTGCAAAGCACTAGTGAGAAAAAAGATGATCCCGGAGATGAAACTTGATCTAGCACCTTAAGGGGAAAAGAAAATCTGAAAATAAAGAAAAAAAGATTTTTATAAACCTGTAGTGAAGTTATGAAAGTAGAAACCTTTTCACAATTCTGGGTTTCTGCATTTGATCTTCTTATAATAATAATGGCCATAAAAACAACCCTAAATGCTCATTATCATTTTATAAATCTTAAAACTACATACAAACATTCAAAAGACCAAGGTAATAATGGTGTATTTGATTTGCAGATAATGTTCCTCAGCATTTATGTAGCAGGCCATGCCCATGAATACCTCCCAAATTCCTGAATTAACTTTGCCTCACAATCCTCTCAAGGCTGTATTTATCACTGCTGTTTCTGCCCATTTGTCCACAGCACTTTATCCTTCCACAAAACCTTCTATTAATGTGCTTGGACCCAACACTCTGGTAACAGGCAGTCTTTAACAAGGACCTTTTGTGGATTATCCCGCTTGTCATTGGCTGCTGGGCAATCAAGTAAACTCTCTTCACCTAAATGTGTAGCTCATAACATGGGCATAAAATAACTGAATCAAAAATACTTTTCATTTGGCCTTTCCAAAAAAACTAAAGTTTGGTTTTCATGTTCATATGAAGTTAAAAATACAACTGTTTGTCTAATGAATCTTTACAAAATATAAATTTAACTTTTTGAATTGCATTAAATACATTAAAACAACTGTATTTGCTCACAGGAAAGTATACCCACTACTTCGCTACTGATTTGACTGTACATCCCAACAATATGTTGCAATAAGTCTGGGAAAGATTTGCAATTCAAGGACAAGAAGCTGAAAATTATTTGTTAAATGTTTTAAATATTTAGAAGTGGACAGTTTTGTAGATTTATTATGTCATAAACCCACTTCAGAAATAGGTAACACAAAGAGACAACCAGGAGAGATGCAATGTAATCTCTTTTTTTGTTTGTTTTTGAACCTAAGACGACATTTCAGAACCAAAGTAATGCTCTTAACAAGATTATCATTATTAAAATATCTTTTTAGAGGTGTGTAAACCCGATTTGTTCTGCCACTATGTGATGTGAGCCTGAGGTTTAATGATGACGGGCAAATTTGCACTAAATCTTGTCAGCCCTAATGCTAATAGAGCTGCTTGCCTGTTAAGGTTACCTGTTTAATAGGACAGGATTACTGAGCTAGCTCCAACATACAAATTAATTGCTGCCTCTCTCAAAGCAGACCTGCTTTCAAGCGTCTTCTTGGTGCCAATCTCACTTCCACACAGAGCGAACAGGCTAACCTGACTAGTGATCTCAGATACCCACACACACACTTTTTGTCACATCAGTAAGACTTTGGCCAATAGTTTTCAATCAAATTGGTGAATTACATTGCATGCTGAGATTCATTAAATGTTTGCATGAGCTCATTAGATGAGAACAGATGCAGGCAGCAGTGATGGAGAGGTGCCCAAACACATGGGTAATGTTAGAAATGGGACATATTCAGTAGCACAAGCAAAACAGAAGCAAGTGTTCAAACAGTGACAGTGAGACTAGCAATTAGCTGGATTTCACTCAACAGCAATATGATTTGCAAATGCCATTGTGTAGAATTTGATAATAAAATCAAAAGCTTGGCTTGATATTTCCCATTTAAAAAGAACTTAATAGACTGTAGATGCTGTCGATTTGCCATTCAGCTTCATATTTAGTTGGTTTTACACTGGGTTCAGCTGGTGGCAATAGCACCAGTTTGTGACAGGATGGAGCTTCAACAGCCACAACAGCTAAAATTATTATGTTTTATGCCGTTCAGAAATGTACGTGACTTTCTTCTGTTATTTATACTTTAGGATACACATTATTTCTTGTCTTTTACTTGAAAGGCTCACCATATGCCGTCACATAAGTGCTAATTTCTTCTAACTGTAAGAATAACAGAAGCCACATTGATGGAAATTATCTTGACAGTGTAATTGGATTGCTATACCCATATATCCTTTAATTGAAACGGCAAGAAGCAAGAAAAGAAATCACCTTCCAAAAACTGAGAAAAAATAAAAAGAATAAATCAAAACAATTTGCAATTATCTCAGCAAAGTCTGGCACTGCTTGTTGTGGCAGATTTGTTGCCTCCACACGTGCGCGCACAGACATATTTAAAGAACTAGCATATAGATAAAGGATGCCAATGCATCACTTGGTGAGAGACATGGTCAGTGACAGATGTGGAACAAGCAGGACATCTAAGATTAAAAATTGTTGTGTTAATACAGCACCCACAGATCTGTGTTTTGATGCAGATCGTCATTTATCAAAGTGTAAACAGCATGCTGTGCTGTCAACCGGCTTAAGAAAAGACAAATGGAAAATCAAAGGAGAGGGTTGTATCTCTTCAGCTGCCTTGCAGAACATTTTATGTCATACTAAACTCAGTTCTGTCATCACAAAATAAGACTTTCATCTTTTGTATAGCAAATGGCATCTGAGGAGAGCGAGATCAGAAACTACATGTTTATATGAAATAAGTTTAAAGTAAAGTGAAAATTGTAATATTTGAGAAGGAATCATGCCTTTTTGCCATGCTTGCTGTGATCTCAATATGAGCAGGGAGATAAACGGCACACAGCAGTCCCTTGTGGGGAGTAGGTGTAATTGTTGGACTTGTCAGCCACAGAGGATACAGTCAAGAGTAAATTCCCCCACGAAACGGCATCTGCAGCTTCAAATATTATTCTATCTTCTGCAACCTGCCTGTTAATAACTTGATGCACCCTGATGCTTAAAATTTCCCCTTTCTCCTTTGTAGGTGATCTTCCATAGAGAACTATAGAACATTGTCATCATTTACCACAAATACATCACGATTAAAGATACTTTCTCTTAAAAACTCAACAAGCTTCAGCTTGCTTCAGGAGGATCTAGTAGACATTTCCTAAAAACATGTTGATTTTGTTTAGTTTAACATTTCTTCCTGTTATTCTGTTAAAATGTTTTCTCAGTTCAATATAACTAAGTTCCCTTGACAATACCTAAGTCAAATTAATATCTTCCATTTGCACAATCTACAGTCTAACGTGTGATAATGCATGCCATATGTGAGCTCCTGTTTTTCCAGTTATTCATCACATATCCATTGATCTTTGTGTACACTAACAAAATCTCAGTTTCCTCTTTCTTCTGCTCTGTGTTTGCTATTCCATCTCTGGTCCCAATCCTGCTGCGTGTGTTTCAGGGGCTTCATATAGGTCGGCAGAGAGAGAAAGAAGGGGTGTGGTTGGGGGGGGTGGGTGTTCGATGTTAACAAGCTGTCACTCAAAGCTCAAACGAAGCACCCACTTCGACAACAAAAATAACAAAGACAACCCATGACAAGACTGGTGTAATAGGCATGCAGTGCTGCTGAACCTACAGAGCAGAAGTAATAACAGCAAGTCAGGCTTGGAAAAAATAAATCTGAATTAATAGTAAAAATGTACCAGAGAAATTATTTTAAAAACCCACATAAATTTAAAACACCCTCTGCAATTATTTGTACCGTTGGTGTGTAAAAATGAATCTTTTAGGAAGTGGAATAATTGCTCTAATTGAAAATTTTAGAAATATCCACCCGTTAACTGTAGTCGTTCATCTGTTAAGTGTTATGTTTTGTAAGAAGCATTTTTTAACTAAATCAGCATATAGGTACATCCTAAAAAAATAGAATATTGTGAAAAAGTTCAATAATCATTTCAGAAAGTGAAATTCATATATTATAGATTCAATTCAGTTTCAATTCAGTTTATTTATATAGCGCCAATTCACAACACATGTTGTCTCAAGGCACTTCACAAAAGTCAGGTACATACATTACAATTAGTCCTAACCATTGAACAGTGCAGTCAGAGTTAGTTATTTATTCAAATTGGATAAAGAGTTTTTCTGTCTAAGGAAACCCAGCAGATTGCATCCAGTCAGTGACTTGCAGCATTCCCTCCTCCCGGATGAGCATGTTGAGACAGTGGACAGTCACTGGCGTTGACTTTGCAGCAATCCCTCATACTGAGCATGCATCTAGCGATAATGGAGAGGAAAAACTCCCTTTTAACAGGAAGAAACCTCCAGCAGAACCAGTCTCAGTGTGAGCAGCCATCTGCCACGATCGACTGGGGGTTAGAGAGAACAGAGCAGAGACACAAAGCGAACAAAGAAGCACTGATCCAGGAGTACTTTCTATGGGAAGGAAAAGGTAAATGTTAATGGATGTAGCTCCTTTAGTCGTTTCACCTAGAAAGAAAGAACAGATAAACTCTGAGCCAGTTTTCAAGGTTAGAGTCTGAAAGAGAGCACATATAATTAGTTACAGTAAAAGCTCAGTCAATCGCCATGTCTAGGAGAGAGAAAGGGTTAAACACTGAAAGACAGGGCCATGTGGATCATCAGTAGAGGGTGAGCATTAAGTTGTTGCCAGCAGAAGCTCGAACGATGCCCCTCTCCAGAAAGAGTCAGGCCAGGTGTAGTTTCTAGGAAGAGAAAAGAGAGAGAACAAAGTTAAAAGCTGAAATAACAGCAAATAATGCAAAATTGGAGAGTAGTGTGAGAATGTAGCGAAGAGGGTGAAAGTGGTCAGTATGTCCTCCATCAGCCTAAGCCTATAGCAGCATAACTACACAGAAAGTTTCAGTTCACATTATTTAGTTAAACAGCGCTTATTTTCAACAATGTCATTTCAAGGCACCCCACAAAGGGTCCCACTGATGGTCATTGTTATACTAAAAACCACAAGGATTGGATACCTCTCTCTGTCAGACTGATTATAAACATTGGAAAAGAGAAGGGGTCATACAGGTAGCAGAAATTGAGGGTGTGTTTGCACCTCAACCATAACTGAGCCGATTTAGGCTAAACCTGACTCCCCCTTACTCCATCCAACAGGGAGGGAGGAAGGATCCCTCCCTGATAAACAAAGCCACTCTAACTATAAGCTTTATCAAAAAGGAAAGTTTTAAGCCTAGCCTTAAAAGTAGACAGGGTGTCTGCCTCACGGATTAAAACTGGGAGCTGGTTCCACAGGAGAGGAGCCTGATAACTAAAGGATCTGCCTCCCATTCTACTTCTAGAGACTCTAGGAACCACCAGTAAACCTGCAGTCTGAGAACGAATTGCCCTGTTAGGCACATATGGAACAATCAGATCTCTGATGTATGATGGAGCTAGATCATTAAGGGCTTTATATGTGAGGAGGAGAATTTTAAATTCTATTCTGGATTTAACAGGGAGCCAATGAAGAGAAGCTAAAATAGGAGAAATATTATATCTCTTTTTAATTTTCATCAGAACTCTTGCTGCAGCATTTTGAATCAGCTGAAGGCTTTTAACTGCATTTTGTGGACATCCTGATTGTAAAGAATTACAATATTCCAGCCTTGAAGTAACACATGCATGGACTAGTTTTTCAGCATCACTCCTGGATAGGATATTTCTAATTTTGGCAATGTTCGGAGGTGAAAGAAGGAAATCCTAGAAACCTGTTTAATATGTGATTTAAATGACATGTCCTGGTCAAAAATAACACCAAGGTTTTTTACTTTATTACCGGAGGTCAATTTAATGCCATCCAGGTTAAGTGATTGACTAAGCAGTTTCTTTTTTAAAGACTCCGGGCCAAAGACAACAACTTCTGTCTTGTCTGAATTTAGAAGCAAAAAATTTAAAGTCATCCAAGTTTTTATATCTTCAAGACATGCTTGTAGTCTATCTAACTGGTTGGGCTCATCAGGATTTATGGATAAGTAAAGCTGAGTATCATCAGCGTAACAGTGAAAATGTATCCTGTGCTGCCTGATAATTTGACCTATTGGAAGAATATATATAGTAAAGAGAATTGGCCCAAGTTCTGAACCCTGTGGTACTCCACAATTAACCCTGGAGTTCAAAGATGATTTATCATTTACATGAACAAACTGGAATCTGTCAGATAAGATTTAAACCAGCCTAGCGATGTTACCCTGATCCCTACAGCATATTCCAGCCTTTTTAAGAGAATATCATGGTCGACTGTATCAAATGCTGCACTGAGATCTAACAGAACCAGTACAGACACAAGTCCATTATCTGAGGCCATAAGAATATCATTAGTGACTTTCAGCAGAGCTGTTTCAGTGCTATGATGAGCTCTGAAACCTGACTGAAACTCTTCAAACAGGTTATTGCTCTGTAAATGCTCACACATTTGATTAGCAATTATTTTCTCAAGAATTTTAGATAAGAATGGAAGATTGGATATAGGTCTGTAATTTTTCAAGTCATCTCGATCAAGCGAAGGTTTCTTGAGTAAAGGTTTAATTACAGCTACCTTAAAAGCCTGTGTTACATATCCATTTACTAAAGATAGATTAATCATATCTAAAATGGGGCTGGTAATCAGAGGGAAATACTTCCTTAAATAATTTGGTTGGGATTGGGTCTAACATACAAGTTGAAGGTTTAGATGAAGCTAATATTTCTGATACCTCAGGAAGCTCCACAGGATCAAAACAGTCCAAACACAGATCAGGTTCTACAGTTATTTCCAATGTTGTCTCACTTGCTGAGGATGAAGTAATCATCTTCGGGAGTATGTCAAAGATTTTCTTTTTAATAGAATCAATTTTATTTAAGAAGAATCCCATAAAGTCATGACTGCTAAGAGCCAAGGGAATAGATGGCCTAAACAGAGCTATGACTGTTTGTCTCTGTGTAAGTTTAGCAACTGTACTAAAGAGAAACCTAGGATTATTCTTGTTCTCTTCTATTAATGATGAGAAATAAGCTGTTCTGGCTTGGTGAAGTGTCTTTTTATACAACAGTAGGCTATTTTTTCAGATTAAGTAGGAATCTTCTAGGTGTGTAGAGCGCCATTTTCTCTCCAATTTTCTAACATTGTGCTTTAAAGTACGCAGATCTAAATTACACCAAGGAGCCTGCCTCCTATGAATAATTACCTTCTTTTTCAAGGGGGCTGCATTGTCTAATGCACCACGCAATGATGAAGTAACACTATGAACAAGAGAATCAATTTGTGAAGGGGAAAATCCCCCACTATAATAACCTTATCTGTATTTAACACTAAATCAGATAAAAGGTCTGAGAGTAAGGGCATGGTGGACGGTACAAAACAACAAATAGAAGTGGTTTTAGTGCTTTGCAATTTGGATGAGGAAAACTAAGGATTAAATATTCAAAAGAGTTGTAGCTATTGATTGGTCTGGGACTAATCAATAAATTGGACTGAAAGATGGTTGGTACTCCTCCTCGCCCAGTATTTCGAGGAATGTGAAAATTTAAATAATTAGTAGGAGTAGACTATGCACTAACTAGCAATGTCTTTGAAGAGAGAGATCTTACACAGAGTGAAATATTTCAAGTCTTTTTTTTCTTGTAATTTTGAAAAATAATGGCTTCCAGATAATGAAAACCTAAAACTCAGTGACTCAGAAAATTAAAATATTACATAAAATTAATAAAAAATGATATTTTAAATAGAAATTTTAGGTTTCTGCAATGTATGTACTTCTCTATGACTGTACTTGGTTAAGGCTTCTTTTGCATGAATTACTGCATCAATGCAGCATGACATGGAGGCCATCGGCCTGTGGTTCTGCTGAGTAATGGAAGCACAGGTTGCTTTGATAGCGGCCTTCAGGTCATCTGCATTGTAGGGTCTGGTGTCTTCTACCTTCCTCTTGACATACATTCTCGTTCAAGTTTAAGTCAGGCGAGTTTGCTGGCTAATCAAGCACAATAACACCATGTCATGGAACCAGCTTTTGGTACCCTTGGCAGTGTGGGCCGGTTCCAAGCCCTGCTGGAAAATGAAATCATCATCTCCATAAAGTTTGTCAGCAGAAGGTAGCATGAAGTGCTCTAAAATTTCCTGGTAGATGGCTATATTGACTGTGGACTTTAGAAAACACAGTGGACCAACACCAGCAGATGACATGGCAACCCAAACCATCAATGTCTGTGAAAGCTTCACACTGGACTTCAAGCAACATGGATTCTGTGGCTCTCCACTCTTCCTTCAGTCTCTGGGACCTAGATTTCCAAATGAAATGTAAGCTTTATTTTTATCTGAAAAGAGGACTTTTGGAGCATTAAGCACTGTCCTGTTCTATTTCTCCTTATCCCCGGTAAAACGGTTGTAGCTGACTCCAGCATCAGTCCACTCCCTCTAAGGGTCCCCCAAATTCTTTTTTCCTTCCACTCAACTTTCTATAAATATTCTTGGATACAGCCCTTGTGACGGTTGTCAAAGACTGTCTTCTGTAAAGTCAGCATTCTTCCTTATGATTGTGTGGCCTACTGACCAAGACCAAAAGACCATTAAGAGGCTCAGGAAACCTTTGCAGATGTTAATTAGCTGAGTATGGTGTGACACCATGAGTTTCGAATATTTAACTTTTCTAAAATTTAACTTTTCTAAAATTCAATTATGGGTTTTCATTATGTGTAAGTCATAATCATCAAAATTACAAGAAATAAACGCTTGAAATATTTCATTCCATGTGAAATAAATCTACATAATATATAGGTTTCACTTTCTTAAATAAGTGACAAAAAATATTGAACTTTTTCATGATATTTTAATTTTTGGAGATGTACCTGTATATCGGCACCTTTTACAAGTGTGCAGGAACTTTTAATTAATAATACATAACCTCTGTGATCAGTGGGTATAAATATGACCTGACACACCACACTGTTTCCCTTAGCTACCTTAGCTACCTAGGGAAAGATAAGAAACAATTGTTATTTAAGTATGCCTGATGTGTGTCGAGCTTTTTGAGTCTGTTAAAGGCAACTAAAAAGGTTGACAAAGTCTACATATCAATTTATTTTAAAGAGCTGGTGCATCTTTACCAAGGATCTCAATAACTTTGGGGGTGCTTTATATACACTGTTGCCCATAAATTCAAATGAAATATTTTTTTCAGGTCCTTTGATGAAATTATTGTAACAATGTTATTTATCTTTGCAAAAAATGTGTATACCTTCTTAAAACTTTAGGGATTGGTCTCTTTAAAGGATATAATTTTGAAAACTAAAGCACAAAAAGAGCAATGTATCTAAAACTCACTAGAACTAAGAAAGTGGAGCACATCAGCCCAGTTCTAAAGTCCTTACACTGGCTCCCTGTAGCTCAGAGAATAGATCTGTTCCACCTGTTAGTCTATAAATCACTGAATGGTTTAGCACCAAAATACATTACAGACTTGTTGTCAGTGGATCAACCACCCAGACCTCTCACGTCTTCTGGCTCAAATCTACTCTGCATACCCAGAACCAGAACCAAACATGGAAAAGCAGCTTTTAGTTCTTATGCTCCACTAATCTGGAATAAACTCCCAGAAAACTGTAAAAGCGCCGAAACCCTAAGTTCCTTTAAATCAAGATTAAAAACTTATTTGTTCAGAGTGGCCTTTGAATGTGTTATCTAAACATTATTAGTTAGGTTTTCAATCCAATTTTCCTTTCGTTTTCTTATCCATCATTCTTTTCTCTTTATTTTTTTTTTATTACCTCTGTTGTTTGATTTTCTGTATCATTGTAATGTTTTTCCTTATGTACAGCGCCTTGAGTGCCTTGTTGATGAAAAGCGCTATATAAATAAACTTGACGTGACTTGACTAAAAATAAGGTTATTGCAACTTTTTGGACAACATCTGGCACCAAAGTGATTTCTTTGGTGCACTAGAAATGTGTTTTAGTCAACGTAAACCTCTTCTGGTATCTCTCTTTTCTCCTTTTTTATTATGTATTGTTTTAAGCTGCAACCTAGGGCAAAATCTGTACATATGCCGACTAATGGCAGCATGCAGCTGCAACACTAAAGATACAGCAGTCATACACTTGTTTGTATATGCTTCATTGGCAGAAAGTTGGCTTTCACATAAAATTAAACGATGCATCAGCTTCCCATGGGGTTGCGTGGAGCTGCCGAGGTGTTTGTGTGTGTTATGCAACATAAACACTAAGAAACAATGTGTAAATCTTGCTTAATTGCTCTTATTTACTGCATTGTTGCTCTTACTTATTTCGCTTGTTATGCTGCATTTAGTAGCAACTCTGAACACAATTTCTGTTCTCTGACTGAGGAGAAAAAATAAAATCATGAAAATATTTTTAGATTTGATCAGTTTGCCTGGCCAACTCAAAGTTCTTTTTGTTTTTTTCTCAATTTTTTGGGATTTTAGTGCAACATTTCATTAAAAAAAAAATCTGCTCGACTCCCATTCTTATTCAAATCACACCCACCAGAAAGCTACCTCTCTGGACATGCACACACAGAATGAAAATCTAATCCTTTGAAGCTTAAGCAGAACGTTTTTTGAGGGGCTTAGATACTTAAGCGAGAATATAAAAACGTTTTATAGAAATAGAGACATCAGTAAATGTCTTTTTGTAATTGTTCCTCCTTTCTTCACGCCACCTGTTGGGTGAATGACACTCGAATTTGACAGTTGTTAAATGTTCTGCTCTGGAGCCCCAGAGCACTTGGCAGAGCAGCCCATCACTAATCCAGAGAGCACAAGCACTGACTTACAACTAGCTGAAACACAGGGAGAAAAAGAAAGAGAGGTGGAGATCTGAAAGACAGGCAGACGAAACCAGCTGCAGAGAGAGATATTACTATATAGGTGGTCAAACTCAGCGACTCTGAAATTATGACAGGGATATGTAGGGAAAGCATAAAGGGGTTAGGAGGAATCGGTAAAGATTGGTGGAAAAGTAGGCCAGGATGAGAAGTGAACAAGAAAAAAAACTATTCTAAAAAATGTGAAAAGGAGGCATTGAGACCGTGGTGCTGCATGAGTGATTGGGGGTGAAGAGGGAGCTGAGAAGAGAAGCTGGGGTTTACACCGTTTCCTGTGAATCCATTTGTCTCCCAGAGACTCATTAGTGTTTGTGAGAGGGCGTCCAGTTATAAATAGGCTCAGGAGCGTGTGTTTGACAGGAGGGAGTCTAGGACTTGACGGCGAGAAATTAATCTCACAAGCGAACTCCCAGAGGAAGTGCAAAGAGAGAAAACAGACGGATATCCCAAAAATAAGCGCGCTCCTTTTCAAACAGTCGGCGGCTCCCATCAAAAGTCACTTTGATTTCCATCACAGCATTTATCTCATCTAAAATCCCAAAAAAGCCCTCAAGTACTTTTAGGCTGTTTTTAAGATTATAAGGGGACATGTATCCAAATCACCTACTGTATGTGTAATGAACTGCAACATTAATTTTCCTTGTTATAGGACGGGCAGTTTGGGAATGATGTGAACAAAACATTGCAGAAAGGACATTTCACTATACATTTGAGCCTATATGAACGAGGTGAATTACTTGTATTGTAAAAAGATTGACTGTGGATACATTTTTAAGCAGAGTTGTCAGTTCTCTGGTATTTGCAGTAATTTCTTACAGTTTTGTTTTTAGCCGTCATGTTAAAACAGTCTTGTTAACAGTTGCCACTAATTTGAAAGCAAGCTTTTTGTTGTCTTGGCAAATGCTAAAAAAAAATCAGAATATTTAATAATAAATCATTGAGATGAAGTATAAAATTTTCAGTTTGAGCCAAAATCTAACATAGCCTACTGTCTGTTACTCATACGTACTCAGTATATTCATAAAAATTACCTTCATTTTGCAACATTGGAATAGTTTTGAAAAGAGTACAGCCTTCCATCATTGTGTCTGCTTGTGTCAGCTTCTGCTTGGTCGTGTTTTCTCTCGTTTTTTTTAGCTCTTTATGCTTTGTAACGTACCTTGGGGATACTTACATTTCCAACAGAAAAGCTTGTCTGTCAGTCAAACCATGTTCTCCAATGTTTCAGACTTTGGATCTCCGTGGTAATATAAATGCAACCAGAGGTGCATCTCAAATAATTCGAATATCACTGAGAAGTGAAATTATTTAAATGAGACTTAGTGCAGACTTAGTGGCTTTTTTCAAATGTTTTTTTTTTTCAGCAAATTTGATGATTATTGCTTATTTCATCATAATGACAACAACAATTTAATATTTCTGGGATCGATTAAAACTGAGGTTTTTATTACAGGAATAGTGTGTAATGACCTACACACATAGAGATTGACATTTGAGTTGACAGCTGTCCAGCAGACAGTCAATAACATCCTCCAAAAGGAGGGTAAGCCACAAATGGTTATTGCTGATTAAGCTAAGTTAGCTGCTCAGAGTGCTGTATCCAAACATATTATTGGAATGTTAAGTGGAAGAAAAAAGTACTGTACAAAAACAAAGCAGCACAAGTAAAGGCTGCCTTGGGGGAATAGCGAAGCCAAGTCTATTCAAGAGTTTGGGGTAGATTCATGGGGCGTGGGCTGTGGCTGGAGTCAGTGCTTCCAGAACTACCACGCAGATCCATCCAGCAAATAGTCTACATTAGTCATAGTAGACTGCTCAACCAGAGACTGGATCACACCTGGGCTAAGGAGAAATGGGATTAATGGCCCAAACTGTTAATTTCATTAGTAAATCAAGGACCCAGAGTCTGGACAAAGAGTTGGGGAGTTACAGAATCCAAGTTGCTTGGCATCCAGTGTAAAGCTGCCACAGTCGGTGACGATTTGGGTGCCGTGTATTCTACAGGTATTGGTCCACTTGTTTTATCAAGTTCAAAGTTAGTGCAACCATCTACCAGGAAATCTGAGTGCACTTGATGCTTCCTTCTGGTAACAGGCTTTATGAAGATAATTTTTATTTTCCAGCAGGACTTGGCACCTTCCCACACTGCCAAAATGATCAATACATGGTTTAATGGCCACAGTATCACTGCTTTTGATTGGCCGGCTAACTCGCCTGATCTGAACAACATGAAGAATCTATGAAGTAATGTCAGGAGGAAGAAGAGAGAAACCAGGCCTCCTTAACACCCAAACAGAGCCACAAGCTGATCATGGGATGCTGCATTGATGCAGTAGTTCATATAAAAGGAGCCCCAAGCAAGTATTATGAGCATCAGCTTTCTGGATTAAAAACCCTTTTTATTGGTCTTATGTAATATTATATGCTACAGGCAAACAGAATTTTGTGTTTCATGAACTTTAAGGCATAATCATTGAAAAAGAAAACAGAAAAAAGATCCTGACTAATATCACTCTGTATGAATGAATCTATATAAAATATAAGTTTCTATTTTTGAAAAGAATTACTAAAATCAACTAGTTCAAAATGGGCCCACTCTCATTTCAAGTAGTGGCAGCTACTGATAAACACTCTACTGTCTACATCTCTAGATGGCCCCTCAAGCAGCTGCAGTAAGACCTTCACGTATACCACCCGCCCACCCAGAAGCAGCTACTGAAATACTCAAACCATTTAAAGCTGAAGAAATTCTGTCTCCCTGATGCTCAGCAGAGATCCTTTAAATAAAACTTGTCTGACCCAAGTCTAACCCGAGTGCCTTTGGCCCTCCTAGACGGTGGGTGATCATCCAGACATAAAGCTGTAGCTGAGCCCAGGGAGCCTAAGGAGGCTAAGGAGGCTTAGAGTTATGGCTTAATCAGAGACTGAATATACCTGCAAGCTGCTAACCCACAGCTGCTTTCAAAGAACTGTGATGAAATATTTATGGTAACTGTGACCAGGATGTGACAGGATGACCCGACTGGTGCAGCTGTAGACAAAGCTAATAAAAGATCCCTAATAGTTAAAGTTGTGGTGCTGGTGATTCTAATAAGTGGCTCCACCTTTATTTACCCTTTTCTTTAATCACTATTATTGTTTTTCTATACAATGTTGGCAACTTTCAAACAGACCTTTCAGGAGTCCTAGAAATGTTCTATTTCAAATCATTCACATTTTTCCAACATAGAAAAATTTGGATTTTCTCATTTAAATATGTATCATTCACGTAGATTATAAGAGTGATGATGTGGAGGATGATTATTATTATTATTATTAATATTATTATTATTATTGTTAACCTCTCCAGTATAAAATATGGACTGGATTATCCTACATGAAACAGAAATTCTTTAAAGGACCATTTTATGATCTTTGATACTATTACGTCTCAAAGCTTTGTTTATCATGTTAAACACAACCAGTTTATAAACCACAGGCCCAGTTAAAACACCTGATTTAAGGGGCTCTGGGTGCCTAAAAGGTTGTGAAATGGTTTCTGAGTTTTTTTAAGAATACATTTATCTGTAGGTTTTTGGTCAATACCAAAACAATTTCTTTAGGAAAAACCCAAAACAATCATTGATTTGGACAAAACTCTAAGGTTGTATGTAGCAAATCAAAGTTAAACGATGTAATATAAATTAATAAATGCAAAAAGTTTTTTTTTTCTATCTAAGGATTTTTTCAAATCCTTGGATAGAACATTTTTGCCTGCTTAGTATTTTTTTTTTTTTACCAGACTAATCTAGATTCAGAAAATTATTGCATTTAAATATTTAAGCCTGCATACAAACCCCTTTATTCTGTATATACCCATTTATATTTATTCATTATTCCCTTTGGCAATTAGGCCAACACTAAAGCCTTTAGTGGCTAATAATACAGATATTTACTTTACAAAAATGTCAAGTTCAATATCTTTACTATTTTTGGTCTTTAAGATATTGATGAAAATAACTTTAACTGCAGGACGTGTAAAATAATCAATCGTGTGTAACTTAAAAGGTCAATGCTATTTTTTCTACATTTTGTTTTTCCTGCCAACAAACCGCCCTTAATATCCTCTTGGTTACAGCAGAGTTTAAAGCAGTTATTCCAGAAATAATGCTCAGAGACTTTTATCCTCAGTGTAGGCCTGCTGGGTAAAACAGCAATTCTTAAAATATCATGTTTTTATCTGTAATAGTCACAAATTCAAAAAGAAAAAGTTCTTATGTATATTCATTCTTAAAAAAATATGTAAAAATAAAGATCAAAGTTAAAATAATTGAAATGTTTAGAGTTTGACTGTTAACTTTTTCATAAAATGCTTTTTCTAAAGACATTGGCGTATATTTTGAGGACTCAAAGGTTTACTTTAATTTTCAAAATTAAAACACTATCTGAATTTTCCCTATTGAGGCAATTATATCAGATTATTTGCAAATGCAAATGTTGATTATTTAAATTCTCCTATAAGGATCTCACATGAAACTGCAACAGAACAGAGATTACCATTTAAGCGTTTTTCTTTGAATGCAGTATAATGATACCCAGCTTATAACCGAAATCCTTGAACATACAGGTTAACTGATGGGAAATGTCCTCCAGCAACAAACTAAGTCATTATAGTTTTTCTGTAAATAACATTAACTTGTGATCACACTGAGGCAACAGCAACAGCAACAGCTTCCCTGGTAAAGATAAGTGAACATGTTTCATTTGACAGCCGCACTGCTGTGTGGTGTTGTGTTACATTATCATTTAGCCCTAAAAATGTTCTTCATGCGATATTGTGTGTAGTGCATCCATTTCTAAGAACATCATCCATACTCGCATCTCGAAGAGCAGCAGTGCGGGTAAAACAATTTCTCCAGAAAATTGCCACTGCTGATAGGTTCTAAAAATAACCTGAAAACTGGTGGTGAGAGCGGATCCCCACAGAGAGCTAGTGTAAAGCCAGAGGTCGAGCGTTCGTGTCGTGTCAACGTGACTGCAAAGGAAAAAGGAAAATATATCAAAGAGAAACCACACTTTGAGGGTAAGATGGAGCTTTCAGAAATACTGCCAAAAGCCCTTTATCATCTCCTCTCCCATTCCTCTTCACAACCAGTGTCACCCTTACATTTCATGTTTTCTTCCCTGTGCTTTTGACACACAAGGTTCCTGAAATTCAAGCAGCATTTCAACCATGCCTGGAGAAAGACTGGGCCCAGCAAAGCTGCAAATGTTAAAATGAATTGCTGTTAATGTAATCTTTGGATGAGTGCACACTCATTTAGCCTCTGTACTACAGGATTTACAATTAGCTGGTGGTAAGAATCTAGAGTGGAAATCAGCAATGTGACAAACTATTTTGGCCAAATTAAATGCTTTATTGACACTGATTCCTGCACAAGGATCGTGAGGATTTGCTCACTCCACATTTTAGCTTTTTACATTTTTAAGGGCTGATCAGGTAAAACAACCTGCAAGATGGCATTACCTTTTTTCCTTTGTAAACTGTCAGTCAGCCCCATTTTCAAATTTTCCCCCTTCCCCCATAGGGGGGAAATCGCGGGGAAGCGGGTCCCCTTTCTCCGCAGTCATGGGTGCGGGCAGGGTAAAAACCCGGGACGGGTTTTGCCAGCTTTTCGCAGGCCCAACACACAAAAAAAACCATGCAAAACACTTTTTTCCAAAATTTAAGGCAATTTAAAAGAGTAAACCAATTAACCTAACGGGCCATGCCCCTTTTTGGGACTGTGGGGGAACCCGGGGAAGTCCCCCGGGGGGAAAACCCACACATGCAGGGGGAAAAAAACATTAAAACCCCCCATGCAAAAAGCCCCCCCGGCCCGGGTTAGCCCAAAACCCCGGCCCCTTCTTGTTTGCAAGGAAAAAAGGGGCCTCCCCCCTGTTTCCACCTTTGAGGCCCCACCTTTGTAAAATTTGTTTTTCAGTAAAAAACCCTTTTCACATGAAAAAACTCCCCTTTTTTTTACAGTTTTTATGCAAATTTTTTAAAATGTTACCAGCTTTTTGTGTAAATTTTTTTGGGGCCCTAAAATTATTTTTGGGCTGTTTTTTTAACCCATTTGCTAAAATTTTTTTTTGCACATGCCCCAGGACTTTCTTTTTAGTTTTAAATTTTTCAGAAAAACAAAAGCGGGAACCAAATCCCCTAAACCTTTGCAGTTGTGGAAAAGTGGAAAATGAGTTTTTTTAAGGGTTTTTAAAAATATAAAAAGGAGACAAAAAATAAAAGTGGGGGAAACAAAATTTGAATTCATTTAAATTCAAAATTAGTTTATTTAGCGTGCCATTTTAAAACAAAAACCTAAACTTTTAAATTCCCACTTAAAATACAAAAAATTTACAACGGGTTTTCCAAGTAAAAAAAGGCAGAAAGCCCAAAAGGCTTGAAAAAAAAAATTTAAAAACTTCACCCCTTAAACCCTGCATGCATGCAAATCCCTGATGGGGCTAAAGATAAATTTCCATCGTTTTTAAAAAAATTTAGGGGTGTTTTAACAGGAGGAATGGTTTTGGACAGTTTGTACTCCTGATTATACATTTTAGAGGCACAACAAGGAGCTTTCTGTCACAGTACATTTTGTGCTAACGATGCATCAATTTATCTTTGGCAGAGGGACGTATTGTCCTAGCCTTGACATCCAACAATTGAAAGTAATTTTCTATTCTCTACTGAGAAAATTAAGCTTCATGACTTCATATAAAAATATCTACCAGCATAAGCTCACTTAGAGTTATTTTGGTTTGATCAGGGGTCATAAGTCGGAATGGACAATTTAGCAACAAGTGGGAAATAGGGATATAAATTGGTGAAGGGGTGAGAACACTGGAAAGCAAAGTGCAAGATTAACAGCAAATAAGCAGGAATACTGATACTAAAAACAAAGGAAGAAAATAACTCTTCTGCACATACAATAAAGTGACACATACTGAATATGAGAGAATAAGCAGTGTTCAAAGAAAAAAAACTTGAAAACCTTTTAAAATCCCGGAGAACCATTAATCAATACCCTTTAAAAGCTGAGAGGAAAGATTGTCCCTTAAAAGCAAAACAAGTGTAATAGCTCAAGACTTTTGCACAGCCCCGACCTGTAGATTTTTACTTTTAAAAAAGTATGATTACATTCAAGCAGGTGAGGACCTAAGAACACTGTAGTTAAGATCAGCACACAAGCTTTTCAAATACACACTTGACTTTGATACATTATGCCAAACATAAATTTGCTGTAAAGTAATAAGAAATCTCAGCATATAATAAAATGTCAGCTGCCCACTTTTGATCTTCCACTACCTGTTCTTCAGCTGTCTACAATCTTTTAAACTCTTTCAAAAGAAATAAACGTGTGTAGGTGTAAGAGGCAATAGAGAAAAAAGATAATTTATTCAAGGGGAATTTGCTTTGTTTTAACCTCTGAAGCTGTTGATTTGTTAAAAGTCAACTCCTCCAAGTCTGCATGTGTGTGTATTATTTATTTTGAACCCTGCATCCTCTTGGCGCTGATCCTAAATGCACACACAAGCATGCACGCAGACGCGGATTAACTCACCGCTCAGTGATGAGATCGAACTGAGGGCTTGATGAATAAATAATGTTTGAACTCTAGGGGTTCACTTGGCTAATAAACAGGGCGGGGAAAGTGTCTTCGCAAAAAGCAACAATGCAAGAGAGCATGAACAGGCCAATTGCTAAAACAAGGCTTACTTCATGGGTTTAATAAACACTGACACTCACACCCAGATATGCATGTCTAATTTGTGACTTTGTGTGCTGCGAATGAAATGACGAAAGTGAGGAGAGGTGTTGGCCTCTTTTTTGGGTTACTGAGAAGTCCAACACACCCATTACTATCATGTTGTCATTTCTAAATGAGAAGGTGCCATATTTGCATGCTCGCACAGTTATCTTTCAACAGTTTAGTGAAGATCTAGGAAAAAATCTAGCAGTCACTTGTCATTTTCAGTGACAGTCTGAGCTTCTGGGCTTCGTAACCCTACAACACACTAACACACTTTGTCACCGAGGCCATTAGAGTGGATGTAATTATGAGGAATAACCAGTGTAGCAGGCCCAGCTGTCCTGCTAACATCATCCTGCTAGAATCCCCAGACCCTACTGTCACTGAATGTGAGCAGACACCAGAGGGACTGGGAAATGAACATGAAGCACGGTTGGAGAAGGGAGTGGTGACACGGACTGACTGAAGGCTTGGATTTTGGCATGCTGACATTGTCACTGAGAGAATTTTTAAATAAGTTTCAACAACAAGAAAAAAAGTGCTCACTAAAAACTAGAGATGGGATTCAGTGTGGCAGCAAACGAAGCACCAGCTGTAACAAGGAAAACTAAACCTGACTGGATACAAATGACTTAAACCTCCCCATAGGGCATGCATGAAGCTATGGCAGAGTTTGTGAGGAAGCTCGACGCAAAAGAAGCGGCGGCAGCAACAGCAGCTTGAGTCCTGGAGGAGCCACCGAGCTCCACAGCCTTTGAACATCCAGGCAGGCAGCGGCAGACAGCAGAGCTACGTGACTCTCATGACAACAACCAACAATCAAACGCAAACACATTGTGATGCACGTCCCGAGAGTCCCACAACGCCACGAGTTATCAAGATTAAAAACCTTAGGCATGAGCTAATTCTCCAAGCCGAAAAGGATTTCCTAAAATAAGAGCGTGTAGGGAAAGGATCCAGAACAGACCAAAAATAACTTTAAGAAGTGAGGGGAGTTTTCCAAGTTCCCACCTGACAGTTTTCCATCATTCTCCAACCTCCCCTCTGTCCCTCAGTGTCTTTTCTTCCCTGGGTCATCCCATTCGTCCATACATATCCTCACTCATCCAGTGCTGTCGCTACCTCACCGGGACTTTGTCAGAATATAGAGTATAAAAAATGAAAAAAAAAAAAAAATCAAAGGCAGGGAGGGAAAAAAGGATTCAGAAACAGGTAGGATCAAAGAGGAGCGCTGGAAACCACACAGACGTGAGGCAAGTTAGGCTGCCAATTCTGAACTTGGTCTCTCTCCTCTCTGTCTGATTTCATGTCCCCGGCTGTCTGTCTTATTTGCCTCTCATTATGTCCATCTGAGTGGTCATGCCAAGCTAGCAGGGCAGGCGGAGAAAACATGGCTCACTCAGGCCCTAAAACACCTTTTAGACAGGTCACCTCCTGCTGGCCGTTCAATGTAGACCTGGATGCATTGGTTCTGCGCTGGAGGCCATTCACTGATCAGGAGTGTGTGTCTGTGTGTGTGTTTATGACTGTGCTGTCAGCGAGCCAGAGTCCTGGATTACAAATGCTCCACTGGCAAGTTCCACCTCATCCTTTGCTTCTGTCATCTCCGCTCCCTGCCTGCTTTCCCTGTCCTCCACTCACCATCATTCCTTCCTTCCTCGTTTAACTCCATCTGTCTCTACTTTTGCATCTCCACCTTCTTCCTTTCTTCCACCTGCAGGACCTGAGAAAGAATTTTCACATTTATTTTCATCAATCTACAAAATCAGAGCTTTTTAAAGCCCACAGGAGCAGACAAGCTAATCAATCTCTGCATCTTGATCTGCTCTTATTAAAAGAGCCTGCAATCCAAGTGGTGCACAATTCATACACACACACAAACAAATAGTCGCAGCCCCAAGGACACTTCTTTGCTCAAATAAAGATAGCCAATCATAGTCTGGGGAGACAAGAGAAGTGCTGTGGTAATTACCACCAGTAGGTCTGAGCTTAGATCCAAGAGAAAATATTGCTAAGAAATCAAACTGACCAGAGGCAGTGGGTAAAACCAAAAGTGGATTATAGGAAAGTCTGTGCTGGTCTGCTCCTCTGAGATGTCACTGATGTTCGACTCAGTTCCTGATCTGCACCAGAGACACCTTGTGAACAGCCAGAAAAAGGTCAACTGGGAACAAGTATGGAGGGTTTTGAAGAGAGTTATAGATGAACTAATAAACTGGACGGTGACCAGAATCTGACTATTTCCACCTTGATAAGACCTGACCGATGAACGGCCAAAGGCACAGAACGGATGCAACATCACCTATCTTCAAGATTAGCGAGGTGTTAGCACACAGCCATTTAAAGGAAAATATTTTCTATGACAACTCAGGATATGTCTAGGGTTTATTTTAGCTGCGAGAGAGGTACATCATTTTTTTATTTTAGATTCTGCCTGTAATGGAAGATGCTGCACTTGGAAAAGCTGACAGCCTTTTCAAAATCACAGAAACAAGATTACTGTTTCCCTAGAAATGCTAGCTGTACTAATTACTAATGGTAATTGACAGTTTAAAATTTCAACTCAATAACTAAGTGGTGTGATGTCACATCTGATTATAATATAAATAATTAATAACCACTTTTCATTTACGTGGAATTGGCAAACTGATGTTGAAAATTACCCACAAAATTGATTGACAGTATTAACATTTGCAGAACAAATGTTATCAGATATGTTGTTCAAAAGCAACTACAAATATTATACAATGAAAATTCTTATTAGTGTGTCCTTAAAAGAGAAATCTGTTTTGAGGCTAAGATTTTCTTTTTACAACCAGATTTTTGATTCTGCCATATTTGACTTTAATTGATAGGTTGAAATCAGCACATTTCAAAAGCTCAGGAGATTTGAACACAAATGTAATGAACTTAGATGAACATGGCTGAATATTATAAACCCCCAACCCTTTGATTCAGTTCAGTTAAAGTAATTTATATAGCATAAATTCACAACAAAATGTCATCCCAAGCCACTTTACAATGCACTTCCAGTTATACAGAATCCAGTTTTGTCTAAATTGGAATCACTTTGAAATTAGATCCAATTACAAACATTTTAGTTTGGTCCAAATTATAATAAACAAAAAGTCTTCAATCTGTTATGTATATGAGGTAGTCCATCTGATTGCAGTCATGACTTAGCAGTAATCCCTCATGCTAAGCAAGCATTTGGCAACAGTGGGGAACCACTATCTTTTACCAGGAATAGTCCTTCAGCAGAACCAGAATCAGGCTCAGCTTTTAAGAACAAGTACAATCTAACACAATCATATAGTGAGTGTTATATCCAATTACATGCATCAATTTCCCAAACCAGCTTAGGGAGGCTAATGAGTAGCCTTACTGGTCAATGGACAGAGTACATCCTGAATAGGTTTCTAGTCCATTACATTGCAACACAGAGACAGAAAACCAGAGACACATTCAAAGGATAAGTGGTCAATTAACATGATGTGCATGTTTAATTGTGGGAGGAAGTCAGAGTACCTGGAAGTAACCCAGGCATGCATAAAACATGCAAATACACATTCTGATTCATTCCACAGTATAAAATGCATGGCCAGCTGATTGCATACAAAGGTTGACAAGCCCTCCTCCTGAGCAAGAATGTGGCAACAGTGGACGGGAAACACACCCTTTTAACCAGATGAAGCCTAAAACACCCAGGCTCAGTAGGCCTCACAATCTGCTCTGACTGGCTGGGGACTGAGAGGACAGAAAGCAGACAAAAATCACACTATAGCACTTTATGGGATAGAAAAAACAGAATAGGTGATATGACCCCACCAATGGCTTTGTTCAGAAATTAGACACAGCTACTGCAGACACAAGCACTAAGCCTGCAGTCATTTTCATAGGAAGAAAAAATAGAGACTTTGCAGTGTGCACATGCATTAAAGACCCACTTGTTAACATTATTCCACAGAGCTATGAGTTTAAAAAATATTTTGTGCATCTTCAAAAGAACCATGGGCTGAGAGACAAAGACAAAGCCCCCACCCACCACTCTCCCTCTAAAGAGCTGAGAATAAAACCTGCACATGTCTCACTCTGTACTGAGCCACACCTGCTGAGCAGTGTGAGCTTGACAATGGCCACATAGGGCTTGACAACTGCTGAACACACAGCTTCACTCCCCAAGGAATCGGCACGCAAAGGCACAAGGTGACTTGACATATATTAAATTATTTGTAGCATATCAGCAGTGTCGGACATGCATTGTGTGGTAGGTGAGCGCTGGTTTATCACTGTGTCTTTGTTTGCGCCTGCGTGAATATGTGACAAAGAAAAAGAAACATGTTGTTTCGCTCACGATGTAATTAATGCCTCACAAGGACAAGTAAATAACAAGAAGCAAACACCATATCCTCTGCCTTTTAGCAACAAACCTCTACTCACCAAGCAATTTATCGCCAACAAATACATACAGATGAGATATTAATGGCTTACCGTATCCTCTTTGACCTTTTAATTATTCTAAATTGTGTACAGAGGAGGCGTGTTGTAATAGCATTAGCATCTCTGCAGGTTTACTTAATGCTCCAGTAGAGAGGTTGCTGTGATCCAGCGCGAAGATAGGCCAACATATGTTTCTTTTTGAGTAAACTGTTCATGGTGTGTATGGCTGCAGAAAGTCATCTGAGATTAATTAGCTCAGTTACCACCGGTAAACCCCATCAGAAATAAGGGAATTGGTCATTACAGGTCATAATTGGTTACAGAAGACAGGCCACAATACATTGTCACCCTGTTTCCTGCAGTTTAACATCCTGCCCTGCACTTTGCTGCTTGTTTTACTGCAAAACTCTACTTGTCCCCTATTTGCCCCCTTCCCCCATCTTCCTATTCTCCTTTCTCCAAGAATTTCCCCAGAGATAACCACCACTCCTTTCCTCCCTTTATGTTTTGAGTGAGGCATCTGGTAAACAGACTCTGTCCCCACCTCACTCCATCACATTAAATTATCCTGATGTTTATTTAGTTCCTCACCCTGTTCACCTGCCTTCTTAACTCTCAACTCCTGTCCCACCGGCCATCCTCTTCACGATTGCAAAGTCTCCTCTCCCTGCTGAAACATCATTTATCGCAGTCCCGCATCTTTCCATCCCCATCCAACTCTTTCTACTTGTTTTATTCCACGCCACTTGTTTGCTGGTGCTTTGAGCATGTTCCCTAATGCATCCTTTATCAAACTGTTTGTGTTTGCTGCCACTGCTTGAAGGAAATATGTTATTTAAACTGAATATACTTGCAGACTGAACAACATGAGCCCGACAGCATTAATGTCACAGTGCAATACATTTCGCATATCTGAGCTCTGAAATAAGATGTTAAAATGGTAATGAGTTTGCTGCAAACTTTAAAAAACAGAAAGTTAATGTTTAATTTGCCTTGGCAGGATGTTTCTGACCCAGCTCACTTTGTCTTACCAAGGCCAGGCATTCACAAAGCTTTATATAACATGAGCCAGACTGAAGTACAGTGGTCCTCAGGTTCCTACTAATTTTTTGTCAAAATTGCATACTTTTCCACATTCAATTTCCAGAGATCTTAGTCCCTTTTTTGCCACTTTATGGAGTATACATGCAGAGGTTCACTACGTATTTATGACAGACCTCCTAAAGGGGTCAGGAAGGCAGAATTTAGACAATGGTATAGTGAGTAAAATCTAGAAAATACAAATATTTTGTAAGCTCCAAGGCATTTTGTCTGAAAACATTGACATACCTCCAACAGAAAAAAAAATAGATATTCTAGATGAACCAAGCTAAGGAAAAACTGTGGCAAAAAACATATTTTTATTTGGCCAATTTTTTAGAGATTATTTTGATGGACAGGTTGCTCAAAAATACAAAAGAAGGCAGACAAGTTAAGGAAATAAGAAGATGAAGCCTTAAGCAATATGTGAAAGTCATGCCTTTCACAAAAAGGCCAAAATAAAGCAAAGACCTGAGAGATGCATCATCTTCCAGATGTATCTGATGCATCAAATGTACATTTTCTGCTAACTGCTTTTTGACAATCCTTGTGTTTGCGCAAAGCTACTTTGCTTTGGTGTCAAACATTTAAAAAACCTTCTGCATCTTTACCATAGGCTGCCTTGAACTGGGTTCCAACATTCGAGCCCAAATATTGCATACCTCCGGCAGATTTAAGTTTTAAAGTAATCTTTTAATTTGGCAACATATTTTTGATAGGGAGGATGGTAGGGAGGCCTTCCAACCTCAGAGACTTACAACATATCAACAAAGACAAATTGTCAAAATACCATGGGAAACATGCAAAAGGCTGGCAAGTAATTATGAGAAGCGTTTGACTGCTGTACTTCCAACAAAAATTTTCCACTGATTATTGAGAGGGGTATAAATAATATATGAGTTGTGATTATTTTTATTAAAATGTAAATAAAAACATATCTGTTATGTTTATTCATTTCTTCAGACCCTCAGAAAGTTATAAGAAATGTGGTTGCAGATCATTTTAAAAGACTGCAAGAAAAAACTTAAAAGGAATTGAGAAGAAAGAAGAAATGACGTAAAAATTTTCCACAGTACTGTCGGTGTCACTGCAGGTTTAGAATTGCCCTCAACCTGCAGCTCCTAATGCTTTCCTCAACAAAAGTGCAGTATCTTGACATGAAACAGAAAAGGCTGCTTCAAAAGCAAAGTAAATGCAAGCTTGACCTTTTATGGTAAATATGATTGTGACGCTGCATCTAAACTGTCCCACACAGTGAAAGAGAGAGCCTGTAGTGGGAGGAATGAAACCACTATCTCTACGTGAGAGGTGAGCAGAGAGGCAGGAGTGCTTGTCTCATTATAGCTCATCTTGGCCACACATGACATTTCCAGCCCCATGGGGCCAAAGATAAGAGGAAGTCCAAGGGAAAAGAAAAAGCTGATAAGAGCTGCTCTTAGAAACTGCAGATATTGATGAAATGGAAGAGGAGCTCAACAGGAGTGCAAGAGGAAAGTGGGTGAAGCCAAACGAGAGGAGGGATGGATGGATTTGCTGAGTAAATGGCTGCAAGCTAATCATGATGCTAACAGTAATGGATAGGCAGCGCTGGAGATTGCTTCATTTACGGCCACTTGAGTATCATTTAGGTAATCTCTTCGACACGTTCACATTGAATGTGAGTCACTGAGACTGAGTGGTCTGCACAGGACCAAATGACAGGCATAAAAAAGATTTCGTTTTATGACTTAAAAAAAGACACAAACACAGTAGGCCGCCACTCTGTAAACTAAATGTCCCTGCAACGGTGGTTAAAAAAACTTCACTTTACTTCTAAGCCTGAGTGATGTGCACAAATTGGTTAGGCTGGCATGGAGTAAAGAAAGCACAAAAATTAGAAGATTCAATGACTATTTACTAGGATTTTACCAAACGGGATGTGGCCACAAGTACACAAACATGAAAAAGCATTGCTCTGCATTCAGTTTCATCACAACACTGATACCCAGTAGGTGCTGTATCTACCGTCCATCCTTTAATACCTCTCCAAGGATTTCTTAGAGTTGTCGGTAACTGTACACTGACTCACACAGCTGCAATATTGTATTTTGGGTCCTATAACTAGATTTTATGTGATCAGGAATCCAAAAGCCTGTGCTGCAGCGCCTGGTGACAAATGAACCAAGTCAGACATCAGTGAGTCAGGCGAAGTGAAAGGCACTGATGAAATCAGCTTTTGAAACCTTTTGTTGTTTAAGCTTTATTCCTCACTGGATGTCGAATGTGTGTCAGACGGTGTTCGTCACTGTGTGGGTGAGTTTCTCCATCAGTAACGTTTGCCTCAAGAGGAATTTAACTCAGATACCATAGCCGTGTTGGGATATGAGTTTCTGTAAATGTTGGAACAAAGGGAATGAAAGCGATGTGGGATTAAATATTGCAAGGAGGGAAGGTTGGACAACATCCCACAGCAAAGCAGACATTCAAGTGTTGCACGTCATTAACTGCTCGATACAATAGAAGACCTGCTTCTACACAATTTACACACAGTAGTTGATCCTGGATACCTCTTCGCACAAAAGGGAGTTTTACATTTAATGCTTGCTATTAAAATTAAAGTTGAAGCTCTTGGTGTGATGGAGCTGACTTTGACAAAACTCAAGGCTGACAAACAAAAAAAACTGTAATCCATATTTTGCATTTCATATGGTTAAGCCTTGGATATGTCAATTTTTGTAGAATTCACCAAATACTACCACTTGTTTTTAAAAGAAGACCATTACTTGTTAAAAGAAAACTCAGCAGAGTAAGAAAAACACAGTTTCACTAAGAAATTCATCTATACCCATCATCGGCATGAATGTCATATTATATTTGGTTTCTAACGATTTATTTAAACAGCTTTTTACCAGGATGGAGTGTTTTAGATAACAACCTAAACCCAACCTCCAATTGTTCCAAACTATGAGGTTGGGATCGTTGTCATGTCGGTACACCTATTTGTGTCCAGTTTTCATAATCTACACTTTCAATTGAAGGAAAGGTGAAGAATTTGTCTTCAATTTACCGTGCACACAAAACAGTCCCATAGCACAATGCTATTGCTTAATGCTACATGCTTAATAACTGGTACAGTGTACATTCATTAATAACCTTCATTTATACATGGAAGTCCTATAACTAGTAGAGACATGTTTAAGCCATCATAGAGTCTATAATACAGTCAGTCAGTCAGTCATTTTCTACCGCTTATTCCATAGTGGGTCACGGGGGAGCTGGTGCCTATCTCCAGCAGTCTATGGGCGAGAGGTGGGGTACACCCTGGACAGGTCGCCAGTCCATCGCAGGGCAACACACAAAAAACCATGCACACACTCATTCATACACCTAAGGGACATTTAGAGTGACCAAGTAACCTAACAGGCATGTCTTTGGACTGTGGGAGGAAGCCGGAGTACCCGGTGAGAACCCACGCATGCAAGCGGAGAACATGCAAACTCGCCCGTCTATAATACAATTTATTGCAAACGAATATTTAAATTTTATAGAACACAAAGATGAGGAGATTCAATCAGTAAAAGCAAAATAGATTTAATCAGGGTAAGTATAGTAAAAAATGTAAAACTGGTTTCACTTTGATTACTGATGCTCAAGCATCCCAGAGCTTCCCAATGCATGGCAGGCTTCAGCTTTGATCAATTTCCCTGAAGAGGACAGTTTGGTTCAGATGTTTAAAACTTTGACACAATTGGGTTCTCCAACAGAAAAGTGATCTCAAACACCCATCAGAACTGGTTTTGGAACAAATAACAGCAAAACAATAGCTTTCACTAAGCATCTGGTTTGCTTCAAACTTCACTCTACTGAGAATCTGTGAACTAAGCCTAAACTCCAGGTCTCTGCCAGAAAACCACACAGTTTACATTAATCTCTACAAATTCTGCTAAGGAGACTGGTCAAATATACAGTCTCAATTATAAATGCTTAAGGAACATTTAACCTAAAATTACTGAGTGTGTATGTATGTGTGTAAATACACCAAAAATCCAAACTTGTGCACCAAATTTCTGTTTTTGTAAATTTGCTGAATATGCATGTTTTATTCATTCCGCCCTAGAAACAAAATTGCTTGTATAAACAATTTAAAGGCATAAATAAAGATGACTTCATGCCATGATGAGTTTATATAAACTATTTACCATAGCTGTAGAAATGTTTGTCATCTGAATTGCTGATAAAAAATTAGCTGGTCTTTATGAGTCAAATTCCTAATAATAATAAAACAAATTACTAGATTGACTCTCTTCAATGCAAGCCTATTTTTAATGATATTTTCCACAACATTTAACCTATTAAAAGCAGGCAGTATAGGATGTAATTATATCTTCTACTTCCACATGCAGGAAATCTAAAATTGTCCCAAAGCCTTCCAAATATAGAAGGGGTTTACATTAATCATGCTGCTGCACTTGCTCAGCAGTTCTGTGAAGTTGTCCCCTGAAGGTCTATGCATCAATCCTCCTTCCCCGATGACCACCGGGTTCCATGGCGAGGGCATTTTTCATCCTTTTAAAAACTTGTCAGGGTGTTTTCCACCCCCTGCATATGAGCATATGAGACTGATCGCAAAGAAGCTTATAGGCGAAATTTAATTATCTGTTTGTCACAAATATGGATGGTGAAAATTTTTAAGATGCAATAATGTTCAGTAATTAAGCAGATTTTGCTTCACAAGGGACTGATATGCTCACGTCCAAACCTGTATCAATTAAAAAAAATATATAAAACGAGTTCAGTGTTCTGTGATATTTTAAGGAGCTTTTTAATGACTGCTTAAACGAGCGCCTGAGCCTCTAGCAGTGTGGATGAAATAGGATTCAGCACGGGAGGAAACAAAAAGTCAGTCAGGTCTGAAGGAGACCGGTCCTTTCCACAGCAAGCTGGACAGGACTGTTTGACATATTGATCGGGTATCGGCTATGCAGTACTGCACTTGGTCTCCATCATGGCTACACTCTGTCACTCCCTCTTTTCAGATGTTAATTTGTGGAGGTCTTGCGCTTAACATTCAGCCTTGCGTGTTGGCAGCCATCACATTCAGGACTACACCACTACATCAAACTGCCGCTATGACAGGAGTTTTAACTTCACAGAAGGGAGGGGACAGGAAAGCCTCAAGTCCACACGAATGCTTTTATGCATCACTGTGTGAGCTCCTTGACTTTAAAACGTTCTCCATATTGTACAGCTCAGGTCTGACATTGAGCATTTCCCGCCATCCATCTTCCCTGCTGACAAAAAACTACACATAAACACATTCATCACTCCTTTAACCCTGAATTACGGGATTAACATTTCAAGGGTGGCAAATTATAAGAATTTTTTTTTATGATTGAAGAGGCTTAATGGGTTGTTCAATCGGCTTCTGAGTGCTAAAATTTATCGTCCTTGGAAGAAAAACAATAGGCATTAGACTAAAAGACAGAAATATAAAAGCTTAACCAGATTTGCCTTTATCAGTGTTTTTAACACATAAAAAGGGACATTGCTGCCTAAATTTAATTTGCACATGTTGGTACGATTAATGCAAAAAACAAGTATATTACCAGTGAATAATTTAATTGTCTCTAACTGCAGTTAGAGACATCTGTCTAAAACATTTAGTGAAAGCACCAGCAATAATAAACTGTTCTTTCTCACGATATCTTCTGCAAAAACACAAAAAACACTGCATGACCAAAAGATCAGGGTTCTCATCACATGGAGAAGGTCAAACAGTAAGGAGAAAATGTCTACTGAGGCATAGCACAGGAGAAGAGCATAATGCTAAACCACCATTTGTATGCTGTTAAAGGAAACTGTTTCTCAGGCCATTTTGGCTTTGATAGACATGCGTTTTGAGGACGTGCTTAAAGAGTGTATTTCTTTGGCCTATCTTACTGCACAATGCAGCCAAGAGTCTGTTGAGGGCCATTGATCAACATAAAAGTCAGTTTAAAAAATATTATTTCCTGTTAAGATGGCAAAATAATGAAAATATATTATAGCCCCTGTCCAGGGTGTACCCCGCCTCCCGCCTGTAGACTGCTGGAGATAGGCACCAGCTTCCTTGCGACCCACTATGGAAAAAGCGGTATAGAAAATGACTGACTGACTGACATATTATAGCCACAAAGTGCTTCATGTGATCAAAGTAAAGTCAGACTTTGGAAACAAAATTTGTCATTTTAGCGACAATTTAGTGTCATGTTGCAACCACAAAGTTTAATGTGTTTTTAATGTATTGGACCAACACAAAGCTTAGTATAGTATGAATCTGCATTCAGCCCCCTTTTAACTTGATACCCATAAATAAAAGTGCGACCAAATGTCTTCAGAAGAGAACGTATCAGGAAACAGAGTCCATCTGTGCATGATTCATTCTCAGTGTAAGGACAGCCATTCTGTCAAGGCCTCAGTTTTATTATAGAACATCAGTAAACAAACATTATGAAGACCAAGGAACACACCCGGCAGGTCAGTTGTCAAGAGTAAAGTTGTGGGGAAGCACAACTGTAAACCTATCAAGACATGTCTATCCAACTTAACTGACAGGATGGGGAAGGAGAGGATAAATCAGAGAAGTAGCTAGAAGGACCATTGCAACTTTGGAGGAACTGCAGAAAATCACAGCTCAAGGGGAAAATTTGTTGACATGCATCCCTCAGTTATGTACTCCACAAATCCAGCCTTTATTGAGGAGCGGCAATAAGAAAGTCACTGTTGGAAGAAACCCATAGGATGTGGATTGCAGTTTGCCACAAGCTATGCTGGAGACATACAAAACTCTGGTTAAATGAGACACCTAAACTTCTCAGCTAACATCCAAAATACTACATGTGAACAAAAGCTAACACTGCCTATCTCCATGGTAAAACACGGTGGTGGTAGCATCATGCTTTGAAGATGCTTTTCTTCAACAGGGACATAAAAACTTATCAGAATTGATACAAAGATATATGCAGCTAAATCCAAAGGACATGAAAACCGATGTCCACAGTTTCTCCTTACCCAACTGACTGATCTTGAGTTTATTTGCAAAGGAGAATGAGGTAAAGTTTAACAATTTTACAAGGCACTATGGTGTCATGCAGACTTTTTTTTATGCATGTGCATGCATTTGAGCATCCCCACATACAGAACGGTTCCATTTTATGAAAGTCAGCATTTCTTGCAATGATCCACAAGAGGTTTGAATAGAGTGGTATACAGGTTTGTTTAATCCAAAAATAAGATGTTACTGAGATTGCATCAGGAATGTGTAAGTAAAAATCCTGAGGTAAGCTACTACAATCACAGTCAAAAGTAAGAGTTCATTCCATCCATATTCAACACCATGAGGAAGAAAGTATCTTGAATACTCATTCAGTGAACCGTTAAATTTGCATGCAAGGAAAGCAGCTTCTTGACGTACTGTATTTGCAAAAACACACAGAAATACATTAAAATGAACACTGGCCCAAACAAGCGCACGCAAAAAAAAAAAAAAAAAATCAAGGCAGTGCTTTTGCTCTTTTCAAAGAAACTATGAGTTCACAGTTTCTAAGAGCTCACGTCTAAGCTAAAAAAACTGATTCATGTCAGCTTTCAAGGTTTTTTTTTATCTTTTATCCTTTCAATTCATGACACTTCTAATTACTTTATAAGAGACACAGAAATGAAGCCTGCCAAGGAGCCACGGGAAATTCCCCTGGTAACAGATAGGTACAGAACAGGCAGGTAATCCAGGGCACCCTGGAGGGAAATGTGAGAGTTTACTACTTAGAGTCAGACAGATCCAAGAGGAACTCCCAACCTTTGCTTGAAATCCCGCTTTCAGCCCAGGCCTTTCCTCGGAATTCAGCTAATCGTGTAAAAATTTCAGGCCTAAACTGTAGCCTAGAGTCTGTTCACTTCATAAGCAGAGCTGCATTTTTAATGTGAAATGTCAAAGGGCAGCATTAGCTGTCATTCAGTCCAGGATCATTAAACTGGCTAAAGCACACGAAGAGACTGTAAAACTGTAAAAAATAAAATACAAAGCCTTGCCAAAGTATTTAATATAAAGTATATTTAAAATGTTCACACTGTGATGTTAGAACCAAAACTTTAATGTATTTACTTGGATTTGATGTGATAGACCAACAGAAAGAAACCCAAAAATATGTAGCGAAACGGAAATGAAAAATGCTTTTTAATTTTTATTCAGCCCTTTTACTCTGATAGCACTAAAAAAATTCAGTGCAACCAGTTACCTTCAGAAGTCAACTAATTAGTAAATTTTGTCCACCTCTGTGAAATCTAATCCAAGTATAAATACAGAGAGAGGAAAGCAGTTTGAAGTTTGTCACAGAGAGGACAAACCTGGTGCTCTGGTCAGATAAGACCAAAATTGAACCTTTTAGTCAACAAGTAAAATGTTACACAGGGCAGAAACACTGCACATAATCCTGATGTAAGTGCTACAAGGCAAATGTTTAGATCCAAGCAGATTCTTGTCTTAGAATGGCCCAGTCAATGTCCAAACCTAAATCCACATGAGAATCTGTGGCAATACTCTCCATCAAATCTAACTTAAGATTTTTTGTAAAGAAAAGAAAGGACTCCCTTTCTAAATGTGTCAAAGCCGGCAGAGACATACCCCAGCAAAAGGTTGTTCTACAAGGTAGAATTCACACTCAGGGGGAGCTGAATATAAATGCTCCCCACACTTCAGATTTTTATCCATGCACCTTTTCCCTCCCCTTCCACAATTATGCCCTGCTTTGTTTGACCTATCATATAAAATCCTAGTCAAAAACTCATGAGATGTTGAAAAATTGTGGCCAGGTTGAAGGTGTATGAATAGTTTTGTAAGGCACTGTATGTTTTCCTATTATCACAGTGGCAGTATGATTTCAACAAAGCTCAGTCAGCTTTCAAGGTTCATCTTCCTTTGACCATCTAGAACGCCAGCCGAGTCAAATTTAATGGGTTCCTATCTATTCTGCCATCAATCCTTCATGGCAGCATCCGTCATCTGTCTCCATAAACGCTCCTGGCCTCAGTGGGATTCTGCTGACCTCAAGACTCCTTCACAAGACTAAATATAAAAAGAAAACGAAATTCCCATGTTACTGCAGAGAAACCTTAGCAATAGTATGCGAGTATTGGGTTGACTTTCAACATGCCCACAATGACATGATGTATGCATGTTTTTTCAGTTTTTTTTTTTATTTGTTCAGGCCTGGTGCACCAAACCAGGTCAGCTCTCACTTCTGTAGGTCAGATGAAAGACCAGGCATTTGTTTTGTTTGTCTGTTCTACCCGATTACACATCAGTGTCACTGGCAGAACACATTTGGATGCCAGCAGATAGGAGCGGCTGTCAACAGAGAGAGAAAATTAGGCAAAGAATTGCACAGTATTAATAGAAAACAGTGGGAAAGAGAGGAAAGGGAAAGATCTAAAATATGAAGTGCATCTAAATTAAAATATAAGTGATTGCAAAAGGTGGGAGTCAAGCCAGGTTTTGTTTGTGACCCTTGTCATCTGGGGACATGCTAGAGAGGGCATAAGAGCTTGTCACCTTAACATCCCAATGACAATTAGTGCATTAAGCTATAGAATATGTATAAGTCAAGCCTATGACAGTAAGATGACAAATAAGAGCCTTGACATACAAAACCCTAAAGAAGCCAAAATTCCTTTCAATCCTGGTGTTTTAGAATGAGTAATCATCAACCACTGTACTTCCAGAGGATAAATATGTCCAAAGGATCCAGGACTGGACACTGGATCAATGTTCAGTCCCTTCTCCCTGTCAGAAAGAGACAACCAGAAAAAGCACTCTGCCCTTCTTTCTCAAAACCAACCCCTCCCTTTAACCCTCCAAGCACTTTCAAGCTCTCAGTCTTTTGTGTATCTGGGTGGTGATAATGGCAGCCTGTCGGTCACGCAAGGCTTGACCCACATACACCCTCTAATAATACTCAGTCCTCCACCCACAGGACAGATCTTTTCCATTTTGTCTACCAGCTTAAGATGAACATTAAAAAAAATTATGCTAAAATAATACCAAGAAAACCGTTGAAAGGACTTCAATGTAAATCAGCAGCAACAAGCTCAGCGGTCGGTTGCCAACTTATTCATGAACATCTCCCCAGAATGGAGGCCACGGACTATAAGCTTGCTGCTGTGTGCCAAGCAGAAACCTAAGGGTTCTGTGAACTGCGGGCAAACGCCATTCATGTTCAAAAATGCCAATCAGAGAATCCCCCATGGCCACGCTCACACCTTGCTGCATAGATACGGTTACCAAGGAAAGGAAGAAGGAGCAAAGACAGCGGCACAGCAAGAACACAGTAGGGAAAGGAGGATGGGTGGGATGAGGAGGAAACAGAAACAAAAGAGGAGAAAGCAAGACAACTCATTACTTAAAATGAGGGACAAAGCTTTTATTTACTTTAACTACAAATAATGCCAGGCCTTCATCAGGTTTTTTATTTACAGCTCTGCTAATGTTATTAGTTGAGTTTTTTAGCAATGCTTTGATTTCAAGCCTCAAGAAAAACATCTAAAATGATTAAAATTAAAATTATACCTCTCCCCTCAAACTTGTATGATAAACTCTGCAGCGGATGCATACTGCCACTTTTTTAAAACCAAATACTTGGAAAGTAAGATTTAATTTGACAAAGATGTTGTAATAAACCTTAAAATCCAAATTTGAAGCAGTTTTGAGGCACACGTTTTTGGTGTTTTTTGGTGTTTTTAGCATTAATATGGCTTAAGATGTTGTTTTTATTGGACTGCCAGAGAAATCTTAAACTTGATTATCATAATCAGTTGACCATAGATTTAAGGCCTGTATATACACTACAAGAACAGAGAAATTTGTTCCTCTACTCTAGGTAGCAAGATCAAGTTCTTGCTTAACGAGACATTTCATTCTTCACAACTGAAGTCTAGAACTTCTGTAATGACCTCATGGGAGAATAGAAATTTGTACTTGAATCTGCTTCATAGTCTGAGATTATACCGCCATTTTGACCAGGACTCCCCGGAAAAATGCAGTATCTCAATGTGATCTTCCTAATTAAATAAATGCTAAATTAAATTTAAAAGAATGATGAATGCCAGTCAACAATGCCAATGTTTTTGTTAAATGTTCATGCTACAAACCAAGCTTTATGTCAATATTAACAAAACAAAAATAATGGAGGTGACTTTATAGTCTCTCGTTATGCAAATCAACCAAAAACACTTATTTTCAAATTGTGATAACCATTAATATTTTTATATGTTCTTCCTGGTTATGTACTAATTAGTTGAACAAAATAATATCTCTTTACCATTCATAACAAAAAAATGATCTAAATCAGGTGTAGATGATTACCTAAGTATATTTCAGACGATAAAACTGAACAGAGGTAAAGAAACCCTGTAAAAGGTCTACGATTTAACATGTAAATCCATCAGATAAAACCACATTAATTCCCAAAAAGAAATAAAAAAGACAAACATTACAAACTGAGATTTAGGCCCTGTTTACACAACAATGTTTCCGTGTAAATAGGACCTTCTTCTGTTCTCTGGATCCTTTGTCCTGCATGTAAATTCAATCATGTTGTTCATATAGTGGTGCATTAAATTGCATCATTACCAGCTAAAATACCCATTCATTGGTTTAAGTAGAAAGCGTTTAAAAGCTTGTGTAAGTAATATTGCCTATTCCTTTTAATAATGTAAGGTATTACTTTTTAATTTGTCCTTTAAATGGCCAGTAAAAGGTTTTTTTTTTTACAAAGGCAAGCTGGAGCCACGGCACAATCAGTCAATAAATAGAAAGGTCTATCTTTTCTTCTCCCTCTAAGTGTGAACAGTCTCTGCCAGGTACAGCCATCCTCGTTGTCTCCCTCTGCCTGCGTCCTTCAAATGTCCTTGCATGACAGTGCAACTGCAGCGTGCTTCACAGTTTCTGTGGGAGGCATCTCTGGGATTCCAGCATGTGGGAGAGGACTTCTGCCTGGCTTCTCATCTATCTGTCGCTTATCTCACACATGCACACCCCTGCCAATACTCCCACTGTCTCCCAATCTCTTTCTCTACTAGGACACTTCCATTTAGCGCCACCCTTCTTCACTTTGTTTTCCAAACAAAGGGACGTTTCTCAGGCTGTCACCAAGATAATAACTGATTTGTCTTAATTCTTCCAAAATCTCTTTGCAAGCTACTGTAAAAGCTATGCTCTCAAAGTGACAGGCAATTCAATGTCAAGCTGTATCCTCTAACACTAATCTAAGTTACAGTAAATGCATAATTTAATTCAAAAACAACCCAGGTTGCTCATACAAGCTGTCAAAGGAGTAGGGCAATATTCTGCTGCTAAAAATTCATTAAGATTCATAATCATTATTAATAATTGATGCCATGATCATCATCTATTAAAAAAGCAAGGCTGTTGAGCACACACAAACATATGCATGCATGCACGCTCTGATTTTCTCCATCACAGCTCATAGCTGCAGAGAATTTATCCTGATTGGGAGTGTACAGTGCCAGCACTAATTAACAATATTTCATTGTCTTGTCACCTTGTAACCGAAGTCATTACCATCATATTTCCTTGTGAATTCTGAGTATTATCCCTAAAAACTCTTACAGATGTTCAGTATATCTGGATGCACAACTGCTGAGCTTAACTTGCATCAATATCCAATAATCATAAAAATTCATGAGTGCAGAATTATTGCCTCAACCAGCAAGTAAATTTGAAGTATTCATCAGTCTCACTGAAGATGGAGGATTGGGTTGAATAAAAGCCAAAAAAAGTGCTTTTTCACAGTTCAGTGTGATTTTACAACAATGCTGACCTTTTGGGTATAAATTCTTAATAATTCTAATAATAAATGTATTACATATATAATGCACTTTACATTTTAAAATTTCAAAGTGCAACAGGAGGAAAAAAGTGAGTAAATGGAAATAAAACAGGCACTAAAGAACATTTCAACTCTATTGCATTTTCTAAGGTGAAAAGTCTTGGTGCGACGTGTGACCATATAGAGCGTGTGACCCCTATACGGAGGCATCAGTCCTTGACCCAGCTGTCTCTGGTTTGAGTCACGATTCCAGCGACCAGTGCTGCATGTCTTTCTCTTCTCTTGACCCAACTTCCTGTTTGCCTACTTTCAAATAACAAAAAACTGAAAGCCACTAGTGCTTGCTTAAAATACTCAACAGTCTGGGGCATCCTTAGATAGTTGGCGTTCTACAGACGAGGTGCAGCAGAGCAGATGGCGCTGCCACCCATGGTAGGGAGTTTAGTCCAGGTGGGATGGAGACTTATCAATTTAACATTTTATCCCAATTGAAAATTGGTGTGACATCTTGTAACCGTTATTGTATAAATGGTTCAAAAAATGTGTTTTGTGAGGTCAAAGTCACATTCATGGGTCAGCAGTTATCATTTGCAGATACATGATATGAGCAGTCACACAAATGGGTTCTGCAGATCCATTTCCAGAAAAAAAAAACCTGAGTTCTATGTTCTCTCCGTTCTAGAGTATAAATATAAATTTCACTGTGAATTTACATGATTTAGACAAGGTGGATGGATGGATGGATGGATGGATGGAAGGAACATTTAGATAATATATATTACTTATACAAATGTTTAAGGTTCTGGTATTATATAATACAATATATTACAATATAATATAGAAACTGCCCACCCAGATACACCAGCTTCATCTCTCCTTCTTATGAATGTAGTTTTAAACTTATCATATGACAGCAAACGATCTGAGGAACAACTGTGGCCTTACAAGACTGCTCTACCACTCTTTTCCTTTGGTCTAGGGTCTTATTTTTTTATTATGTAGACTACTTTGAATTTGGTAGACAGCCTAAATGATTTTCATTTCTGTAAACTTCCAGCCTTTAGAAGTAGTCTTAGTCTGACTGACTTTGAAAAGACAGGAAGTTGTACATGCCTTCCATTGCTTCTGAAATGATCAAAGAAAATCAGATTTTACATTTACCATTTTCACCACAACTCAGGCATATTTAATTCTATTTGACATTAAATTAGACCCATATCTCACAAAGAAAACGGCAAGAGCTTTAAAGGTCACACCAGTAAAATATATCTACCCATGCAAAAACACACACACATACAGAAATCTACAGAGGCAGAAGCAAGAACTGTTTCACACATTTCTGTTTAACATTCTCTCATGTTTTTCTTTGCATATAAAGCAGCTCTAAATGATTCACAACAAACAACGAAATTTGTTAATGTTTTGCTTAGACAAACATTACATAAAGTAAATACAAATTAAATAAAAAATGGGTTTCTGCACAACTTGTTGCTTAGAGGTCCTCATTCTCACTCTGACAGCAAATGAAATCAGCAGGGTGTAAGATTTCTGCCACATTTACAGCTTTTAAGAAATACTTTATAGCATAGCTTTTTACTGTTGGCTCTAACCCCATGTATATTAGATTCCTCCAGCTCAAAAGCCTTACCTGCAGCAGCACCGTCACTGCATCCCAATATCCACACCTGGCCAACTGGCCACCCATCAGGTAGGAACACCTGGCAGTCCTCCCCAAACATTTCTTCCCCTTGGACCCCTAGCAAAACTACAGTGTCTATCCACTCAACCTGCTTCACTCAGCTTTGCAGAACACAGCCAATGACCAACTGACCATCTGTGCTCTACACTTAAATGTAATCTACTGTACTGAAACAGCAAAAGACTATTTCCCTCCCACAGCAACTTTTCGCCTCAGTGATTATGTTTTGTAAAGACGCTGAAGTTAGGATACGGCAAGGGCCTAAATAAGCTGCCTGACTGATAACATGGTGAACACACTAAATGACAGCATCTCTCACTCTTGTTCGCTTCTTCTGCTACATTCTTTCAGCATCTGTGCTCCTCATCAGAAGCAGGCTCATTCACGATGGCGACTGGAGACGGGCGCTCGAGGCTGCAGAAGCACTTTCCTCCTTTCCTCTCTTTCTGCCGCATTCTCTCCCTCTTGATCGACGTCTTTCCATCTCTCTATTTCTGCATCTGAAAGGGTTCTCTGAAAGGCCTGAGATGAAAGGCCCCTCTCAATGGGAGCATGATTGCACAGACAGTGCTGGCAGTCCAAGGTACAGACCAAATTGCTGGCTCAGAGTCACCCCACCCTACATGCACAAACGATTAAACAAAGTTTGTGTATGTGTAAGATGCTGCAGTTTACCAGTCTTTTACCAACAGAAATCTAAACCAGTAGGCTTTCTGCCCATGCAGCTATAGATGCAAAGGCAATAAATTTAAACAGAAGTACATGAAAAAGTAAAAAAAATTCTGTTAGAAATACATTGCAGTATACATTTTCCCTTGATATGCCCTGGTTTCAATAATAGCACATTCTTGTCTGTGCTATAATAAGTTTGGTTGCAGATCGATAAAGCTGAGTGATGCTGCTGTAATGCAACCACAACCCGACTTTTTTCCAGCTTGAGGATATTTGACTTTTTTTTTTATTCTTTAAAGTTTCCCTGTGGAAGCGATTGAAAATCAATGAGATGTGACCAGAATGAATTGGCCAATATGTCGGATTTACAACAAACATGTTTCTGCCGTAAGATGTGAGCTGTAGTCGGTGGTAAATTAGATTTCCACAAGCAAGTCAGTCAATTCGAGAGAGGAACAAGTGCCGAAACATCCCTGGCTCTGTGGATTTTACACTACAAATGAACTAAATCTGCTGAAAGGCAGACAATTATGCCACTTAATCCCTAGGATAGTATGCATACACACGTACACCAAGACTTAACCCCTAAACCCGATTTTTAGCCCAGTTCTGCCAGACCAAATTTTCATCACATCTGCTAAACAAAATAGCCTACTTTGTGCCTTCCATACAATTATTGTGATTATATGACATAGAGGAAAATGTAATATGATGATTATGATAATGATAGTTAGACATATGATTGACTCTGTGAATGAATCACAGGTGCAAAGGAAAACCAGCACATCCCAATCCCAATTGAAAGATTTAATAGGACCAGCTATATGCAACTGTGCCTAGATAAAAGCCCGATACCAACACTATGCACCTTTCACAACCACCTTCACCTTTAAGAACATACACCAGTTACATATTACACCATGAGCACTTGCCTAATAATCTGTTCTTTCTTGTTTTGCTGACAAAACCGCCCTAACCTATTAAGGCATGGACTCCACGGTGTGTTGAGGTCAGGCGCCAAGGCAGTAGGTACAGATCTTTTAAGTCCTGCAAGTTCTAGGGTGGGGCATCAATGGATTGGACTTATTTGTTTTTAGTTCAACCCCCCGGGTGGCAAATTGGATTGCGATCTGGGGAATTAGGAGACCTAGTCAAAACCTCCAACTTATTGTTGTGCTCCTCAAACCATCCCTGAACCATATTTGATCTGTGACCAGGTGTATTATTGTGCCAAAGAGTTTACAGACATAAAAAAGTACTGTTTCCCTGAAAGGATGTACATGATCTGCAGCAATTCTTAAATGGGGGTTTGTATCAGAGTGATACCAAGGTTTCAGAATAAGATCATTGCCAAAACCATCACACTGCCTCCTTTGGCTTGCTTTCTTTCCCTTGCATCCTGCACCTATCTGTATCCCAGGTAAGAGAAGTATGTGCATCCTGCCATTCATGTCCAGAAAACATGAATTATTAGACCAATCCACCTTGTTCCATTGCTCCATGGTCTACTTTTGATGCTCAGCAGCCTATTGTTGGTGCTGTCATCAGGGGAGTTCAAGCATGGGTACCCTGACTTATCATGCAAAGCAAATACACTGTATATTCTGACACCTTTCTAACATAACCAACATTACCTTTTTCAGCTATTCAAGGTATGTCATCTGTTGCATCAATAGCTCATCGGTTGAATCAGATCAATGCCAGCCTTTGCTCTCCATGTGCATCAGAGAACCTGTATCTGGTCACCACTGTTCCTTCATTGGACCCCTTTTGACAGATATTGATAATTTATCCATAAGCTTGCCAACTTTTCCAGCTTCTAACACATCAACTTTGATGAAACAGTTATTCTCTTGCTGGCTAAAATATCCCAATCAGTAACAGGTGGCATGATGACGAGATATTCACGTCACCTGTCAGTTGCTGTTATGTTATGCCTGATTGGTGTATTTTTGATGATTCTGACATTTGATGAAGCAGTAGATTACTAGGGTTTGGAATATAAAAATAAAAATCGTGCAGAGATAGGTAAACATGAACTAAATATTGCAAGGGGCTGATTACATTGGATTAGGGACAGGCCCAGAGACAAACACCTACCATATTTCATACTGCAATGAAGACACTGAGGAAGAGTTCAATAGTAGTAGTAATTCAGGATATCATTTATATGAGATTGGACAGATAGTGATGATGATGAGATACATATTTAAGCCACCTGCTGAGCTGCTGATAGATGCAGAGGGAAAACTCCAGTTGTTCATCTGAGACTTGCATGTTTCATGTCATGTGTTGCAGTTGTATATTATTAATAGTACTGAGCTTTTAAAGTTTAATTTTGCTTCATCCTCTAATACACATTTTTGTGTTCTTAATGGGCAGTATAATAAATACTCAATGGTGTACTAGATTGTAAGGCAAGCAGCATTACCAATAGAATAGAATAGAATAGAATAGAATATTACCATAATACAAATGTACACTAAGATTAAAAGCTGCTCATTTGCTGTACACCCAGAGCTACAATTACACACAGCATCTACTTCCGCAGGTAAGATGAGGCTGTGCTTTCATTTTTGATTGGTTCCATAGCAAACACTGAATATTTAATCTATCTATGGTTTCATGCAGATGGAGAAACCGTGGCTTTGCTGCATGGCACTACTGGCAGAAGCTCAGAAACAAACCTCGAAAACAATCCACACCAAATATTCCACTAGCAAAAACTGGCATTAGATTACTTTGCGCATGTTTATAGTGAGTGTTTTCAGGATTCCTACAAAGGTAAGCTCATAATGTTATGAAAAAAGTGTTTTTTTAAATAATTATTCTCCTTCAAACTCAAATTCTAGATATGTATTCACTCTTTATGCTTTGGTCCATTTTCATTTGTTTTCTGTTTTTTAAAGTATGTTTTTTACCAATAAAATCAAAGAAACAAAAAAAAACGGGCTGCACGGTGGTGCAGTTGGTAGCACTGTTGCCTTGCAGCAAGAAGGTCCTGGGTTTGACTCCTTGCCAGGGGTCTTTCTGCATGGAGTTTGCATGTCCTCCCCGCCCATAGACTGCTGGAGATAGGCACCAGCTTCCCCGCGACCCACTATGGAAGAAGCGGTATAGAAATTGACTGACTAAAAAAAAACTCCTTCATGTATGAAGTGATGTGTGAATACCAAAATGTCTCTGGATTACTTCCAGGTTGTTCAAGATATGCAGAGAAAACTCAAAACACCGTCCAAATGTTGAGTTAAAAACAATTACATCTGATCTTAGTGGCTTGCATTTATGCATAACAAAAAAAAAACTTAACATTAAGTAAAGCAGACCTTCTCAGTGAGCTTGAAATCAACTTGCCTATAAGAGTCTGCAAACACCAATCACACTTTCTCTGGTGGATAAAGGGTGCCATGGCAACACTACCACCAAATTACCTCGAAGAATGCCTTTAGCTTGCCAGCACTATGATTATTTGCAGCTTATCAGTACAAACAGACAATACATAAAATCAAACTTTGCTGATTCAGAAGTCAGGGTGTATTTTTAAAAGTTAAAGATATTTGATTTATGCTGCTATAAAAAGGAAAGCAGGAAGTCCTTATAAAATTACTAACGTCAGAGAGTATGCAAAGTGCCTCATTAGCAAAACAGATGATTCATCTATCTAGAGAAAAGGCTTCTACAATTATTTAACTGATTCCTAGCAGTGCAGCATCGATGGATATAGCTGCAGAAATGTTAGAAATGCTAAATATTTGTTAGTTCAGAAAAAAAAATATTTAAATCTTAAAGAAGTGAAGCATAAAAATATAAAAAGAATAGATGCTGCAGCTTTAAAAAAACGAATAGAATTGTGTGGAGACACTGCTTTATGTGATGATCGCATAACTTCATCTTCAAAACCAAGATTTTATATGAAAAATTCTGAACATAATAATTAAACTCTCTACTAATCAAATTATATCTAATTAATTTATTCTGCCTGAGGAAAAAGTCTCACAGGAACTGTGGGTTGTACACTGATGCAGGTAAAGCAAGAAAATAAAATTTTTGTGATATGATAGGCTGGACCGGACTGGGGATGGTGAAAAGGAATAAAGGGCAACAACAAAGCTCGTGTGTCACTGAACCCCTGCGTCAAACACCCACCAAGAGAGCAAAGGGAAGAGAAATCAATACTGACTCATGCAAGGCCCAGGCAGCATCAGGTATATCCAACCGTGAAGATGAAACAAGAAAAAAGAAAGAGAGAGCAAGGGAAGAAATAAGGAGACGAAGAGACCAACCAGGCATGTTCTGAAGGCCAATGCTGCTCCTTGCTGTTAATAAACAATTCTGATTCTGAGATTGCGTTGTTTTTTTCCTTATCTAATCTGCAGCATTGGCAAAATGGAAATTAACAAACTGATGCAACTTTTTTTAATGAAGTAATAAGTACCTGTAAAAACAGGTGACCAGCATCCCTGAGCCTTGAGTGACACCTAAAGGGCTCAGCTTGGCTTATCCAAGACATCTGCAGCAGGTCTCATTAGTATTCAGCTATGAATCATTCAAAACACAGCCGGCTGCCATCATCATAAACAGCAGAAGAGGAGAGCACATGACTGCAAACCACCCCGCGCGCTCAGGGTTGTACAAAAAAATCTACACATCCTATGAGAGATTCTGTATAATTGTTCAGAAATGTAAAGAACTGTCTACTGTGTGTCCTAGTTTTAAGTGTTTCTCCTGAATCTACAGGTCAATTGACAAACAGGCTGATCAATAGAATTGATTAGTGATTAAGGCAGTGTCTCAAGTACAAAGTGGCAGTCATTGGTACCTGCTACTTTGCTGTATTTACGTAATAAAAAAAAAACCTTTCCACTCCAAATTAGTCAACTGAAGAAATTGTAATTGATTACTAACAAATCAAATTGATCTACTTTTATAAAGGTCAGATTTTGCTCTTCAAATTTGTAGCTTTTCATGTATGTGTGAGCACTCTACGGTCACAAAGCCTAAATCCACAGGGGAGGAGGAAAATAATGCATGAAAGAAGTCATTTAAAGTCAAGATTTGATCTTTAATTTAATGGTGTTAAATTAAAGCATATCTAATTTACGCCTGTTTAAAGACTACTTTTAGTTTCTGTGTCCAGAATGGATACACCATAGAAGGAAGAAATGCAGTTGCAATATTGCTGAATACTGCAATGATGACATTAGTTACAATCAACCCATATATTTTTTACTTTTCTCTTTCGCATCTATCATTCCAATTACTCTCCCGAAGATTTACCATCTTGGTCACTGAAATCTATCTCAGGTGAGGCTTTTAAAAAGTCTAAAAAGTCTATGCAACTGAAAAAATATACAAAAAGCAAGGAAATTTCTGTTTGGTCGATTATTTCTTTATAGTAACAATGCTTTTTGGCAATAAATCTTCTACTGTTGAAACGCCTGTTTATGTCCCTTTAAATTGTGTCACATTTGTAAGGAAAATGCATTTCTTGGATGGGTAAGAAAGCTAAGTATGTGGGTTGCAGCCACGAAAAGGTCAAATCTCCTCTCCCATTGCTAAGAAGCTTAATCTAATTAAGTGGCCTGAGTAGTACATGGGAGAATTTCACACAACCACAATAGTCTAGCGCCTATTCTTCATGCCAGTCACCAGCTTGGGGACACACAGGGGTTGGCATCCCATTCCTCAACCATCATTAATTGCAAATCAGCCAACATGGTTGCATGGTCACTCTGGCACAAACAACATGCTCATGTTTATCCTACAAGTGTTCAGCGGGGTTGAGGTCAGGAATGCAGGCAGCCCTTTCCATCCCAACTCCACCTGTGTGGGTGAATACCGACATCTTGGAGCATAGAGTTCAGTCCTTGGTTGCAGAATCTCATCTTGATTAAATTTCTGCACTAAGATTGCTTTCAATGATGACAAACCTTGTTTTTCCACAGTGGAAAATGCTGCACCACACACCATCACACCATGCCTCCACCCAAAGCTGTCTGGCATTGACAGACAATTTGGCAATTTGGCAAGTTTTTAATGGGTGTAACCCATATATTCAACTCTGCAGCTCAACCCACAAATGCATTTTCCTTTACAAAAGTGGCACCATTTTAGGGCAAATAAACAAGCTTTCCAACTGTTCCAATGTATTGCCAAGACATATTGGTACAATACCCAAATTGGATAGCATAAAGTCTCTCTAAATATCCCACATCATGCATGAGTTACATCAGTAATAAAAATCATATCACTGTCAATAATTATATGTTTATAACAGTGTCACATTTTAAAATATCTATCTGTTTGAAAGCTACATTTTCCTCTTCAGAAAGCCTAAATTGCATGAAAGGAATGAAAGGAAAATATTGTGAAAAATTATTTAGTCTCAGAAACACAAAACGAACATTTTAATTAGAAACATTAAAGTGCATCCAGTCACAAAAAGAATCAATTAACCTATTATTCACACTAATATAAATTCTGAGAGCCACTTTTGGTCCATCGTCTCTGAACCACTGCTAAGAAAGGCTTTGCTTGGTCCAGTATCAGACTTTGATGGCACCTCTCTTTGAGAACCGTCTGGTAGGAGTGTGCTCAAGGTCTGAAACCTGCAATGCAAAGTGGGAAGGACAAGGGCTTCAATGACAATGAGTTTTATCATTATTAGAAAAAGATCATTCATATTAAAGTGCATGAACGTTTTATAAAATGTTTTAAACCTTTTATCATAACTTCAGAAACAGAACCAATGAGTTTTGGACAATCTGGAGAGGATAGTCTGTGAATTTTGATTATTAAGATTATTTAGTTCACTCTGTCACCTGAAGGTATTTTTTTAACAGTGTAGGTCAGAACAATATAGCGTACTAAATGTTGCATCAAAGCAGCCCCTTGGAATTGTGATATTGCACACATACAGCAAACACACAAAACGTGCAGACAAGGGGCGACGATTCGGAACAGAAAGACCTTTTCAAGGTTTTAAAAAAGACAGGAGCCAAAAAGTGTAAATTGGATAAGGTAACACTTCAGTGAGCACTAAACAGCTTTGTACAACAAATGCTAAACATTTTTTATACATTTAATTGTCCCATCTCTGGCAGAATTATCCCAGTCATACACGAACTATCTAAGCAAACAACATCATAAGAGAATGCAAGAGGTAAAAAATAGAAATCTCACACACAAACTCTTTGTTAGCATGCACAGTGTGAGACCTTTCTTATACAAAGCCCCATTTGCATGCTCTGCAACAAGAGTTTGTGGTTAACAGGCTTACACACCAAACCAGAACAGAATACCAATGCGGAAGGGATCAACTTCAAATAAAGACACTCCTCGCCATCTTTCTCCAGCTCTTGGTGTGTTTGTCAGTGCACATAAAGGAAGATGCAAAACTGCAAAGCATGTTTCATCACCATAAGTTTTTATCGTAACAGCAGCCATACACCGAACAGCAGAACACAACTGAGCTACAGCAGAATGTCAATCTGTGCTGAAATGGAGGGTTCTGTTCAATCTGAAACATTCCTCAGTCAAATGTGTTCACATTAAAGTGAGACACAGGCTAATTGTTGTTTTCTTGTGTTTGGTGAACTGTGCATTAACATGTCGATGTAAATGTTTGTCTGCTCTCAAAGCAATGACTCAAGCTGTATCCAAGAGCGTTTTTTCTTTATTTTTCAGCTTAAATGTAGTTTCTCTTCTCTCTATTCACACCTAACACTTAGGTGAGAAGAAAAAAGTAAGAGGTTGTGCAATTCCAAAAACAACACAATGGAAGACACTAAGCAATATCAAAGTCCACCATGGCTTCAATGATCGGGTTGTGTTGCATTTTGCCCAACCAAGAAGCAAAATGTATTTTAATGAAACCTGTGAAATACAAAATTGTCTCAAGAGGCAACTATACATTATTAATACTATGATGTTATGAATATTTGAATTTTGTTTCAGGGTAGGAATCAATGAAACCAAAAGAGCAAAAAAGTATAAGTTTAACTAATACCAAGACTTTGTGTGAAAGAAATCTTATAGAGGACAAATGACTAATAAATAACTTGCACAATAACCCTTGTAAACATGTTGCTTGTTTCTGATACCACCCAACCCCCAAAATGCTCCAGGGAATGTTAGAAATGGCATTTCTGAAATACTCAACTCAATAAACAAATCTCAGAAAGGTCTGAATGACAAGCAGAAACCCATCTGTCTACACTCATCTATCTCTAGAGCATCTGTTTGGCAATAGGAGGAGGTGGGTTGAACTGGAAGAGCCCCAGTGCCAAGCCCTGAAGCTTCTCTCTCTGTTGCTCTAACAGCCATTCGTGCACAATTCCTACAGCCAACAAGAAGGTGGGGGTTGATATTTTATCATGATGGCCTCTTGGCATCTTGATCAGGAGAAAAAGTTGGATTACTAGACACAGCCATCTCCAAGTTCCTGGCAATGCAAGCGCTCATCTGCTAGACCAAAAGAAGCTCAGAAAAAGAGCCACATTGTTTGAAGCAGATGAAGTAGAAGAACACCACAGAGATACTGCACAAAATAAATAGAAAAACCTAAATGCAAAAATGCACATGCTATGTAAAGACAAAACACACACCTTGATTTACAGCAACACAGAGACAGATTATGCAGCCTGGACTGCTGCAAAATTTTTCCAAACACAAAATGGAAGATCAGTTATTTGATGTATTGCTGTGTGATTTAGCATGCATGCACAATGAGGGTAGAATATCAGAAATGGTGAGTGGGGTCATTAGTGGGGTGGATGTATCACATTTATCACAACAAAGAGTGCCGGATATTACACCATTATGAGGGTCTGTGGGGTAAATTGAAGCAAATACAAAGGACTGTCATCTGTATGGCTAAAGTGCGCTAATGCAGATGAACAATGCAATGTTTTCACGATTAAGGAAACTCAAGAAAAGAAAGGCTCATAATGTTCACAGGTGTCAATGCAGTAATGAGAACAGAGGGTGCAGTACATTTCTAATGCCACATTATCCAATTATGCAACATTTAACTCCAGAGCTTTACTTCTTATATTTCCATTGCCTCTTGCTTTCAGCCTGGTGTTTCACTGCACCTCCACAGCCGGCTCAGTGAGCCTCTGGTTTCCTAGTAACTGTGGGACGAAAGCAGGGCTTGGAGAACAGAGGCGCTTCTCATCAGGTGCCTGACAGTTGCGGGCATGCACACATCGATTTGTAAATATATTCATAAGTAGGAGTGCATGCATTTAATAGTCTTTTTTATTATCATGCTAACTGCAGAGATAGAAATTGTGCACAGTTTAAAAATCACTGAGACAACCCTAACTATCCAATGGGCTGTAATAAAATACAAACATTTACAGTCCTCTAACAGCTTTAGAATCACTAAAAGGTTAGCTCTACTACCTAAATCCCCCAAATTAACTAGATTTACTTATTATTTGGGTTTCTATTTAAGTTTCTTTCAGGATGTATTTCAATAATTTTGGCAAATAAAGCAGACTTGGTTATCAAATCTAATGAAAGTAGCCAGATCATATTTATATAAGGATGTAAGGATATCACCAGTGTACCTGAGGGGGTTACAGCCCTGAAATGTTTAACCATCTGCTCCAGTGCTTTAAAAGTGAAATGCATTCCAAGCAGATACCTGGACCTCTGTCTGTGCTCAAGACTTTAGCATTGCTATGATGCTGCATTTTATACGCTCCAAACTATATAATCCAATTAGAAGATGGATATCTTCAGCACTGACATGCATCTGGAAATAAAAACTGAAATTGTATTTAGAAAAACACCAACATGTCTGGTTTGGATGTGGTTTGCAAGGTTTTGGGGGTTCTTTTAGGTTATTTTTTATAGAATTCTTTTTTCTTTTCATCTACAATATAGTATTGTAAAATAAACTTGTATGAACTTTATATTTCAATTATTCAAAATAACAGAAAAGGTTTTTCTAGAAGTTAGAGTTTACTAAAGTGCAAAGCTGCACAATGTATTAAACTGCACTCATCACTGCAATATCACTGTCACAAGGGAGTAGAGTAACACCAAGAAAGCAGCTGGTGAATGGAAATCTTATTTTCCGATTAGTGAACACATCATACTAAGTGCTACTGGGTAATTATTTACTGTTTCTGAGACTAGATGTTAGTTATTTTAAGCATTTTTGAAGTGATTAAAATTGAGCAATGATGGAAACACAGAGATGTAAGTTGTTCATGCCAAGATTTGCCTGTAATTCATTCAGGCAATGAGAGAGCAACACTGTCAACACATAACAAGAAGGTTGAAATACATTGCAGCAAGTTTGCCTTTTCTATTCTTTTGAGCTTTCAGCCTGGATATTGAAATGCTGAAAACCTTTTTGAAATTTCCAAGTTAAGGTAAAGATCTAAATTCTCTAAAGAATACATATGAAGGCCGTTTTTGTAATAAATAATAAAAGTAGGGAAACTCACAGAAAGGCTAATCAGAATTGGCTAAAGTCTGTATCCAAAGGTCAAAGCTTTACAAAATCTGAAAACCAAATATTAGTACTTTTTGACAAGGCACTGTCTTGGCTCAGTGGTTGGTAAGATACTATATTTCAAACACCTTCAAGGACTGCATAATAAAAATATTTTCGGACAAATGAATGAACTCCAGAACTACCTTTAAAGCCCAAAATAGATAGGGGCTGATACACTAACGCTCAGAGTGATTGAAACATTGTAATGGCAGAAAGGAAGGGAAACTGTGAGGAAAATGTAGGTTAATCACAACTGATTTTCTCTCCAAAATTCAAGAAAAGTATCACACTCGTGTGTTTTCCTTGTATTATGCAGCCCTATTTAGTTGTTTCCACAAAAACATCAGGCATTTGAAAACGTGAAACACTGGAGAATGTTATGAACACGTAAGGTTTCCAGGCTTAAAGCTGGTATCTCACTGAGGAAAGTGCCTCCTGGTGTGAACAATCATGAAAAATCCACTGTTAACTAACTTATTCGCCTCAGTGATTAGTCTTGAAAGTAAGCTTTCTGGATTTAGGATTGTTTTTGTTTAAATCTCCATCTGGAATATTAGGTAATAAAAGTGGTGGCTTTAATGTTTTGCTGGACCTCCATATGTTTAAATGGTACCGTCCTTTTCTTGGTATTACCAACTGTCAGTGTGTGCTGGCTTCTGTGGGTTCCTCTCAGGGGAATGTGGACAGGGGGAAGACAAGCTTCCATGATTAATCACGCCAGAAGGTGCCTCCCATAGTGAGATAATGAGTGAGGTTTTATAAAGAACCTTTTTTTTCTTTTTGGTTCTTTTTTTTTAAATAAAGGATCACAATTAACAATATGACTGGCACAATTAAAACACAATTTTTACTTAATATACAAGCATAGCACAGTGCCCCTGACACCACCCACAATGCCCCACGGTACACCATCTCTAAAGTAGGAGGCATGTACCTTATATTGACATCAGCAACACAAAGAGGCAGAGGAAAAACAACAACATTCCAACATTCATGCTCATAGGGTGTGAGAGAGATTTTATCTGACTGAGGTAGGATATAACAAAGGGCGCAGGACAAGGAGAAACCCTCTCCGGATCCTAGAAATCAATACTGAAATGTTTCTAGACTAAGGCTACGTTAACACCGCAGGTCCTGATGCTCAATTCAGATTTTTTTCTGAAATTGTATGTTTTTATGTTGTCTTTCACATTACTTTTAAAATGTCCCCTAAACTGTATCAGACTGTAGTGTGAACAGTTCAAACTGGCACGTATGCGCAAAAAAACAGTAACAATGGTGTCACACACAGCACGCTTTGGTCCAGCGCACATGAAAGAAATAGGTGTTACGGCTTTCGTAAAGTGTCAGTCCAACGGAAGCTGTTTAATGTGTCAGCGGGTGCTGAGGAGGAAACGCAGAAATAAAAAGAAAGTTAAACTCTGTATTCTGACAATTTGTTGAGGTTCTGCTGACAGTTTATCACAGAGGTATGTTTGGAGGCGAGGGCGATCCAAATTACAATTTGGCTTAAATAGAGGTGTCAATCTATATATTAAGAGGTCTAACATCTCACTGCCCCTCCACTGGGAAGCACCATGGCAGCTGTTGTCCATCTCGCTAACTGCTATCACCTTCTGTAAAGTTGTGACAAATTTCAACGGAAAGTGACGTCAAATTCACATCAAATCCCCCTTGGCTGTTCCCAGTCTGACCTGGTCACCTAACCCCAAAATAATCAGATTTGTGCCACATTTGCCTGCAGCGTGATTGGGTGCAGCATGAGGTCTTCCAGCCATTTGGAAGTGCTTGGTACATGCATGCCTGCAAGTACAGTACAGAATGCAGTATCTTTAAATTAGCATTGCACTGCTGGTTGATACATTGCTGAGAATAGCTGAACATGTATTAGGTTGTGAGTTGAGGCCTTTAATTAATGTTCTAAGGATTACAGACCACAAATTAATCAATGACGAACATGGCCCAAACATGTGTGTAAAAGTTGTTAGGGCTTTATTAAAATTGCAAAAGTTCTCATGTACGAAAGGATAGTTTCTAGCAGTCCAAAGGAAGAAAATAAGATATAATATTTTAAATCAAATGACACCCAGTTTAAAACAGGACGAGCTGTTTTTGACTCTGATTGAGCTATATGTTGCCAGGGATCAACTCTTCCAGTTTCGCCCCCATATTTTCTTTCATTTTATTGAAAAGCAAGTCCCTGATATTTGATATATGTAGAAAATGCGTTGAAATAATGCCAACTTATGTAAAATGAATCTGGGGGTATCATCTAAATCAGAGGATGAATGCAGACTGTGGAGATGAGGGTTTACATGTTTAGCAAAGTTTCAGTTTTAGAGATCTAAAGTGGCTCGAACCAAGGAAATCAAAGTTTTGTGAGACATGGTTAAAAGTGGCAAAAAAAACCCTGAAAATAAAGCGCACTGAATGTAAGTCTCTGCGTTTTTATAAGACAAAGACATTATCTAATCTTGTGGGTTGCAAAAGATTACTGTTAAGTTTGAAAAATTCTGCAGATCAAAGTGATGACAGGACTGTGACCAAATTCATAAATTGCTTGTTACTATCAGTTTAGAGGTGTGGAGTTGACTAAAAAGAGGGAATCTAGAAGTAACTAAGGCAAGGGAACCTTATATTCTGTATCTTTACATGTGATTTAATTAAGATAAAGAAGTCGATTTTTGTGAAGGTTAGAAATTAAAACTACAGCTGGTGAATATTAATATGAATTTGATATTTCAAACAGTAATCATCGTCGCAATATGAATGTTTGCAGTATCGCAAACACAAAGAACTGCTTGGATGCAATTCACTCCGCATGTCAATAAGATATATAGACTGTTGTATGGTTTCCGATTGTTCCGATGCACACTATATGTGTATATTTTTTTGTGGCTAAGATGCTAAAGCTTACAGAAATTGGTGTGGAAATTTTTATAATAGAAAAGAAAGAAAAGAGTAGCCATCGCAATATTAAGCAATGGTTTCACAATTAAATGTTTTTTTCTGACATTGTGCAGCCCTATTAAGAATACACAAAATTCTTTTTTTAAGGTTTCTGTGTTACCGGTGGCCTTTATTTGCAGCATATTGACAGGAAATGGGCAGAGAGAGAAGGGGGGAAGACATGCAGCAAAGGTCCCAAGATTGGGAATCGAACCGATGACCGCTGCGTCGAGGACTAAATGGGGCAAACTCTCTACCTCTACACCATGCGCCGCCACAGGAATACACAGAATTTCTGACTAAATGTAGATGCTGTCTATTTTGCTTTAACTAAGCCAAAACTGGCAAAAAAAACATAAAAGATAAAAATAATTTGAGTACAAATTTGAATATTCTGTTGATATATGCATAATCATTAATAATTATTGGCTTTCTGTAATTATGTTTTTACAAAGACAACAGTTAGATCAAAATTACATTCCCAAAACCTGTTAGCAGTTATGGCCGGGTTGCATATTAAAATAATGTCTAATAAACAGGTTTGACAAACCTTAGTCACCCTTCAGGTTTCAGGTTTCAGGATGAGCTCTGGCTTCGGCAGAGATTACTTCTGTGTGCATCCATCAATAGACTGACTGTTATTGAACAAGGTCAAAACATTCAAAGGCAAATCTCTGCAACTGAAATCATAACCAGGAAAAGATTTACTATAATCAGTAGCAGTAACGAAGCTGCATGAAATCCCTGACTAATACCTTTAAATTTAAAAGTAGACATCTTCCTCCACCTACCCTTCAAGACACAACTTTCTCTTTTGCTGATCTATGAATAAATAAATAAATAAATCTGTTCTCCACGCATACAACAAGGTAGCATCAGGTGAAGCAGAATGTAACAGGTTCGTTTTGGCTTAAAACAGGTCTGACCTTTTCATACTCACTGCTCTAATGCTTCATGGCAGTGAGGTTTGGCTTTGTGCATGAATCTCACATGCAAGCTTTGAACCTGCAAAGATTGCAGCTACAAAAAGTTAAATACTCACACTTTTAAAAGCTTGGCTAGACTCCTGGATAATTTAAATGCGTATCTGCCTCTCTGCAGGTTTAAATTCATTATTACATGTATATTAGCGAGAGATAAAGTGGGAATTGGTTTTCTAGTGAGAAAGGTAGCTGCTGGTGGGAAAATGAGGAAGGAAATGAACAGTGATCCACAGATTTGCAGCAGAGCATGGCCTTACTGCAACCACATCTACAAGAGAACTTGCAAAAAATTATATGAACAAACTCACATGCACGACTGACTTAAAAGAATGAGATGCTGACAGTCAACATATTGAAAGTTGAAATTTTGACTAGGGCAAGGAAAAGATGGAAATCCAAAATGGAGTCAACCCCATTGGATTTATAGGCATATTATATGCTTCAGTTAACAAAGGGACACCAAACTTCTTACTATAGTTTGATAAATCAACTTTTGGTCTGGAAGTAGAGAAGAAGAGCGAAGAAGGAGATGGTTAAGAGGTCTACTGAGACCCGGACCAGAATGAGTTGAGAGATTTTTAGATTCAGAGGGAGGTAGAGGATAATCTGCACAGAATCATCAGAGCAGTCCCTGCTTTGTATTCCTGCCAGAGCATCTTCAAAATTGAAAATCAGAAGTAAAGGAAGAGGAACGTAGGAGGAAACACCCTGGGAGGATAGAAGATTTTTACCACTTCTGCTCACACTTTCTTTCCTCTCTAAGTCTTCCAAGTTCAACTTTTTCCCTCATTTCTTCTGGGGAAATTTTTGGTTCAAGCTGTTTCCCTTTTTAAGCTTTTAGTGCTTCACAGTTCACTCTGTGAAACAACAGACGCCAAAAATGAGTGCTTACCCTGGAGGTAGAGGAATTTAAGCTCAGTTAAACTCTCCCCTCTCTCAGAATCTAAAACCTTCGAAAAAGAATCCTCTGAACTTCCCCTTAACCAGTCAACTGATCTTAAATGTTTCATAATAACCACAGATTTACTGGTGTAATAAAACACAAGCTTGTGGGAAAAAAAAAAAAAGTGCAACATGATCTCTTTTGTTTAAGCCACTGCAATCCCATGCACAAAGGAAACAGATGCATCTGATACTGTGTGCCCCATTTCCACTGAATGTTACAGAGTGCATGAGCAGTGCTGTTTCAGGTGCAACCAAACACCAGGTGAGGCTCACATGAAACCTCCGAAGAGGAGCCTCGGATAAGAAGGTATTTATGCACACATATACAATGTTGCCTGCAATACATAAGCTCAGAGGCTTTTAGAGAACATTGGTAAACAAACAGCATTGTGAAGAACCAAGGAACCCACCAGATGTGCCAGGGATAATGCTGTGGAGCAGTTTAACACAGGATGAATTAATAAAACAATATCCCAAGCGTCAGCCAGAAACCGCACAAATTACCCGTTGGCTTTTCTGAATCGAGAAGCCCTGCAGGAATGTATTAATACCAAGCTCAGACATTTGCCCAGCTGTTTTTGAAACATATTCACTCAATGCCGCACTCAGAACTATCTGCCCTTAGCCCCTCTTTAAATCATCGAGTCTATCTCTCCTGCATAACCTCCTGGTCGAAAACCATCTGGACTGAACACGAAGAAGGCTGAACACGACGTTTCCCTGGGTATGGAAGGGTTTATGGTGTCCCCAATCAAAAGGAGATTCCCCAAGGGTGAAAGGCAAACACATGAAGGGGCTTGTTTTCTCTGACTTTTGGGGCTTTGGGCATGGATACAGTCTGATCTAAAAAAGGGGGGGCAAAATAAGGTGAGATCTTTCCATGTAATCCATGCAAAAATTCATTAATGTTAACAGTTAAATCCATAAAAACTACAATAAAATCCTTTTTTGGGAATCCATGCAAAATTATTAAAATACAAAGTTAAGCAGTAGAGTGAAAAAAAGCATATTCTTTTGTTCAAAAACTGACAGACTGGAGGCCTGGTGGAGCCACATATTTCCCGCCATATATTATCTGTCTTATCTTTTGCAAAAAATATAAAAAAGTGTATCCAAAGAAATGATGTATGATGATTTTTAATTTTTTACATGTATTAAATGAAATTAGTAATCTTTGATTATCAAGTTTAAAAGATGAGATTGAAATTGGTTAAGAACTGAGAGTTAAAAGTAAAAAACATTAAGGGGTTGACATTCTCAATCAGCTATATATGAAAAGAGATATAACGTTAATCTTTGTGAAGCATGAATAAAAAGAATGAAGTAATGGTTTTAAGCTGTAAATGAAGTGAACGCTGTAACTAAAAGTTTGGCAGCACCGATATAAGAATTTTAAAGCCTCTGTTTAAGAGGGAAGTGTAATGTTGAGTGAGACAGGAATAGAGCAGATTTCAGGAATTGGGGGAGTGAGAGCTGTAGGCTTACAGCACAGGGTGAATGAGGCGGGGGGGAAGGTAAAAAGAGGCCAGCAGACAGCTCAGGGCTGAGGGGGAGATGCATGTCTGAAATGGACACGACTCGGGAAATTCCAGAAAAAAAGATCACCTTATTTAGGGTGACCAATGGGACAGCCATGGCAACAACCACTGGCCAATGAGCACAAAGAGTTTGGTGGAAATGCTCTATAAAATGGGCAAGAATAGAGGAACTAGTTGGTTGTTTCCTCGCAGAAGACCAGTGAACAAGATTGGACGGAGAAAAAGATGCTTAGATGGAAGAAGTACCAGAGACACAGCCCTGCTGATCGACTGCATTAAAAAGAGGATCAACCCGTGAGCCCTGAAGGACTGTGCCTCAAAATTAAGAATCTGATTTCATCTACAGCCTTTTTATCCAGACAACAGAAGTGAACTTGATCGGTGAACAGCTGATTGCTCCAAGTCTCAGGCTCCTGGAAGTCCTGAATCAACCTCAATTATGTCCCCGGGGTTTCCTTCAACTCTTCAGCCTCTGGAAGCCATTGTCCCCTGAGACATAGGACAGCAAAGTTTCTGTTTAACCATCGAAGCCTGGAGCATCAGAGCCTGTCACTTAAAGGAGGAAAACTGAAGATCAAGCCGTATCCCCCTCAAGAAACCACTCGTTGTTACCCTAAGGAACAGCTCCATCGGGTGCATGGACGAGCCTCCGTCTTCAAAGCCTCTCCAACTTCACTAGTTTCAGCATCAGGGAAAGACAGGTTGAGTTGATTGACTTATTTCTATTATTGAATTTATTGTGTTGCTGAATTTAAGCTGTTACTGACCCCTGCAAAAGCGTTACTAATTAAAGAAAGCATATAAAATTCTAGTTAAATCGTGGACATTCAATTATTTGAGTCACCTTATTTTTGGTTTTTCATTGGTGGTAAAAAGTCTTGTTGCCCGTCTAAGAAATTATAGGAGGTTTTTATAGGTTGCCTTAGCCAAGTTGTTAAAACAACGCCCTTGGGGCTCGTGCCGAGTCACTAAAATTAACCTAGCCCATATACCAAGTGCCAGTTGTAATATTAGGGAATGAGCAGCCGTTAACAGGAGTGATTGTCGGACTGTGATCAACTGCGTTGGCTACTCAGTCGTCCAGACCTCCGGTTGAAGAAGGGCGAGACTTCTGGATGTAGGCTGTCAGAGGCTAGGCGAGTCATTTCCCGACACCAGCTTAAACAGAACTTTCAGTGAACCTGCTTAGTAAGACTTTTCAGGTTTAGGGAAGTCCGGACCCGTTGGATGGAGAGCTGGATTGAGCAATCCCCTTAGAAAATAGGAAGTAGGTGGGAGGGGTTAGCTCATCGGACAACGAAAGACCGAAAGAACGAGATCCCAGATACAAGCGGTTGAGATGGGCTTCCTCTGTAGGGTGCCCGGTATAGTAGCAAATGTGTCCCAATATTCAAATTAAAATGAATGAATCAAATGCTTTTTCATTTTCAAAATGAAGCTGCATTTTTTTGACTCATAAATAAAATTAAAAATGAATCATTCAAACTGCATTTTCATTTTCTTCTCCAAGACTAATGTGTAAATTAATTAAGATGATAAATAAAATAACGTTTAACATTTCATTTTCAAAAGATGTCTCCACAAAAAGTGACCAAAACTCAATGTACTTATGTATTAACAGAAATGCTTTTCATTTTAAAGTCATAGCGTCATTTTTTGACTCATAAATGAAATTGCTACTAGATCTTTCAAACTGCGTTTTCATTTTCTTCTTCAAGACTGCTCAATGTGTGACACAAATAAAGCAACAACTAAGAGGAAAATGCGTTTTCATGCCCACACCCCCAAAAAAAAGTTCCACAAATCAATTTGAGTTCGCAATTCCAAGCGACGCAGGAGAGTGACGTGAGTGGCAACTCTTCTTCTCCTGCCCCTGACCGCACCATTATGCATCTTGTACATTAGAGAGCAGTGTGCATTGTTCCCAAGACGAAATGAGAGCGCAAAGATTGTGTTCAGAGACAGTGTCCAAATCTGTATCAGAGCTGCTTAGGGAAGCCGCAGCTGCCCTGGAACAGCAACAATATCTAATCTGCTGGATGACTGTAAAACTGCCCGCACATTCAGACCCGCAGTTCTAGACCGCTTGTTTTCCCGACAGAAATGAAAATTTGCCATTTTTTTTTTTTGCCAAATAAATATAAAGAATTTCCCTTTGGGTATCAATAGGCTACTTCTGATTTCAATTTAGCCTGAGGTCTTTTTCAGCAACAGCTGTGAAAGCTAATCAAAGCAATGATTGTAATAGTTTAGAGATTTAGTGCACCCCGATACCAAACAGTTTGAAAGTTTATTACATTAAACTACTAAACAGTAATAAATGCTTTATGCTTACACAGAAATATGTATTCTGTAATAATGTATACATAAAAACAATCACGTGCTTCAGCTGATGGCAGGAAAGTCCTGAGAAATGTGAGAAATTCAGCAAACAATTTTAATAATACATATATACACATCTATCACATGTAGTCACATCCACAGCTAATACAAGTCCTGATGAACTTTGTGTTACAATAACATCATGACTTCATTAAATTCAGACAGGACTTCAGACGTGTCCCTGATGGATTCAGAGGGAGGTGATGGAGAGATTGAGCAAACTCAGGTAATCTGCTTCATGGCACCTTGATGGATCAGAACATAGTGGTGGACGGCTCCTCTCTGTTCAATGCAGGACAGAGACATTTTGAAGGTCCTTCATTCCTGCAGCCATCAGGCTTCCTTTTTAAAAGCAAAATATAAAATGCTAATGAAGTTTGCTGGGTGCCTCAAAACTTTGAATACACTAGCTTAAAACTGAATTTAAACTATTTCTGGTCTCCTTACTTATTTATGACAAGCTGCTGTTCAGACCCAACTGTGTGGGATTAAATAAAGTTGAGCTGCAAAAGGGACAATGAAAGTTTGAGCAGCAGGTCCTGCATCTGTTCAATATGGGCAAGGTTTTTCTGTTCTGGACAGTTATATGTAACTGAAAAAGAGATAGCCTAGTTAGTCCAAGTTAATATTTTTCTAAAACACATTCTCAAAATATAGCTAATTTAAATAGTTCAAAACATACATAGTAACATAAATATTTACTGAAATAATAACCTTTGGCCGTCTCTCAATGAACCTCTGAGAAGTTCTTTCAAGGCTCTTTGGAAAACAACTTCAGGTGACCACCTAATGAAGCTCATGGAGAGAATACCAAGAAAGCAAATCAGTAGAGGCAACTCTGGCTCAGGTTGTAAGAGTTCGTCATGTAACCGGTGGGTTGCCCCTTCAAACCACCGTTCCATCTGTCTCAGTGGTTGGGTCCCTGAGCAAGAACCTTAGCGCCAGAAAGCTCGCCGGGTGCCGCACAGTGGCAGCCCACTGCTCCCTAAAGTGATGGGTTAAAATGCAGATGTTACCATTGTGAGATCAATAAAGTCGAAATTATTATTATTAATCAAAGCAAGGAGTGGCTATTTTGAAGAATCTAAAATATAAAAATGTTTAGAGTTACTTGTTTGTTTACTATATTGTTTACTATAGAATTCCATATGTGTTCATTCACAGTTTTGTTACCTGTGGTGAGAATCTACAATGTAAATAGACATGTAAATAAAGAGACCCCTTAAGTGAGGAAGTGTATCCAAAACTTTTGACAGGTAGTGTGTGTGTGACCATATATATATATATATTATATATATATATTATATATATATATAACAATAGTTTGACTGTATTAAATAAGCAATTTGATTCACGTTTAATATTTGCTTTCCGTTCGCCATCCATGTTGACTCGTACAAGGAAATAGATAGTGCTGTCGCGGAAGGTCAAAAACTGCAGAACTCCCTTAGAGATAGGGTGAGGAGCTCAGCCATCTGGGAAGAGCTCGGAGAAGAGCTGCTGCTCCTCCACATCTGGAGAAGCCAGTTGAGGTGGCTCAGGCATCTGTACCGGATGCCTCCTGGACACATTCCACGGAAGGAGTTCCATGCACGTCCCATCGGGAGTAGGCCCAGGGGACAGCCCAGGACATGGTGGAGGGACTATGTCTCTCAGCTGGCCTGGTAACGCTTTGGGCTCCCCCTGGGAGGAGCTGGAGTAGGTGTCTGGAGAGAGGTAAGTCTGGGTGCCTCTACTGAGTCTGCTGTCCCTGCGTCCCGGTCTCGCATAAAGCGGAAGATGATGAGTACGATGAACCATTCTCGCCTATATGCTAAAAGCTTTATGTGGAAGAAATATAACAGTGAGCATCACTCTGAATACACCATCCTTATGGTAAAATATGATGATGGCCCCATCATGTTGTGGGGAGGCTTTTCTTCAGCCGGGAAAAGGAAGCTGATAATAGCTGATGGGAAGATGGATGGAGCTCAACCTGTTAGAGATGACAAAAGACTTGATATTCGGGAAGAGGTTCACCTTTCAGTCAATCAAGTAAGTCAAAATCCAGACCCAAATCTAACTGGAAATGTTCCCTTTTCAGGCAATCCATGAAAAGGGATGCTCACAGAAGCTTTGTCCAATCTACTGAGTTTCAACTATTCGACAGAAAAGAATGGGCAAACTTTTAGTCTCTGGATGAGCAAACCTGGTAGCACTGTATCCAAATTGTGAGAAAATGTGAAAAGTTCAGGGGGTATGAGTACATTTGCAAAGCACTTTATCTACAACCAATACACAAGACACCATTGACCCCTGTAACAAACTAAACCACACTGGGAACAATTGTGGTGGATAGATGGGGGAGTAAATGTGGAAGAATGACGGGGTAAGAGAGAAATCAGCTTAGCGTAGCGGGAGGGACAAGAGAGAAAGTAAGAGGGGAGCATTTGGGTAGAGCAAAGTTGAATAGGAGAAAAACGGAGGGAGTGGGAGAGTGGGGTAATGAATGTGCTGTGGATCTATTGTGCCCAGCTACTGAATGGAGTGTTAGGAAGCTAAGTAGTAACTGGTGATTTACAGCTCCAAGGCCATATCAGCAGTAGTGGGCAAACAATACCCTTTCACATGCCACAAGAAGAGCCATTTAGGACTGTGATCTAAAAAGTGAATAGGGACGACGTGTTTTAGAAATTGACTGCTTGTTGCCAGAAAACACCTCAGCAGCAGTCCGGAAAAGCAGGGTGAGAAAACAATTTGGGAAGACTAAATGAGCAGAGAGACTAGTTAGTTGATATTAGTTTTCTGTGTGGTAATTAAATGTGAACATGGGAATCTTGGAAAAAGAAGACGCCTTGCCACTTGAATCATTTTATGTTTTTATTTTTTTCAACTCTTTTCCCTGAGCATGTCACTTTTTTCTGTTTATTTCCTACACTCGGGGAGAAATCTTGAGACGACAGTCATCACCAGCGAAAAGGCAAGGACCCTGAACCCAGACCTACTGTATCTATGGCATTAGAACAACAAGCCCTGTGACGAATGGGAGAAAATAGAGGAGCAGTGACGCGTATACGTGTGTGTGAGTGTGCGTGCCCGTGGGTGTGTGTTCTCAGCTACACGTCTGCCATTCTGATTTGCCGGGAAAGAGAAGAGATTCAGTTCAACATCCTGTCTCTCTATTGCACTGCAGAATAGCGATAAGGTCCCCCGCACGCACACACCCAATCATTCACCCAATCAGCAACTTCATCCCGCACTGCATTGCCCATTCTGCTCTGCATATAGATTGCACGAAGGATAATCTGCAAAGAGGACTCAGCGGAAATAACACGAGAACAGAGACACACCAAGAGAAGCACCTGCATGTACGCCAGCAGCAGGAGCAACAGTTGACTGTTGCTTTGCCTTCTTCAATCCCATGAGACCTCTATTTAAAGGCCTCAGACAATTCAGGTTGCATCGTAATTTACAACCCCTTTCCAATTCTCCCCTTCCTCTTTTCTGTCCCTCCTCATCCTCTGCCCACCATGCAGGTTCTTCAGCTCTGACAGAACAGTTAATCATAGGTTCTGCATCCCATCATATGGGTGTGCACATGCCTGGATGCACCTTTACTTTTAGCCAAAGAGAAAATCTGTCTCTCTCGCCTCATTTGTTTGCAGCATGTTTATTGTGTTACCCAGGTGAGTTGTAAAATACCAGTTAATACAGTATAATTGAAAACTATTTAAAATATTCAAACTGCAGTGAATGAGGGTGATCAGGGTTCCTGATCAGTCTGGAAAAGTGTTGAATTTAATTGAATTTGCTTGGTGTGTATTAGTACAGAAAAACTTAACAGAGCTTGGAAAACAACAGGTGACCACAAGGGCACACACGGGCACGCACACACATAAACACGTATACACGTCGCTGCTCCTCTATTTTCTCCCATTCGTCAAAGGGCTTCCATCCATCCATCCATCCAAATAAGCTGACAGGCCTAGAAAAAGTGCTTTAAACTGATAAGCTGCAAAGTCACCGATAGTAACTCTGGAGGAGCTGCAGAGATCCACAGCTCAGGTGGGAGAATCCATCAGCATTATGGAAGATGCGTAAGAAGAGAGTCATTGCTAAAAGAAAGCCATAAGAAGTCCAATTTAAAGTTTGCTACTCATGTAGGGGATGCATTGGAAGAAAGTGAAAAAAAATGATAATGTTCAAAGATTTTTTCCATCTAATCCAATTTAGCTTGAGCTATTTTATACAGAAGAATGGGTAGAAATTTCATTCCACAGAATAATAGGAGCTATAATTGCATCAAAGGTTGGTTCTACTTGGTAATTATTTTGCAGATGGTAAATTTAATGCACACCACACTTTTCTAGTTTTTGTTTGTAATTAAAATTTAGATACATGCACATGCATATATCATTGTCCTTCAACTTCATAATTATGCACTATTTTTTGTTGGTCTATCACATAATATATAACAATTTGAGTTTATAAAATAAATGAATGTGGAAAATCCTAAGGCATGTGAATACATTTGCAAGTCACTGTGAGAGATACAGGCTTCTGAAATGGAAACTGGGAATTTTCTATTTTATATTATTGGCTCAGACTACAGCAGCCTTATATCAGTGTGACAAAATGTAAGAAATCAATTCTCATACAGTGTTAGGACAGCGAATTTTGTCCTTCATCAATAGGGAAAGGATCTTTGAATGACTTCTGTGAAAATGAAGGAAATCATAAGAATCCTATTCAATGTGGTTGTGGACCTGACCATCAGGCATGGTAAAAAATGCCATAGGGACTATTTAGTATTCCGGTTTATGCTTAAAACTGAAAAAAAAAAAAAAACAAGGTTAACTTTACAGTGTACATTACCAGTGTGTCAAGACAAGGAAGGCAAATAAAAGGTCTCGTAAAAAAAAAAACAGTGTTGTAGAGAAAAACCCTTAGCTAAGACTGCAGGATCATAAATACTCCTGGAATACTGGCCATGAGCTTTGTTTGCATTGATGAACTCTGCATATCAGCAAAGTACAAGGCCACACACAATTTATAGATAAGGAAAACTCATTAAAGATGGCTGCTGCAGTATCTAACTATGCATCTAATTATGATATTAAATGACATACCTAACTATATATCAAAAACCTCAAGAAACTTACAAGAGTTGTGTGTAGAGAGAGAGATCAATGTAGCTTAGGCTCCTAAATTAAAAGTAGAGACTGGTATTCCAAGAAAAAATCCTAATCAGGGTCACTTGTAAGTAGTTTTTTTGCTCCCTAAAAACTTAACACAATGTGATAGACCAACAATAAAAAGTGTCCCCCTTCACTCATACAGACAATCAGTCAGTCCTTTTCTATACTGCTTCTTCCATAGTGGGTCGCAGGGAAGCTGGTGCCAGTAGTCTCCAGTAGTCTATGGGCGGGAAGCGGGGTACACCCCGGACAGGTTGCCAGTCCATCGCAGGGCAACACACAAACAGCCATGCACACACTCATTCACACACCTAAGGGCAATTTAGAGAGACCAATTAACCTAACAAGCATGTCTTTGGACTGTGGGAGGAAGCCGGAGTACCCGGTGAGAACCCACACATGCATGGGGAGAACATGCAAACTCCAGAAAGACCCCCGGACAGGAGTCGTACCCAGGACCTTCTTGCTGCAACGCAACAGTGCTACCAATTGCGCCACCTTGCAGCCCCACTCATACAGTCATAACTAATAATACTTCACAGGTGTCAGTACAAGAAGCAATGTTTATGTTGCCGTATAATGTGAAGCCAAAACATCAAACCCCTTTCTTTGATGGGACAGAGTTTGCAGGTAGACCCATGTATGCCTTTACTAATTCCTTTCTCTTTGTACCTGTCTTGGATCAGTATGGGGGAGTAGGCATGTAGTCTGGCAGTAAAGGGGTAGCTCACCTGTAACCGTATATTATCCTTTAAAACTGTGTCAGTATAAACAGATGTATGCTTACTTCCTTTTTTTTCAGGAGGAACTGTGTTGCCATTAGAACTCTTTCCTAAATACGCAATTGTATAATGGCCAAAGACAGTGGAGTATTTCTGTCAGTGTGGTGGTGCTGTTAGCAGTACGTTAATATCACGTTTCAGAAAAAAAAGACTCTGATCAAAAGGATGATTATACACGCAGCTTTGCAAAAGTATTCATACCCCTTGACCTTTTTTACATGTTGTCACCAAACAAGCAAGCACTCCATGTATTTCATTGGAATTTTATGTACTAAACCATGTCAAATGGTGTGTTTAGGGTGATGTACTATTTTAGTTTTCAACTGCGCATAGGGTTTTGCATGTCATTCTAAATTGAACTTTGGTCTCATCTGACCAGAGTACCTTCTTCATGTGTTTGATGTGTCCCTTACATGGCTTGTGCATGTAGGTGCAAATGTGATTTATCATTGCCACTCCTTCAATAAAGGCCAGCTTTATGGAGTGCACAATTAATTGCCGTCTGGCAGCTCCTCCAGACAGAATCACCATGGGCCTCTTGGCTGCTTTTCTGATTAATCCTCTCCCTGCATAGTCTGTCAGTTAAAGTGAACAGCCTTACTTTGATAGGTTTGCAGTGGTGTCAAAGTTCCAGTTGTACATTACTAAATCAGCTGTGCTCATCGAGATGTTAAATCCTTGGGATATTAGTTTTACAATGCAACCCTGCATTTATAAACTTTTAATGTATTTCTTGGTGTTTGTTTACTGATGTTCTCTTAAAAACCTCCGAGGCCTTCCTAAAACAAGTTCAATCCACTTACCATTTAACAAATTTTTCTGAATTTCTTTCAGTAAAACTTGAAAAATAATCTTTCAATTCATTATTATGCATTACTTTGTGTTTGTCTATCTGTTGCATTAAAGCCAAAAAGTACCATGAAGATGGTTAGCACCTAACGTTAGCGTTGTACACTATTCCATATCATAAATTAAGTAACTTATCTTTAAATCAATTTTCTGCATGTGTTATCCTATTTATTACAATTCTGTATTTGCTACAGTGGACCCCTTAATGTCTGATTCTATATGTCCAAACAGAACTCAGTTTCAACGTTGAAATCTGTAACTTTCTTCAGATATTATTCTTTGCCTGCAGTGACAGATCTCAAGTTACACTAAACAATTTGTAATTAGGGTGGCGGGAGGAAGCCGGCATTATGGTATAGAAAATATCTCAGCTGGACCTGTTGAGACTATGTTGATCCGTAAAACTTCAGATGTGGTGTTAAATGTATTACATTCAAAATACAGGGTTCGGTCTGGAGTCAGCTCATAGGCATTGTCAGGCTAGACAGAAGCAACCTTCTGAGCTAGGGGGTGAGGCCAGTCCATCATGGGGCAGCACAGAGACACACAGGACAAAAAAACATTCACACCTAAGGACCATTTTAGAGAGACCAATTAACCTAAGAGTCATGCAGTTTGTGCTGTGGGAGGAAGCCGGAGTACCCAAAGAGAACCCACGCATGCACATGGAGAACATGCAATCTCTGTACAGAAATACCCCAGGCCATTCAGATTAAAAAACAAAAAATAATTGGATTGTACCGTTTATATGGACATAAGTAATTGGAATAAAACGGCAGATCGGACTAAAATGTGTCATGTAAACATGGCAATCAGAATATTCTGTTAGCATCTAGCCAGAGCGACTAACTACTCAAGGCAGAAATACGTCACGTTGACGCAGGTGCACATGCTCACACAGGTCCGTATGCCTCATTCGCGAATAACTTGATCCAGTCAAGCGTTTACCTGCATGTTGATTGGATTGTCAATCGGCATAAACCCCCCCTCTCAATTGGATTACAATTTCATTCCAATCGTGCCGAATTGATCAGAATATTCCGACTGACATCTTTACATGATACTCATGCATCTATTTTCTATTATTTAATTTCAAATTAATATTAAAACTCAGCATTTTACTGTGATTGTCTTCTTGTATAATGAGGTTCAGTTTGATCAAATGACCAAAATAAAACAGAGAAAAAAAGGTGGAGAAAACCGAACTGAACAGAGGAGCAGAGCCTGAAGAGAGGAGCGTTGAAAGGTAGATTTGGTCCTGGGATCACGGTGAAAACAAATAGGTAGAACTTCACCACAGACAGGGGGCGTTGTAGATGACCATTTGGGCTTAGACTGCTGACATCCTCATGTACAATTCGCCCTAGAGAGATGATAAGGTTTATCTCTATATTAATAATTGCATGATTGTTATGGAAGTTTATGTGCTCATCAGATGTTTTATCTCACCGAGAGAAAATTGACGTCACTAGGAGTGACTTTTAGTCTTAGGATTCTTTATGTATACAAGCCCTGGTTTCCTGGTATTTATAAGTCCAGTATGCTGTTTCAAACAAAATATACAAAGCAAAGTCTGAATACATTTAAAAGTTTTGGTGTGTGTTTGGATTTGAAACCAGGATGTTTAAGCAAAATTGAGGTTGCTAGAACTCTAATGGACAGTCTGCTAGTAAGGTTTGCAGTCTCCTGTGGACATATGATGCACTAATAAAGGTTATTATAATCTACAGTGCAGCATATACAGGAATCTTTAGCATCCACTCATCATGGGACCTGAATGTACCATTTTGTTTTTTTAATGATGTCTTTGAACCATTCTTTTTGTGAAATATCCATTCAATATATAACTTTAGTTATTTTAAAAATCAAAATTGGGTTTAAATTTATTGATGATTTTCTCTAAATGGTCAACATTATACTTATATATTATTGTTATGCATATTGTTATGCCCAACAATATCCAACTTCTGGGAAATTTCTGACTGACCACCTTTTTAGCAGAATTGGTAGATTTAATTTAATTTGGTTGGTTTGCTGGAACAGACCTCTCTTTTGAGCATGAAATATTCAATAGAACTAGGTCGGAAATTGTCACCCATCATACTGTTCAGAAAAGGAGGTGGGTCCATTGTCCTCGGTTTAGGTGCAAAATGTCCGTATCACCCCCAGAATAAAAGCAAAATACCTTGTAAAGATGCTGTCTGAAGCTGGTAAGAGAATGGTTATCCATAGGAAACGAGTCCTGTAGCAACATGATGTGAAAGGCCAATCAGGGAGAAAGAGGCCATCACTCTAAAAGCAACACTCAAAATGGGTCTTCCAAATAAAGAATGACCTGAAGCATATGCCATATTGCTTACAAAGTGCTAAAAAGACACAGGTGTGTGTCAGCAAGTCGGCATACAATACTGACTCCAATAGTTCTGTCAGGAGAAATGGGCCATTATTTTGAGAAACTTGTGGAAGAATAGCAAAAAACATTTAACCCAAGTCATATAGTTTAAAAGCCAATTCTAATTGTAGGAATATTCTATAAAAATAATCCAGTCACAGTGGCCTACACATTTTAGCTTTAAATTAAAAATGTTGTTGTTAATTTTTAAGACATTGCATGACCTTTGGTCATATCTGATCCATTGTAATCTTAAATGTATCTTTCAATCTGCTGTAAGACACATGGCCTCATATTATTTGAATCTGAGGTTTTAGAGTTTTAGGGACAACAGAAACTAGGCCATCTCCATCTCCATACCATCTCCAATATGAAAATAAATGATCTATAATTTGGCTACTTTAAGCTCAAGTTATTCTTCTAGTTCTTCTAGTTATTCTAGTCTTAAGAGGTCCAAACCATGTGTCAAAGTAGTCATTGTCACTTTTTAAGTGCTTTTAACAAGGTGCAAACCCCAATAGTAGGTACAAAAGCTTAAAGTACAAAGAGGTTGCTCATGTTTTAACCTCTGTAGCTTTTCATCTCTGACAGGGAATTGACTGTGAGATTGACGTTTGTTGAAATCCTTTCACTAGAACATTTAATCTCTTCTGTGTGCAACCCTGCAAATAACCTAAATCATACATTCAATTTTAATAATTTTACCTCAACAAGTCCACTCAGAGCTTATAAACTGCCACAGTTTTGTAGGGCAATCGTTTTTAAGACATAAATACTGGAAAATACTGGTTATTATTTTAACTTTTAGTCAACATAGAACTCTGATCACCTTTTTTGACAAGTGTTTCACTGAATCAGTTATGACTGTAATGCATTCAGTGTAAATGCCACTGCACTTGGTAAAGAACCATTAAAACGCATTTATAGCTAATGGAATAAAATCAAAGGACCAGAATTAGTAGCAGTCTATGTGCACACACATTACACAACCACTGATACGATTCTCATCTTTAGGCTGTAGACATTGGAGACGTCATCTCAGTGCCAAGCAACCTTAACATTTGCTTTACACACAGCTCTAAGAGATGTGACTCATTCATGCCTAACCTTCACATTAAATTCTTTCTGTGTTAGATGTTGTTAGTCGTCCTAGAATGTGCTTGTTTTTTGGCCTTTTGAATGGTTGTCCTCTAGTTGTTGCTGTGCCTTACAATTCACAAATTGTATTTTATTAGGATTTTAGGTGATAGATGTGGAATATAAAATAACACATAGCCTTCTAATTTTTTACCCTTTAAAAATGTTAATTGTGTGGCATTCATTTGTATCCAGCCCACTTAAGCCAATACTTCTGAAGAACCTTTGGCCACAAGTGCAGCTGCAGGTCTTTTATGCGATGCTTCTACAAGCTTTGCACATCCAGAATGTGATTTTTTTTCCTTTTTTGATAGCTCAAAGTCATTGAATTGGATGCAGACAGTCTCAGCTGTTAAGTCTTGCCATAGATGCTCTATTAGAATAGGGTCTGGAATTTGACCGTGGCTTTCTAAAACACAACGATGCTTTGATCTAAACCATTCCACTTAATCTCTGGTTATATGTTTAGGGTCATTAACCTCTCTCTCTTCTTAAATCAGATTGAAATACAGTACACAGCGTTTCAAGGCATTCCAGCTGTACCCCACTGTAGCTCAGAATTGTTAACAATCTGCAACAGAACTGCCTGCTACCAACATGCAAACAGATGCAGGAGGTTGCTCTTCGCCACTTGTCGAAACAGCATCCCAGGGACTATTTTCAAAATACATCTAGCTCTAAACTCTTGACAATGGCATTGTGGTCCATTGTTCACCTATCATGGTGCACCTAAACATCAGATAAGTAAGCAAACAATAAACTATCAGGACCCCCTTCAGTTTGCTTATCGCTGTGGAATTGGAGTTGAAGATGCCATTATACACCTGCTTCAACAAACCCACTGTCATGTGGACAAAGCCAGCAGCACTGTGAGGATCATGTTATATGATTTCTCCAGTACATTTAACACAATCCAACCTGATTTGCTTTGTCAGAAACTCCAGAAGACTCAGGTGGAGGCCTCAACAATCTCCTGGATCAAAGACTACCTGACAAACAGACCACAGTTTGTGAGACTGAAGGGTTGTGTCTCTAACCAGGTAGTCAGCAGCACAGGAGCACCACAGGGGACTGTACTCTCACCCCTCCTCTTCACTCTGTACACCTCAGACTTCCAGTACAAAACAGACTCCTGTCATCTGCAGAAATACTCGGATGATTCTGCAGTTGTGGGGTGGATCAGAGATGGACAAGAAGCTGAGTACAGGAAGCTGGCGGACCGCTTTGTGGCATGGTGTGAAAACAATCATCTCATCTTGAACGTGACTAAAACAAAGGAGATGATTGTAGATTTTAAGAGACACGGGAAAAAGTCAAAAACTATTTTCATCATGGGAGAAGAGGTGGAGGTGGTGGAGGAGTATAAATAACTCAGTGTTCACCTGGACAACAGACTGGAGTGGAGATGCAAATGTATAGTCATCTACAAGAAGGGACAGAGCAGACTGTACATCTTGAGGAAGCTTAGGACCTTCAGTGTTTGCAGCAAGATGCTGCATATCTTCTATAAGTCTGTTGTGGAGAGTGTGATCTCTTTTGCCATCATCTGCTGGGGTAGCAGCATCAGAGCCAGGGACTTAAAAAAGCTCAACAAGCTGATAAAGAAGCATGGCTCTGTTCTGGGGACTCTTCTGGAACTCTCTGGAGATCATTCTGCAAAGAAGGATTCTTCATAAAGTGAAGAACATTATGGAGAACCCTGAGCATCCTCTTCATGAGACTGTTGTACAACAACAGACTGTCTTCAGTCAGAGGCTTCTTCAGATCTGCTGTTAGACAGACCTCTACAGGAGATCCTTCCTGCCCACAGCCATCAGCATCTACAACGGCTCTTTGAAGAAACCTACATAATGAGCTACAACAACATTTAATTTCCCTTTGGGATTAATAAAGTATTTTTGGATTGAATTGAATAAAGTATCTTATTTAAAATGAGTTCAATTTCGTTCCAAAAAAAATGCACATCAACACATGAGACAAAAGCTCAAGAGTTATGATGACGTACACTTTGATGTTTTACACAGATTGCTTTCTAAGGTGAAAACGTTATTTGAATTAATGCAAATTAATCTTTAAAATTGTGAACCCATGTAAGAATAACAGCCGCAAGTATGTAAGGGTTTGCAAAAAACAACTTTTTGCAGCAAAAAGATGTGTGAGAGATGTGAACAGTTTAGGACAGATTGTCACTTATTTCAAACCTTCAGCTGTTTATTAAATTTGACTGCAGTTTGACAGAATCACAGACAGATCTTTATATTTTAAAATTAAGACTCCAGAGACAATTGCAGAAAGAACACTTAGTCCACAATTGTTGGAAAAGGTCTAACAGCAGCTCACATAACTGGAAGCAGCCATTGAGTTTTTTCTCGCTTATGTCCGTCTCTCTCATTTACTGATTAATTATTTCTGCATGTGATTGCAGATATGACTAGATTACCATTTTCAGCTTGAATCAGCAACACTAAACATCTAAAAAAAATTACACCCAATCAATTAATTTATTTTAATTTACATTCAGCTTGCAATATTTTATAGAGAAACTTAATAATTGCATATTGATCAGATTATAGTGCCAGTAGGGAAGCAAAACTCCCTTTTATATGTAGAAAGTTTGATTTAAAAGGTGCAGAAGACATCTGCTTCTAAAATCCAAACTTACTAAGGTTCTCTGGTGGAATAATATGACATAAAGCCTAAAGTCAGTGCTCTCACTGCAGATCACAGTACTCTCGCTACAGCATTTTAAATCAGTTGGAGGCAGAGAGTAATTTGAACATTCTGATAACAGGTAATTGAAAGAGTCTAGAAAAAGCAAATGCTGTCTGCATCACTTTGAGACAGGATGTTACTCAGTTTTTCAGCACAGGTGTAAAAGGTGAACCGCAACATTTTTTCAGTGTTTGGGCCAAAGAACAGCTCTTCACTTGCTCATTGCTCAAATTCAGGACTAACACTAGGGTAGCTCGATAATTACTGAGTCAGTTTCTAAGAAACATCTTTACAGCTGAAAATATATGTTTAAATACACTGTGCAAAAAGACAAATAAGCTTTTTTTCACACTGTGTAAAATTAAATCTAACCAAACTTTTCCTGTTTTAGGCCATTTAGAAAAGTCACGGTTATTTCTGATTGCTAAATGCCAGAATATTGAGAGCATTTTTCATGATTTTTACCAAAATTTTTAAAGGTTTAAAGGGAGCTCCTTAGTATTTAATTGAATTGCCTTTAAACTGTATGGCTTAGGTCAAATGTTCTGGGTATTCCTCACCCAGCTTCTCACAATACTTTGCTGTAATGTTGGCCTATTCCTCCAAACAGAACTGGTGTAACTCTGTCTGGTTTGTAGGCCGAATTTGTCAAATACAGCTTTTCAACGATGCCCACAAATGTGATTGTGATCAGAGCTTTGTAATGGGAACTCAAATCAATGACTTTTTGTCTTTAAGCGGTTTTGTAAGTAATTTTGGCGGTATGCTTCAGTTCACTGTCATTTCAGAAGACTCATTTGTGCCCAAGCTTTAACTTTCTGCCTGATGTCTTGAGATGTTGCTTCAATATTTTCATTTAATGTTCTTTCCTTATAATGCCATCCATTATGTGAAATGCACCTGTCCCGTCCTGCAGCAATAACAGAAATGACCTTGCACAATGAACTTTAGGGTATATTTTGGTAGGCCGACCACTCCTGGGAAGGTTCCGCGCTGGTCTGTTTTCTATACTTGTGGATAATGGCTCTCATTGTGGTTCACCGGAGTCCCTGAGCTTTAGAAAAGCTCATTCCAGACTTATACATATTAATGACTTTATTTTTTATCTGTTCTTAGGATTTTTTTAGATTAGGGCATGGTGTGTTACTTTTTGAGACCCTTAAGTCCACATTTGAGACTCTTCACCTTTCCAAAAATACTGTTAATTGCTGTTAATTTTTCATTCAACAAGGGGGATAATTGCTTTTTCACTTAGGACCAGCTTGCTTTGGATAGCCTTTTACCATTAAAAAATGAAATCATCATTTGAAATCTGCATTTTATCTTTGAAACATTTACAGGGGTTACATTACAATTTTTACTGTTATCTTTTGTCAACTGTTCATTGAAAGAAATGACCATAAGATTACAAGAATGTTTGCCTTGGTTGAAGTAAAATCTAAAAGAGATAGGGATGTTTTAAGACATCTGCACTGCTCTTCTATTTTAATTGTGCAAGTTAACTCCTTGTTTTTATTCATGCTGATATGATATGCTGACAGACACCGCCCCCCCCCCACATACACACAAGGGCATAGCCATCAAGTGTCCGTGCAAATGTAGGTGTGAGGCAACTATTTCAAGTCAGCAGTTCTGAGGTGTGAAAATTGCTCCTGCTCCCCCGGATATTTTTAATTTCCTATTAAATATCATTACACTCACATGATTATGCATAGACACACACATACACATGCTAGCTTGCTCTCTCTCTCTGTCTGTCAAAGACAAACTCGCCAAGTTCACACTGCATGACTGACCAAGTGATTCTCATCCTTGTCCTCCCTTTCATTAGATAGGGGGCTGAGGGATCTATTTTGGGAGATAACAGTAACTCTCCGCGGTTTCCTTAGCTGAAGAGATGTCTCCAATAGCAACTGAGACCTATGGCCTCCTAACCTCCTCCTTGTGTCCCTTTTTAGTGTGTAACTGCTTTTTTAGTGGTGTGTGTGTACATATGAAACAGGATTGGATGTAGCGCTCACAGCATCTCAGTGTCAGACGTGGACTTGTGAGAGGAGCTGAGGAGAGAAGTGATGTGACTGGTATTGATCATGCCTGGTAATTACAGCACGATTTATTACAAGAGGAACAGGGAGGTGGTGGGCGGGGGGGCAGAATGCGGAGGTATCATATTTAGTTTGGGGTTGTAAGGCAGGTTTTAGGCGAGAGAGAACAAGGTCAGAGAGAGACAAAGATAGATCACTTTACCTCTCCCTCCCTTGAGTGCCATGCGATCTGATTCCTCCTGTGCTTTCTGACATCCTCTGTTTTTTCCCTGCACTTATTCCTATTTTAATTTTTTTTTTTATTTAGATCCTCATATGATAATATGGTGCTGACTGTGAAAACATGCACTCCCTGCTGCATATATCCAGCCTTCACATGCCTTTTTGCCTGTCAAAAGCATCACTTGTAATCAGTGCTAAAGATGAAGTGTTGATATGATATGAAACGAAGGTGCACGCTGTCACTCCACCAGCAACAACCCTGCCGGCATTTGTGACTTGTAAAAAGTGTGGGAGCACAGGGTTGTTTACAGAGACGTGTGGGCGTCGAGCATGATCTTGTGGGTACGCGCAGTGTGCCTTTATGTGTGTTTCTGTTTGTGCGGAGGCAATATTGTTCCCGAATATGTCAAAAACTCTGTTCTTATTGGCGAACCACATCCTGTCTTTCAATGAGTCACAAAGAAAAACACGCTCAAACCAAAACATACCAGACCTACTCACATACGCTCCATTGCACTGAAGATGCATTGTGCTTCCTTTTCCCTCCTCTGTGACTATTCACTGTTTTGTAATCATGTTGTAGTTTTGACCTACAAACTTATCCCCGATTAAAGAAAAAAAGTGAAAGTAAGTTGTTGCTTTTTATTGTAAGAAAAGTTATGGCTATGAAAAGGTTTTAAGAGTTCTGCACACAGTAAAAAAGACAGGACACAGGGCCTTAATAATCTTATATACTATTTATGGATAAACATCACATCAAGTGCAGATGATTTCAACAGTGTAACCTTTAAAACCTTGTGCATTTAGTTTGGTATGCTCCTGACAGTTGAAGTGAGAGTGAACACCATGGTGAGATCAAATAAGCTGCCTAAGTCCTTCACAAAGAAGATTATAGCAGCTTATGAGTCTGGTAAGGGGATTCAAAAAGGTCTCAAAAGAATTTGAAATCAGTGATTTCACTTTATGGAAAACAGACAGGTGGAGGACACTTAAAGTAACTGCCAACATGCTCAGGTCTGGCTGTAAAGCAAGCTTAACTCCGAAACAGACCACAAGATGCAAAGAGAAGTCTCCACAAACCCTAAAAACATTCAATTCCAATTCAATTCAGTTTTATTTATATAGCGCCAATTCACAACACGTTGTCTTGAGGCACTTCACAAAAGTAAGGTACATACATTCCAGTTAGTCCTAACCATTGAACAGTGCAGTAAGAGTTAGTTATTTATTCAAATTGGATAAAAAGTTTTTCTGTCTAAGGAAACCCAGCATATTGCATCCAGTCAGTGGAGGAATGTTGCACATGCTGCACATTCCCTCCTCCCGGATGAGCATGTAGAGACAGTGGACAGTCACAGGCGTTGACTTTGCAGCAATCCCTCATACTGAGCATGCATGTAGCGACAGTGGAGAGGAAAACCTCCCTTTTAACAGGAAGAAACCTCCAGCAGAACCAGGCTCAGTGTGAGCGGCCATCTGCCACGACCAACTGGGGGTTAGAGAGAACAGAGCAGAGACACAAAGAGAACAAAGAAGCACTGATCCAGGAGTACTTTCTATGGGAAGGAAAAGTAAATGTTAATGGATGTAGCTCCTTTAGTCGTTTCACCTAGAAAGAAAGAACATATAAACTCTGAGCCAGTTTTCAAGGTTAGAGTCTGAAAGAGAGCACATCTAATTAGTTACAGTAAAAGCTCAGTCAATCGCCATGGTTAGGAGAGAGAAAGGGGTTGTAAAACTGAAAGACAGGGACAATGGGGGATCATCGGTAGAGGGTTTTGTCACAGGTAGACACAGAGTCAGGCCAGGGTGTAGCTTCTAGGAAAGGGGAAAAGAGAGAGAAAAAAAGTTAAAAGCTGAAAAAAAACCCAGCAAATAATGCCAAAATTGGAGAGTAGTGGGAAGTGTAGGGGGGCGAAGGCCCGGGGAAAAAAGGGTCTTTATGTCCCCCACCCAGTAAGCCTTATAGCAGCATAACTACACAGAAAAGGTTTAGTTTAGATTATTTAGTTAAAATGGGCATTTTTTCAACAATGTCGTCTCAAGGCACCCCACAAAGGGTTCCACTGATGGTCTTTGTTACAAAAAACCCAAAAAGGATTGGGATTACTCTCTCTGTCAGACTGATTAAAAACCATTGGAAAAAGAAAAGGGGGTCATACAGGTAGCAGAAATGGAGGGTGTGTTTTCCCCACCTAAACAAAAACTGAGCGGGGTTTAGGTCTAAACCTGACTCCCCCCTTTTACCCCCACCCCAACAGGGAGGGGGGAAGGCTCCTTCTGATAAACTAACCCACCCCTAACTATAAGCTTTATAAAAAAAAGGAAAATTTTTAAGCCTAGCCTTAAGAGTAGACAGGGTGTCCGCTTCAGGGACCAAAACTGGGACCTGGTTCCACAGGAGAGGAGCCTGATAACTAAAGGATCTGTGTTGAAAAACTAACACTACATATTATCCTAAAAACAACACACTGGTGGCAACATCATGCCTCCCATTCTACTTCTAGAGACTCTAGGAACCACCAGTAAACCTGCAGTCTGAGAACGAAGTGCCCTGTGAGGAACATATGGAACAATCAGATCTCTGATGTATGATGGTGATGGACCTAGATCATTAAGGGCTTTATATGTGAGGGGGGAGAATTTTTAAATTTTTTCTGGATTTAACGGGGGGCCAATGAAGGGTTTTTAAGCTTAAAATAGGAGAAATATGATCTCTTTTTTTTTGAATTTTTCATCCAAAAACTCTTGCTGCAGCACTTTTGAATGAACTGAAGGCTTTTAAACGCTTTTTGTGGACATCCTGATAGTAAAAAAATTACAATAGTCCAGCCTTGAAGTAACAAATGCATGGAAATATTTTCAGTGTCACCCCGGGGTTATGATTAAAGGGGTTGTTTGGTTTTTTTGGGTTTTTGGTTTTTTCTTTTTTGTTTTCACAGTTAAAGGGGTTTTGAATCATGTTTCTGTTTTTTTTCTGGTCATGCTTTAGGTTTTTTCAAGTTTGGTTTTAGGATCTGGTTATGTTTTTGTTTCATGTTTTTCTAGTTATAGTTTCTATTTTGTTTTCCCTTGGATTTGCGTTCTAGTCAAAACCAGTTTTTCCTTTCCTGTTCACGTTTGTTCTGTTAATCAAACTTATCCGGTTTCCCCCTGCCCCCTTGTCAATCTGTCTTGCTCCACCTGGTTTTCACTCTATATATACACACCGTTTCAGTTTTTTATGCGGAGTTTTTTGGGAATCATTGTCTCAAAATATGTCTTGTTTTTGGGACCATGCCATGCCTGTCAAGCCAGCCTGCTTCCTTTTTTTGTGCCTGCCCTCCGGGGTGAGTGATTTTTTGTTATTTAACCCATTTTTACTTTTACCGTCATGCTGCCTCCTCATCTGCATCCTGGGGTCCAAAATCTCGCAAGTCGTAACACATGGATAGGATATTTCTAATTTTGGCAATGTTTCCCCGAGGTGAAAAGAAGGAAATCCTAGAAACCTGTTTAATTGGGATTTTTAAATGACATGTCCGGTCAAAAATAAACACCAAGGTTTTTTACTTTTTACCGGAGGTCAATTTAATGCCATCCAGGTTAAGTGATTGGACTAAGCAGTTTTTTTGTTTTTTAAAGACTCCCGGGCCCAAAAGACGACAACTTCTGTCTTGTCTGAATTTAGAAGGGGAAAAAAATTTAAAAGTCATCCAAAATTTTTAAATCTTAAGAAAATGCTTGTAGTCTATCTAAACTGGTTGGGTTCATTAGGGTTTATGAAAAAAAGTAAAGCTGAATATCATCAGCGTAACAGCGAAAAATGTATTCCTATGCTGCCCTAAAATTTGACCAATTTGGGAAGCATATAAAAAGGGAAAAAAATTTGTACTGAACCCCCGTGGTATCCCACAATTAAACCCTGGGGTTTTAAAGATGATTTATCATTTTCATAAAAAACTGTATTTTAAACCAGCCTAGGGCTGTTCCCCTGATCCCTACAGGCATATTCCAGCCTTTTTTAAGAGAATATTATGGTCGAAAAATATCAAATGCAGCACTGAGATCTAACAGAACCAGTACAGACACAAGTCCCTTATCTGAGGCCATAAGAATATCAAAATTAGTGACTTCCAGCAGAGCTGCTTCAGTGCTATGATGAGCTCTGAAGCCTGACTGAAACCCCTTTAAACAGGTCATTGCTGTGTAAGGGTCACACATTTGATTAGCAACTATTTTCTCAAGAATTTCAGATAAGAATGGAAGATTGGGATATAGGTCTGTAAATTTTTTAAGTCATCTCGATTTTAAACGAAGGTTTTTTAAAAGGTTTAATTACAGCTACCTTAAAAGCCTGGTGGTACTTAAACATTTACTAAAAATAGATTTTATCATATCTAAAATTTGGGGTGGTAATCAGAGGGAAACAAATTCCTTAAAAAAAATTGGTTGGGGTTGGGTTTTAAATACAAGTTGAAGGTTTAGATGAAGTTAATATTTCTGATAAATCAGGAAGCTCCACAGGATCAAAAAAGTCCAAACACAGATCAGGTTTACAGTTACTTCCAATGTTGTCTCACTTGTTGATTTTTGGGGAAAAAATGAAGTAATCATCTTCGGGGGTATGGCAAAGATTTTCTTTTTTTTAGAATCAATTTTATTTTGGAAGAATCCCATTAAGTCATGACTGCTGAGAGCTAAGGGGAAGGATGGGTCAACAGAGCTATGACTCTGTGTAAGTTTAGCAAATGTACTAAAGGAAAAACCTAGGATTATTCTTGTTCTCTTCTATTAAGGATGAGAAATAAGCTGTTCTGGTTGGCGAACTGTTTTTTTATACAACAGTAGGCTTTTTCCAGATTAAGTAGGGGAATCCTCTAGGTGTGTAGAGCGCCATTTTCGCTCCAATTTTCTAACATTGTGCTTTAAAGTACGCAGCTCTGAATTAAGCCAGGGAGCCTGCCTCCTTTGAATAATTACCTTCTTTTTCAAGGGGGCTGCATTGTCTAATGCACCACACAATGATGAAGTAACACTATGAACAAGAGAATCAATTTGTGAAGGGGCAGAAACAGAATTATTGCCCTCCACTATGCTTTTCAGTGATAATGAGGAGATTAAAAGTGGAACAGATTCTTTAAAGGTTGTTACAGCATTGTCTGATAATGATCTACTATAATGAAATTCTCTTTCTTTTTTTTTCTTTTTTTTTTTATTTATTTTTATTTTTTTCTTTCAGGTTTTGAGTACTCGGTTAAATTAAACTCAAAGGTTATTAAGAAATGGTCAGACAGGACAGGGTTATGAGAAAATATTGTTATGTCTTTATACTCAATGCCATATGTCAGCACAAGGTCCAGAAAATGAAGACAAAGGTGGGTAGGTTTGTTAATGGTTTGAGCAAAGCCAATTGAGTCTAAGATAGCATTAAAGGCTATATTTAGGCTATCCCTTTCAGTGTCAAAAAAACAGCATTCCAGGAAAAGAAGCTCATATCAATTGTGAAGCATGGAGGTGAAGCGGCAGCTCGTCCTGGCCAGCTCACCATCATAGAATCAACATGAATTCTTGAAGGTCTGGCAGATAATTAAGAAATGGAAAGTCCTGGTCCATGTCAAAGCCCAGATCTTGATCTCATTGAGATGCTGTGGAGTGACTTGAAATGTGCTAGACATGCAAGAAACCCCTCAAACATCTCACAGCTGAAAGTGGGGAGTGGCGCACACTTCCCTTTAGATCAATGTTAGAGACTGGTAGATGGCTACAATAAGCCTCTCACTGAAGTTATTGTAGCCAAAGGAGACAATGTGGTTCAGTGGAAAGCGTACTCATCTTGCAATCCGAAAGTTGTAGACTCGATTTTACCTTCCTCCTGTCCCGTGTAAATGTGCCCCTGGGCAAGGCACTTAAAGGTAAAGTGCTTTCAGGGGTCAAAATGACTAGAAAATTGCTATATAAATTCAGTCAATTTAATATTAGATGGTAAGGTGTAACTTTTCCTCAGAATTCATATTTTTTATGTATTTTGTTGATTTTGTTTCTTGTCCAAATATTTATATCACATCAGTATGTGACCATTTGTCTTGGAAAAATAGAATTGGGGTGTTTTATTAGTTTCACATAGAAGTGGAAAAATTTAGATGTGCACAGTAATGAGGAATACTGAGGAATTAGAAAAATAAAACCCAACCTTTCAGGAAAAACATACACATTAACAAAGTCTAATAAGAATTTCTTTGGGATATAAATATAATGCTATACAGAGGCTAATGGTTTTAGCCACTGGGTTGGGCAGGGATATACAGACTTCAATAATAATTGAATATTATTGAAATGAACTACACACACAGACTGCCATGTTTTGAATAATTTTGACTTAAATGAAGAGCAAAGTTGAAATAAGGATGAGGGCTTTTAATAGAATAAAAAAAGAGAACTTACAAAAATTAATCAGAAGCAACTGGAAACATGGAGACATCGAACATGGAGCAGAAAAATGGACCGAAAGGCAGTAAAATGGAAGGAACCAGTGAGGAACAAAGTAAACCGGTAAGTGTATATACTGAAGCAGGGGTAGAGAGCTGACAGGCCAACCAGGCCAAACCACTCCATCTGGGTTTAGTGTGGCACAAAGTTTGGACTTGTGGAGATAAATCCTTTGTGGAAAAGCATCTCGTGCCCACTGCTAAGTATGGTAGAGGATCTGTGATAATATGGGTGTGTTTCTTTTACAACGCCTATTCAAGCCTTGTTTGAGTAAATGGAATCAAAACTCATGTTTAAATACCAAAAGATTAAGAATGAAAAGTTGGTCAACTCTACAAGTAACTGAATATTGTTGATCGTTGCATCTTTCCGCAGGTTTGTGATCCATAACATATGGCCAAACAAACAGAAATGATTTACCAGATACAAAATCAACCTTCTTTTACAGCCACCTCAGCCCCTGATATAGAAAGAGGAATGGTCAAAGATCTCTCTGTCTGTATGCTCCAGCCCTGTTAAATCTCATTCTAGAAGACTAAGTGCTGTCCTATTGGCAAAGGGGGCTGTACTAATAACTGACAACAGGGATAGCTATAAATGTGCCACAATTAATAAAAAAAAAAATGTTCTACAGTTTTCAGTGTGGGATTATGCTACCATAAAAAAAAATTCATTTATTGTAAGGCTTTTTACACATCTTTAGCAGGGGCGCAAAAAAATTCCACCATGACTGTACATACAGTATTTATCAAACTGAGTTCATACAAAGCTTATATTTATGATTATTCTCATTAGAATAGACATATAATTTAGACCTTTAAAATAAGAAACCAGTGTAATGTTATTTTTAAACAGAGCACAGTTTGCCTTTGCATGTTGCTATGGAAATCTTGCCACTGGCAGCATTCCAGTAATAGATTAATTCGGGTCGGGTTATTCTATATGCTAGATCCAAAGATGGAAGAGGATATGCTTTTTTCCTTGTTTGTGCATGCGAGTGTTGTGTGCTGCCGTGCATGTGTGTATCTATGGCTTATCAATCTAAAAGTGCAGTATTGATTGGTCAAAAAAAGAATATTCCTGTAATGTGCTGGAGGAGTGTGGAGTGAGAGGTATGGAGTGAGGGGTGGAGGTCTGTGGTGGGGGCTGCTTACTCACTTAGCCTCTAAGCTCTTAGGAGAACATCCATCTATCAAGATTTTCAGACTTGGGAAGAGGTCAGGAGGTGGGTTGATTTTTTTCTCTCCTATGGAAACACACACATACATACACACACAGACACACAAAGTAATCAGTACATTTAGCAAGAACATGAAGCTACAGGCATATGTTAACATAGTGCCAAATGTGATTGCTTATATGGAAGCAAGTTGAGAGCTGACACATTTCACTGAACTGATAGTTTGAGCAATGAGATCCAGCAGTTAGTGCTGGGAGATGGGTATGGACCCTGGCTTGTGCCAAGTGGAAAGTGAAATTAGAGGTTGAGAAAATTTTTTTATTTTATTTTAGGAAACCATATGCACAAATCTACATCAAAGGTAAATAAACTGTGTGTTTATGTGTAGCAGATCAAGATTTTAAGCTGTGTTTTCAATGCTGAGCTGAGGGGATGGATCTAAACATTGGCATCAGAAGTCAACGCCAAATCTGAAGCAATAGTTAAGAGTCTACATACTGGAGCATGGCGCTGGTGGACCTGGCGACCCTTGGCGAATGTGTCCCCCTCTTTCCTGTCTGCCTACTGTTGAAAAATAAAGGCCTCTAGTGCTGAAAAAAATATTTAAAAAAAAAGTCTACAAACTGTTATACCTGCTGTAAAATATATCAACAGTTGTAGTATTCCCTGTAATGTCGATATACACCCCATTTCAAACACACATCTCCCAGCCTACTTCTCCCATCTACTTAATCATTGTTTATCAGTTATTTCTCTTGTGAAGCAGTATCCATTTGCTGTCAGTGCGGGATTTTGTCTAGTGGAGAATGTGAGGCCTTTATTTTGTAAATAATGAAGGAAGTAGCCCTTGACTTGAGTTGTCTTGACAGAGTTAACTAATAACTGCTTGTTGAAGAGCTGGGCAATAAACTTGATTACATAAACATTGAAGAAGCATCCACTACTTCAGAATTGTTTGTGTCGTAGCATTTAGTATATGCCAGCTATAAGAAACTGTAAGAGAGTGACCTACAAGATGCTAATGATTTATAAGCACTGTAAGGAATAATGCAGCTGACTAACCATTAAAACTGCTAAAAATGCAAAGATTAGCATTTAGTTTGGAGTTTACTACTGGCAACTAAAGGGCTATTTGTGCTTTTTCATATTATCTGTTTGGTATTTGATCATGTCAAGTTCATAATATACACTATTATACTTAAACTAATCAAATTTGAACTGGTTGACTACATTGAGCAAGAAATTTTTAAAACACAGTTTGAGAATTATAAAACCATTATTGTATTGATGAAAACACATAAATTGTAAGAGGATCACCTTAGAGTCACAAAGGCATAAAGTGAGGCAGGGTACGCCATGGACAGGTTGGCAGTCCATGAATGAACAAAAGAGACATCTAAATCAAATCAATATTTGTTGTGACCACCCTTTGCCTTCAAATCAGCATCAATTCTTCTAGGTACACGTGCACACAGTTTTTGAAGGAACTCGGCTGGTCGGTTATTCCAAACATCTTGTGGATGTAGGCTTTCTCACATCCTTCTGTCTCTTCATGTAATCCCAGCTGAGTGGGTTCGCTCACTTAGCATTTTGTAAATTGATAAAAAACACTCATCATTTATATTTCTGAAAGCATTCTTTGTTCACAGCATTTTTTTCACACCTGCCCAAAACTTTTGCACAGTACTGTATATATGCATATGTATGTGCGTTTCTTATCTTTGGTCCATCAACGTGATACATAGTTGTTAAGAAATGTTCTGGGGCAGATGGCTAGAGCAAAAAACATTTGTGAACCATTTATGTATGTGTTTTTGAAAATGTTTAAATTTTTTAATTAGATGTATGTTTTTACCATTTTATAGATTTTTTTGTATCCCGATAATTGAGCTTGTGCATATTCTGTTAGTGAAAAGAAGAAAAAAAAAACCTCATGGCTAATTTAAAAAAATCAGTTTTCTAAACTGAGGAAACAGATAGCCAAATCGTGCACACGCTTTGTTACACTGAGGGAAAAGACCTCCTTGATCTCTTTTTTTTATTTCCTCTCTTTTTTTTATTTCCTCTGCCTGGCACTTTTCCTGTTCCATAATCAAGAATGTTGAAGTATTACAATCTCTGCCAAAGATGCGTATAATAAACAATCTGCCCATTTTTTCTCATCTCGGCTTTAATTAGGATGCTTTGGCATGCATGCTGGCTGAATGCCTGCCACCATGACTTCTGCGATGACATGATGTGAAGCGATGATAATCTCTCCCTGTTTTTACACTCCAGATCCATCCACTCTCTTTAGGCCTCACACAGGCACCCGACACACAGAGCCACCATTTGGATCTCAGCAGGGCAGAGGGACGATGAGGGAACAGTCGCTCCTCCTCTCTTATCTATCACTTAACAAAAGCCTCTGATGAAGGCAACAAGCACTCTCCGTCGCGCTCTCTCTCATTTATCTCTGTGCTCCCCTCTGTTTAACAGTCAGAGAGCTAGTTGAACATGGCAGCTCTGACACTTTCCACATAGCATTTTGTTGTGTCTGCTCTCACATGCGTCTCTGTGAGTGACTGCATCCTTGTGTGCACAGTTGTGAGTGTGAGATGACACATTTGCTTTCATGCTTTCACTGCTCTCTCAGCAGTTCTGACTGTGTGGTCTGCGGCTGAGAAGGTCGCTGTAATTGCGTAGAGTGTCAACGCAAACATGCATGAGAACATATAGCTTACACTGAACCCTGCGTGCAGCTGTCTAGTATTTCATATCTGGCTTATTGTCTGCTGCAGCAAGCACCAATGCTGGAGTGGCTCTTCTCCTTTCATGTGGAGGAAATGGGTGAACAGCCTCTCTAATTACACTTCACCCACTGACACTAATTTACATACAAACACAATTGTGCTCCAATCCAAACCTTCATTATATCCACATTCCATTCTGTAGGGCATGATATTTTGTTCTGTTATAATTCATTCAAGCTTTGTTTCTAAACATGACTGCTTAGTCATTTCACTAAGTGCGAGACACAAATTGGAGCATTTCAAGAGATAGTATGACCTGAGAAAATGTGCAAATATCACAAACTAAGTAAAGGACGTGGAAGGGATATGATCCCAAAATAAAGAAAATGTTTTCCTTTGTTAAAGTTTTTTTTTTTTTTTCTCAGCACTTATTTATTATATGAGTGGTGGCATGCATACATTTTGGCACCTGCTTTATTTGTAAACTGGTAAGGCAAAAAAATGATTTCCAAAATAGACAAGATACATAAAGAGATAAAAGAAACATATTTACACAGTGCTTTGCAAAGTTATTTACCCCTTGAACGTTTGCCACATATGTTACAATCATAAACTTCAATGTGTTTTGTTAGGATTTTATGTGATAGACCAACACAAAGTAGCACATAACTGTTGGCCTAGTGGCCTTTATTTTTGTAATTTTTTTCGAATGCAGGCAGACAGGACATGGGTTGGAGAGAGGGGGAAGACATGCAGCACAAATCTCCAGGGTCGGGACTCAAACCCGGCACAACTGCATCAAGGACTGTAGCGTCAGTATTTGGGTCCCACGCTCTACTGTTATGCCACACACCGCGCCCCGAAAGATAGATATAGTTTTTAACACTTTCTACAGACAAATATATTAAAGGTGGGGCAATGCATTGGTATTCAGCCCTCCTGAATCAATACAGCTGCAAGTCTTTTGAGGTATGTCTCTACAAGCTTTGCACATCTAGAGACTGAAACTTTTCCCCCTTTCTTCTTTGCAACATAGCTCAAGCTAGCTCAAGTCAGATTGGATGGAAAAACGTACACTTTCAAGTCTTGACACAAATTCTCAATAACAGTTTGGTCTCATGTGATTAGAGCACCTTTTTCTGTGTTGCATGTCTCCCCGTGGGTTATGACAAACAGCAGTCTCAGTTCAGGTGTTGTTCCAGCCTGTTTTTAATATGCAGTTGTTCAGGCGTTGCTGAATAAATCTAACATCAATCCATAATTGTTTCAAATTTTAGGCCCATCTCAAGAGGTAGCTCCTTTTTTATATATATTTTTTTATTCAGCTGCACTCTTTTTAAATGCTCATAACATTTTTGAAATGTTTCAATATGGTTTCAAAGCCCTTTACAGCACTGAAACTGCACTTTAAAAAATGTTTATGATCTTTCATTATCTATAAATTCAGGAGATCCAGCTGTTCTCCTGCTTTTAGACCTAACAGGTGCCTTTGATACAGATGACCACAATTATTTTGATCTCCCAGACTTATGTGGTATTAAAGGCACTGCACTGGACTTGTTTAAATCGTATTTGTCTGACAGAAGTTTCTCCTTAAGCCTAGGATAAACTCTTTCCCCCTCACCTCCCCTCACATCTGGAGTTCTCCTAGGATCAACTCTTGGACCGATTTTATTTTTCATTTACATACCCCTTCTAGGCTCCATCTTTACAAAATTTAACATATTATTTCATTCATATGCAAATGACACTTAGATCTACTTTCAGTTGAAGTACAAACATCCTTTTTCACTACAAGCACTGTTTGATTGTCTTACCGTGGTAAAAGCTTGGATGGCCTCAAATTTTCTAAACATCAATTAAAAACTGAGGTTATTATTTTTGGTCCCAGTGGAAATCATTGTGCTTTTGCTTCTCCAGATCAAGGGAGCCTGGAGCAGTTTGTAAAATCTCATGTAAAAAAATCTAGGGGTGATCTTGATTCGACTTTTACCTTTAGAAACAGACTATCTCTGTGGTAAAAAGATTATTTTTAAACTGAGAGTTTTATCTACAGTGAAGCCATTTTTATTTTTAAATGAACAGGTGATTCACGCTTTCATTAGCTCCCAACTGGAGAACTGTAACTCTCTGTATGTTGGTGCTAGCCAGGCTGACCTTTCAAGACTGCAGTTAGTTCAGAACACTCCAGCGTGTCTCTGCATGTTGAGTTCATACATAGAAACAAAAAATACAACAAAAAAGCATGACCATATTTAAAGTTTTATTGATTACCTATAAGGTCCTGAATGGGCAGACTCTTTTTGACCTGTCTGACCCCCTGCAACTTTTTGTGCCTTTTAGATCTCTTAGATCTATTGATCATTTGCTTTAAGTCATGTGCTTAGTCCCAAAGCCAAAGGAAATCCATACAAGGGATGGGGTCTTTTCTGTTGTAGTTCCCTAACTGTGGAACCTTCTAATTTGACAGGCATGAACTCTGGGTGTTTTCTAGACACTTCTTAAAACACACTCGTGTTCGTTGGCTTTTAATACAGCATCAAGGTTGACCTATAGTTTTATTTTATCTTTTTTATCGTTTTTTTTTTTGCACTTTGAACTATTGTTGTACTTTGGCAATGCCAGTTGTTTTTTATATGTACTAAATAAATAAATCTGATTTGATTTGAAACTACAAACGTCGTTTGTTGTGTTTTGATGGCTTTTTTTCTTGACCTTTTTACCTAATTGCCTGATTTTTGGAGTGCACAACTAAAAGATGTCCTGTTCACAGATTCTCCCACCTGAGCTGTGGATCTCTGCATCTCCTCCAGAGTTAATAAAGGTTTCTTGAACACTTCTCTGTGTTATGCAGTCATTGCTTGGTCTGTCACTTTTGGACAAACATGTTCTGATCGGTTTACAGTTTTGTCATACAATCTCCAATTTCAAATGATTGAAAAATCTGTGTTCTACAACATATTCAAATCTTGGAATATTGTTCTATAATCCAACCCTGCTTGAAATTTCTCCTCAACCTATTCCCTGAGCTGTTATTTGTGTTAGTTTTACTTGAAGATGCTTTTTGGTCAGTAATGTTCTCTAAAAAAAACCTTTGAAACCTTCACAGAACAGCTGTATTTATACTGAGGACACATTAACAAGCGGTGGCATTAAACTGCTCTGGATTTTATTCAATAGTATCAGAGTACAGAGTGCGTAACCTGTAAATGTAAATTAGTCCACACATTTCCAATTGTTTGTGTGTAAAAATATATATCCTTTTTCTCTCACAGCAAAATTATGTGCTGCTCTGTGTTGGTCTATCAAATATAATCCCAATAACATATATAGCAATTTCTGGTTGAAAAGTGACAAAACTTTGGAGAGGTTCAAAGGGTATTTATAACTTTGATCATTTTAAGAGTTTCAGTAACTTTATTGTATTATTTTGGCATTAACTAATTTTACTGTTAAAATCTGAGAAGCACCACGCAAAAATGTGAAATTAGAGCTCTGAAATAACTTCTACCTTTTGCCTCAATAAGTTTTTTAAGGTTAATCAAAATGAATTACTCTGACTTATCAAACCCCTAAGCACCTTTATCATTCAAGATGCAAAGTTTTAAAAATCTTTGAGTGATCATTGTAAGTAACGTTTTTTGGAATAATAATAAATAGTAATCATAATAATTATTTTCCCTATGAAAAGCAACATGACAAAATCTTCAAAGATTTGGCATTTTGACGTGAAATAAGTTAAAGTTCTATCATAGAGTTTTCATTGCTGGTTAATGATCTGATTTGTGACAATCAGATTGATTTATTTTGTCTCACAGAAACCTGGCTGCAGCATGAGGATTATGTTACTATAAATGAGTCAACTCCTACTAATTATTTAAATTTTCACATTCCTCGAAATACTGGGCGAGGAGGAGGAGTAGCAACCATCTTTCAGTCCGATTTATTGACTAGTCCCAGACCAATGAATAGCTAAAACTCTTTTGAATATTTAATCCTTAGTTTTCCTCATCCAAACTGCAAACCACTAAAACCACTTTTGTTTGTTGTTTTGTACCGTCCACCAGGCCCTTACTCTCAATTTTTAGATTAGTTTTCAGACCTTTTATCTGATTTAGTGTTAAATACAGATAAGGTCATTATAGTGGGGGATTTTAACATTCATGTTGACACTGGAAGTGATAGCCTAAATATAGCCTTTAATGCTATCTTAGACTCAATTGGCTTTACTCAAAACATTAACAAACCTACCCATTTTTGTTTTCATTCTCTGGACCTTGTGCTGACATATGGCATTGAGTGTAAAGACATAATATTTTCTCATAACCCTGTCCTGTCTGACCATTTTTTAATAACCTTTGAGTTTAATTTAACAGAGTAATCCACACCTGAAAGAAAATTTCATTATAGTAGATCATTATCACACAATGCTGTAACAACCTTTAAAGAATCTGTTCCACTTTTAATTTCCTCATTATCACAGAAAAACACAGTGGAGGGCAATAATTTTGTTTCTTCCCCTTCACAAATTGATTCTCTTGTTCAGAGTGTTACTTCATCATTGCGTGGTGCATTAGACAATGCAGCCCCCTTGAAAAAGAAGGTAATTATTGATAGGAGGCTAGCTCCTTGGCTTAATTCAGAGCTGCGTACTTTAAAGCACAACATTAGAAAATTGGAGAGAAAATGGCGCTCTACACACCTAGAGGATTCCTACTTAATCTGGAAAAATAGCCTATTGTTGTATAAAAAGACAGTTCGCCAAGCCAGAACAGCTTATTTCTCATCCTTAATAGAAGAGAACAAGAATAATCCTAGGTTTCTCTTTAGTACATTTGCTAAACTTACACAGAGTCATAGCTCTGTTGAGCCATCCATTCCCTTAGCTCTCAGCAGTCATGACTTAATGGGATTCTTCCAAAATAAAATTGATTCTAAAAAGAAGAAAATCTTTGACATACTCCCGAAGATGATTACTTCATCATCAACAAGTGAGACAACATTGGAAGTAACTGTAGAACCTGATCTGTGTTTGGACTGTTTTGATCCTGTGGAGCTTCCTGAGTTATCAGAAATATTAACTTCATCTAAACCTTCAACTTGTATGTTAGACCCAATCCCAACCAAATTATTTAAGGAAGTGTTCCCTCTGATTACCAGCCCCATTTTAGATATGATTAATTTATCTTTAGTAAATGGGTATGTACCACAAGATTTTAAGGTAGCTGTAATTAAACCTTTACTTAAGAAACCTTCGCTTGATCGAGATGACTTAATAAATTACAGACCGATCTCCAATCTTCCATTCTTATCTAAAATTCTTGAGAAAATATTTGCTAATCAAATTTGACCATTTACACAGCAATGACCTGTTTGAAGAGTTTCAGTCAGGCTTCAGAGCTCATCATAGCACTGAAGCAGCTCTGCTGGAAGTCACTAATGATATTCTTATGGCCTCAGATAATGGACTTGTGTCTGTACTGGTTCTGTTAGATCTCAGTGCTGCATTTGATACAGTCGACCAAATATTCCCCTTAAAAAGGCGGGGAATATGCTGTAGGGATCGGGGGGAACAGCGCTAGGCTGATTTAAATCTTATTTGTCTGACAGATTCCAGTTTGTTCATAATGAAAAATCATCTTTAAACTCCAGGGTTAATTGTGGAGTACCACAGGTTCAGTACTTGGGCCAATTCTCTTTACTATATGCTTCCCCAAAGGTAAAATTATCAGGAAGCATAGAATACATTTTCACTGTTACGCTGATGATACTCAGCTCTACTTATCCATAAATCCTGATGAGCCCAACCAGTTAAATAGACTATAAACATGTCTTGAAGATTAAAAACTGGGGATTTTAAATTTTCTGCTTCAAAAATTAGACAAGACAGAAATTGTCGTCTTTTGACCGGAGTCTTTAAAAAAGAAACTGCTTAGTCAATCACTTACCTGGATGGCATTAAATTGACCTCTGATAATAAGAAAAAAAACCTTTGGGTTATTTTTGACCGGGACATGTCATTTTAAATCCCATATTAAACAGGTTTCTAGGATTTCCTTCTTTCACCTCGGAAAATTGCCAAAAATTGAAATATCCTGTCCGAAGTGACCAAAAAAAATCCACCTGTTACTTCAAGGCTGGACTATTGTAATTCTTTACTATCAGGATGTCCACAAAATGCAGTAAAAAAACCTTCAGCTGATTTAAAATGCTGGGCAAGAGTTCTGATGAAAATGAAAAAGGGGGAAAATATTTCCCTACTTTAGCTTCCCCTTCATTGGCTCCCCTTTAAACCCGAATAGAATTTAAAATTTCCCCCCTCACTATAAACCCCAATGATTTAGCCCATCATACATCAGAGATCTGATTGTTCCATACATTCCTAAAAAAGCACTTCGTTCTCAGACAGCAGGTTTATGGGGGTTCTAGAGTCTCTTGAAGTAGAATGCGAGGCAGATCCTTTAGTTATCAGGCTCCCCCCCGGGGAACCAGCTCCCGTTTTAGTCCGTGAGGGGAGCACCCCTGTCTACTTTTTAAGGCTAGGCTTAAAACTTTCCTTTTTATAAAGCTTATAGTTAGAGTGGCTTAGGTTATCCTGAGCTATCTTCTTATTTTACCTCTGTCTTTTTCCTCCCTGTTGGATGGAGTAAGGGGGAGTCAGGTTTAGCCTAAAACCGGTCAGTTATGGTTGAGGGGCAAAAAACACCCTCCATTTCTGCTACCTGTATGACCCCCTCCTTTCCAATAGTTATAATCAATCTAAAAGAGGGTATCCCAATCGTTTGGTTTTTAGTATAACAATTGCCATCAGTGGGTTCTAGATGGACAAACTGTCTACTTTTAAGGCTAGGCTTAAAACTTTCCTTTTTGATAAAGCTTATAGTTAGAGTGGCTTAAGTTATCCTGAGCTATCTCTGTAGTTATGCTGCAATAGGCTTAGGCTGCTGGAGGACATAATGACCACTTTCACCCTCTTCGCTACATTCTCACACTACTCTCCAATTTTGCATTATTTGCTGTTATTTCAGCTTTTAACTTTGTTCTCTCTCTTTTCTCTTCCTAGAAGCTACACCTGGCCTGACTCTGTGTCTACCTGTGACACCCTCTACCGATGATCCACATTGCCCTGTCTTTCAGTGTTTAACCCTTTCTCTCTCCTAGACATGGCGATTGACTGAGCTTTTACTGTAACTAATTAGATGTGCTCTCTTTCAGACTCTAACCTTGAAAACTGGCTCAGAGTTTATATGTTCTTTCTTTCTAGGTGAAACGACTAAAGGAGCTACATCCATTAACATTTACTTTTCCTTCCCATAGAAAGTACTCCTGGATCAGTGCTTCTTTGTTCTCTTTGTGTCTCTGCTCTGTTCTCTCTAACCCCCAGTCGGTCATGGCAGATGGCCACTCACACTGAGCCTGGTTCTGCTGGAGGTTTCTTCCTGTTAAAAGGGAGGTTTTCCACTGTCGCTACATGCAGGCTCAGTATGAGGGATTGCTGCAAAGTCAACGCCAGTGACTGTCCACTGTCTCTACATGCTCATCCGGGAGGAGTGACTGCTACAAATCTCTGACTCGATGCAATCTGTTGGGTTTCCTTAGATAGAAAAACTTTTTATCCAATTTGAATAAATAACTGAATCTGACTGCACTGTTCAATGATTAGGATTAATTGGAATGTATGTACCTGACTTTTGTGAAGTGCCTTGAGATGACGTGTTGTGAATTGGCGCTATATAAATAAACTGAATTGAATTGAATTGAATGTAAGAGTCATTAACTTTATCTTCATTTTTATAACTAGATTCAGTCAAAAATTTGCAAACAAGGCATCTTTGTCTTAAATAAACACATTTGGAGAGAAGGAAAAGTTGTTGAAGTAAATAGAAAGATTGATGATACCATAGACATGTATAGTAGTCAGTGGCACAATGTCAGTAAAAATCTGATGAAAAAGAGAATAGCTTCAGTAACAAAATCCCCATGCTATAAAAGCAGCTGAAAATCCACAATGGATCACCTGGGGACACACAAGCTGAGGGCTATCAAAAACCCCCCCA